>OX463850.1:39473991-40053349 GCA_949825065.1 Odontocerum albicorne
TATACTATATATATATATATATATATATATATAATATATATATATATATATTTTGTCATATCTTTTTATCTGTCAATAACATTAGGCTCAACTACCAAGTAAGAACGTCTTTAACCCTTGCTGATCTGTGAACGAACAAGAGTGACCAAGACTTATATTTAATTTAATTTCTCGAAATATACTGCTTGCAGGGTCTTCATACTTTGTGTATTCCTCATCGAAGCCTCTATAATTTGAATGATGTCATTACGAAATAAAATCATTTATAAATATCAACAGAAATGAATGATATTAAATCGAGAATTGACGAAATGTCAAAACACTCCGTATGACTCATTTTTTTTTGACAGTTAATATTTTACATTCGTTCCAGGGATTGGTTACCAGTTTTATAATCCTATTATTTTTTATCTGGTAGGGAGACCTCTTATTGGAGACGCAGTGGGAAAATGATATTCTTATAGAAATGTCGTCTCTCTTTTTCAGCTCTTATTTTATAATTTTTTACACTTATTTTATATTATTCGACATTTTATTACATAATAAATTATGTTTATAGCTAATTACAAAAAAAAACTTATAGATTTTACATAATTTTAATTTAAAACATACATGTTTACTGTACCCTCAGTGTCCAACACCTTTACTGGCGTGATTTTTTAGCACAGTAAGGGAAGTGTTAAGGACAGATAGCTTTCTAAATGGCGTTTTATAAATTGTCATTTTATTATTATTATAATTAACTGGAACTGAACCCACAGCCCATCGGACTAAAAGACAGATGTCATAACAACTAAGCGACGGGAGCCTAAGAACGACTACTTGAGTTATCAGTTGAGAAAATCCTCGTGACAAATTATTTTAACTGAAACGTTAATGAGTTAATATAAATCCTCATAAACAACTGAAATTTCTAATAATTTGAGTCCCTTGGTGACAGTGAGTGATATAAGAATCCCTTCAAACTTATTGATAATTGTTTTCAGTGACCTGCCCACATTGGTCTCGGGGCCCATTCGCACCCTTGACCCATCCGAGATGTAAGAAATAGACAGTTATAAGTTTTTTTATTAATTAAACTAAAACACTGTTTTTATTACGGAAAATAACGGTATAACGCTTCTAATTTAGAGCTTTTTACTTTAACTTAAAAGCTCAAATGAGACTGAATTATATTTGCGCTTTTGTCGACAGACTAGACGCATCTAATGAAAAAAATGGACTGAAGGTTGCATTGCATTACATTTTCGTTGTTTACTGTACAACCAGGCATGCTTACTACCATTTTTATTATGAACTATTTTCCAGCCAACCAGAAAGATGTTAAAGAAGCCTTGAGAGAAAACCAGGCTGTAATCCTTTTGTAAAAATCAAACCTGCAGCCTCCGAGTTGGAAGACAGACATCTTACCAACAAAGCCACGGATATTATCATCAGGGCTGGGATGAAGGGATGCAGGAGATGACTTCAGTAAGCAGCTTCAACACCTTGTGAACATGTGTATTCAGCACTGGTTTTGATATTTTAAGATAATCTTATCTGTTTTTTTACCGTTATCAAATATGTGCAATAATTTAAGATCGTCATTAGAAAAATATGTGGTTTTCTCGGTGAAATTGATGAATCAATTCACAATAATCTGGAGGATTTGGGTTTACGAAATTATTATTTTTAAATATAACTAAAGTTTTTTTTAATACAACTATTCGATACAATGCTACCTTGACTACCCTTCATGATCGAGAATGATTATATCAGACATTCTGTGAATGGAAAGTGCATGTCTGTGCATTGGTTATCGCGTGTAAACTATTGCACTTCAGGAAGCACACACAGCCTTTGAAGTCTAACCTAAAGTTTCGAATACAAACATTTTGAAAGATTTCTGATTCCGTTAAAATAATTTTAAATATTGTTATTTTTACAATCATTATAAGAGCTGCGAGAACTTAGATTAAACAACATAACTAACATAATTTCTGATGTTAAATGGTCTGCAAGTAAAAATCGTCCGGAAATGAATTCGGACAACTGCTTGCCTTACGTGAATGATAACCGTTAGACCATATATAAAATGTTAAAAAAAATAACGTTCGATAAATAAGTTCCATAATGAAAATATCTGGATTTTAAATTAAGAGCAAAAATTAAGTAATGAGTACCTGTCCTAAAAAACCGATGAGTTGAATCTGATAGAAACAGGTTAAGGGTGGGAAGGGTAAAAGCATCCCCTACAAATAGCGGACCAATTATATCCCCATCTGGAAGGTAGCGCCGTATCCCAGCTCGCCGCGCTGCTAAGCGATTGCTCTATTAAGATACAACCCTTCCGAGGACTCTAATAACACGATCATATATCAACCAAATTACCTGAGGATAATAAAATCTATTTAATGTCCTTATCATTTGGCACTTTAGTTTGTTAATTGTGTTTAATCAAATATTAAATTAGATTAATAAACTCTTACCCTATTTTTGAGACGTTTATTTCGTATATTAGACGTATATATGCAGAATGTAATTCTATTCTACAGTTCATGGGAAAATTATAAGGCAAGAATCTCGCTAAGTGCGTATTATAAATAAATGTTATTTTGCACAAGTTGAGCTTTATAAGTATAATTTGAGCTTTGTTATAAACAATGATATGAAACACGAACTTAGATCTAAAGACTGACAACTTAAGGGGCAAGGGTCTCACTAAGTACGTATTATAAATAAGTGTAATTTTGCTTAAGTTAAACATTTGAGCTTAACTACAAACATAATGATACAAAAAAAAACGAGCTGATATCTGAGAATTGATGAATTAAGGGGCAAGGGTCTCAATAAGTACTGTTTATAAATTAGAAAAATTGTGTACAAATTAAACATTTGAGCTCCATTATGAATAAAGCGATACAAAACACAAACTGAGATCTAAAGAACGACTTATTTATAAATAAGTGTTATTTTGTGCAAGTTAAACATTTGAGCTTTAATATAAACATAGTGAAATAAAACACGAACTGAGATCTAAAGAATGACAACATAAGGGATATGAGTCTCACTAGTAGGTATTATAAATTAGTGTAATTTTGTATAAGTTGAACATTTGATCTTAACTACAAATATAACGATACAAAAAACGAAATGATATCTGAGAACTGATAAATTAATGGGCACGGATGTCACTGAGCATTTATTTATAAATTAGTGTAATTTTGTACAAGTTAAACATTTGAGCTTCAATATAAACATAGTGAAATAAAACACGAACTGATATCTAAAGAATGACAACTTAAAGGACGTGAGTCTCACTAAGTATGTATTATAAATTAGTGTATTTTTCTATAAGTTAAACATTTGAGCTCAACCACAAATAATACGATAAACAAAACGAACTGATATCTGAGAACCGATAAATTAATGGGCAAGGGTCTCACAAAATACTTATTTATAAATTAGTGTTATTTTGTACAAGTTAAATATTTGAGCTTTAATATAAACATAGCGATACAAAACACGAACTGATATCTAAAGAATGACAACTTAAGGAATATGAGTCTCACTAAGTACGTATTATAAATTAGTGTAATTTTGTACAAGTTAAATATTTGAGCTTTAATATAAACATAGCGATACAAAACACGAACTGATATCTAAAGAATGACAACTTAAGTGTTATGGGTTTCACTAAGTACGTATTATAAATTAGTGTAATTTTGTATAAGTTGAACATTTGAGCTTAACTACAAACATAACGATACAAAAAAACGAAGTGATATCTGAAAACTGATAAATTACGAGGCAAGGGTCTCACAAAGTCCGTATCATAAATTAGTATGATTTAATTCATTAAAAACGTTTAAGTCTTATACTAAACTTAGCAATATAAAATAGCACTCAGACCTAAGGACTGATGATCTCACTGAGTACGTTTCATAAATGATTGCGATTTGATATTTGTCAAACATTTTTAAACTTTACTGATTACATCTTCTTCTTCCCAGTGTCATGTCAAGTCTCCCAATGTTGAATATCACCTGAGAGTAGACATCTTTGTGCCCAGCAGCCCTAAAAAGATCCCCAACGCCCCTTATGCCAGTCCAATCACGTATATTGCGGAGCCAAGAGATTTGCCTCCTGCCAACACCTCTTCGGCCTTTTATGGATGGATGATCAGGTGCAGTAATTTGTACTTTGCTCCTCTACTAAGTACATGCCCCAAGTAGGGCACCTTTCGGGTTTTAATATTAGTCAGCAACTCTATCAACTTTGGCTTTTTGAAGAACCCTCGGGTTGCTGACCATATCCGTCCAGGGTATCCGTAGCATTCTCCGGTGCATCCACATTTCGAATGCTTCCAGTCGGTTCATACTACTTGCTTTGACGGTCCATGATTCCACTCCATGCAATAACACTGACCAAACGTAGCATTTGACTAACCGTTGTCGAAGTTTCAAATTTAGATTACCATCGCAGAATATGCTTCTCATTTTAATAAAAGCCGCACGAGATGATTCAATTCTGCACTTGACTTCGGTTTCTGGATCGAGGTCTTCCACTAAGATACTTCCGAGGTATTTAAATGTTTTCACTCTCTCTATATCAGAACCGTTCAATGTAAGACGTGCTCCTGCTTTATCCTGTCGGCCAAACACCATGAACTTAGTCTTACTCACGTGCATGTTCAGCCCCAGCCTCACACCGGCTTCATTAATTATATCTATAAGCGTTTGAAGGTCGTTAATACTGTCTGCCAGAACAAACGTATCATCTGCGTACCTGATGTTATTGACGCATACACCATTCACTTTGACCCCCAGATTCAAGTTATATAGTGCTTCCTTGAAAACTATGTCAGAATACAGATTAAATAACATAGGTGACAAAATACAACCTTGTCGGATTCCACATTGAATTGGTATGCTTGATTACATAGCAATATAAAAAACACGCTTAGATCATAGGACAATCTTTTCTTATGGTAGGGGAAATAAGTACATGTTAAAATGGCGTAATTGCGCGTTAAAATATTTATGTAATAATTTTAAACTGCCATTAGTTCAATGTTGACATGGTGTGATCAATTCACACATTATTTATTCACATATGTGCAGGCTATACAAAGTACACCTAAAGTGTTTATTGCTATATAGCATTTTTTTCTACCAACCAGCATATTTTGAAAACGTAAACTCAAAAACAAAAATTCTTTTTTAAAAAATCTTCTTAATAATAGTAAGAGTTGAGAAAAAGAATTCGTTAAAGAAACGCAGGAAACTTAGGATAAATTTTCTGAATGTATTTTATTTTATTATCTCTTGATCGTGAATAAGGATGGTGCACATTTGATAACTCTTGTAAGTTCATTCTATACTCGCGCCTCCTGGACCGCAATGAAGATGACTTCAATTAAATGAGAATCTAGCTCACGCTTATGATGTTTCAGAACTACTTGTACGAGAACATAAATAAATAAATATAGGTTTATTGACAGCAACGTAGTATGTACATATTTAAATAAATTCCCAGATCAAATATATATCTAAATATAAATACCAGAAAATACGTTGAAAAGAGAAGCTGTCAAAAGGTCTGGACTTATCTCATAACGTTCCACCGGCCGAGATACATTCCTTCATATAGGGTGAACCCAACCGCAAGGACAAAGGATTTTTTCATCGCACACCCTTGTACATGTAGAATAAAAAGAAAATAAATGAATGACAGAAAAAGTAAACTTATAAATACTATGTACCTTTAATTAACTCAAATAAATATATGTTCTTTGACAGCAACATAGTGTGTACATATATAAACATAAACATGTACCGAAATTGCACACATATCGCAAAATAAACTGCAGAAAATACATGTCAGAGAGAAGCTATTAAAAGGTGTGGTCTTATCCCATAACATGTGAGTGTAATTGGGATGACTCTCACTGAGATCTTCAACCTTAGTAGTACAATTGTTCCTTCTTTCAATAACAATGCATTATATTACCATTGCATTACATACCCGTAAAGTACAACCTGGCTGGTTTGTGCCATGTGGCGATCCCTTCAAATCATAATAAAAAAATAATAGGCTTAAATTGAAAAACAGACAAAGACCATTATAAAAATTGAGAACAATTGGGAATCTAGCCCCCGAGTCAGAATAATAGCGTCTTAAGAACTGGACCACAAAGTTTATTGAACATTTTCAATGCTGTAAGAATTTCGTTATGATTTAATTTATTCATCTGACACTCCTCAATTAATTCTGATTGTTGATTCAGATATATTGAAGAACGTGATTGGAAGATAACATTATCTTCAGATCAAGTAATACTAGGTTTGGCAAAAAGTTTTGAAAGTGGAAATGAAAATACATTTTTTTTTGGGGGAAATCACTTTTATTGCTCAGTATAGTCTCCCATAAGATCAATACACTTGGTCCAACGATCTTCCAACTGACGCTAACACCTTCTTGGCCGATTTCTGGACACGAACTCGCTTCGGAGCCAAAGTGCCTGGTTCACACCACTCCTTAGCCTCTTGTTTTGATTCAGGATCATGGTGGTAGACCCAAGTCTCATCCATAGTGATGAATCGACGCAGAAAATCTTTTTTATCCTTTCGAAATTGCTCCAAATGTTGCTCAGAAAGTCGCATTCGAACGTGTTTTTGTTGCATTGTTAGCAAATGCGGCACCCATTGTGCACACAGTTTTTTGAAACCCAAAACTTCAGCCAAATATGCCATGTTGGTCCATGTGCGATGCCTATGGTGTTAGCTATCACATCCACAGTCGATCGATGATCTTTCAAAACCATATCCTGTATTTTCGCTATGATTTCTGGTGTTGATGCACTTTTTGGACGTCCTGAGCGTGGATCGTCTTCAACGCTTGTACGGCCACGTTTAAACTCCAAAACCCATCGGTGAATGGTTGGAAATGAAGGAGAAGACTTTTTTAATACTTTCACCATCTTTGCATGGATCTCAGTAGCCGATAAATCTTCCAAAACAAAGAATTTAATCATTGCACGATATTCGGATTTTTTCATTGTTAAAAAATACACTGACACGTCAACTTCAAATGGCTTGTAAACAAAGAATGAATTGACAGATCGTAATGAAATTTTGAGTACGTTCTTATGAAAGATGAAATATTAAAATAGCGTAGAAATTTTGGTTTTTGTACTGCTCCATAAATGTCGCTTTCAAAACTTTTTGACTAACCTATTAGAGCCTTCAGGATTAGAACCAATAGAGTATGCACGAATCTCATTGTTTGTAATCGCACATGAAAAGGCAATGACACTTGAATGCATCTGATGCGTGTGAAAATTGTTATGACATGAAACCTTTTTATCAGTCTGGGATACCTTTTTTTTCTTGTACCATCGGTAATCGCACTCGAAACTCTCGGTTGGGAGTCAAACGTCTAAGCAATTAATCCACGGAGTTTGCCAAACGAGCTTGTTACGTGACTTGAAATTACTCGAGACGAAATCAATGTTATGGGGATGGATAGACGTGACAGTAAGCAACTAACCACATTACTGCGTGTCCCTAGGTGGACGTGAAACGTCTTATCAAATAAGTCGTGGAGGTCGTAGTTTGTAAAGATAAAATATTACAATTTCAATACGTACACACTTTGTGGGAATTGCATAATTAATTGAAACAGGTTGATAAACGAGTATAATAATAATAATAAAAGTACAATTTTTATAGTACTGTTAAGAAAACAAATTCTCATCAAGGGCGATCTAGCTCGGGGTTCGAACCGACCATAGTTGATTAAATTTTTTTTTTATTAAATGTACAAAAGTTGCATCTAAAGGAAGGCAGTGGCTGCGGCTGTTAGATAAAGTTTGCATATACATGTGTTAAAAAAACATTAAGAAATCTTTGTACATCTTTTGGTACGAGATATTCACACATTCGGATTTATATGTAGTATAGTGTGTGTGTATTGTCCATTTGACATCATAAATTTTAATAAGACTTTAAAAAAAGGTGTCTTCAAGTGCTTGCTAAAGTTTCACACGCCATCCATATCTCCAACGCTAAGATGTAGACTATTCCACGCCACAGGATCAGCAATAGCAAAAGTTTTATCATATTATCCCACACTATTGGATCAAAAATAAATAAATTCTTAATTGTCATCACAAATTTTCAGTTCTACACCCCAAAAATAAGTCAAGATTTGTGGTGCTGTCAAAATCATTTAATAAAAAAATATATTTAGCTATGCACGTGTAGGATACCTACGTCCCTAAATAAATAATTGTCAAACATAATTTGTTGTCAAAATAAATTGTAAACATACAGGTTCAACGACCGATGAATCAACCTCTGAACAATCTACAATTGTCACATACTAGAAACGTCAATGTGTACTCACAAATAGTATTTACGCTTTATCTCGCCGTCTCGGCAAATAAATATCCTACCCGTTATACTAGAGCACGCGCAGGAGTGAGACAAAGTATATATCGCGGGCGCATTCACTCACAACTATAAAATACCTACTTGTAGACAAATAAAGATTATTATTAACTCGACCGTTCATTGACTATTCACTTTCACTTTTATCCGCATTCCCGAGTTTTGTATTTATTTTAAATACAAGACATATCAAAATCATCACGACGTATCAAGTTAAGCATTTCGCTACATTGGTGACCCCGACGTGATCTGAACACGCAACCTTCTGATCTGGAGTCATTTCGCTACACACGTAAAGTATACCGCTTTCCAAGAAAATTACAAGGTTTTCCGAATAAGTTAACCTTGACATAGGTAACAATTGTGAAACAACACATGTGGAACAAAAGTCATTGGTGGATTTGTTTTTTTTTTTTCAAAACAATAAACTTCTCTCCCTCAACTACTTCAAATAATCCGCTTATTTCTATGAGAGCTTTTTTGATACTTTTACCATAGTTTGTTTAACATCAAAATGAAACAAAAACTCATTACTCGGTCGTTTACAAAAGTTTGAAATATCATAATTATCGCATTTATTTATACTGTTTTTCATAACATAATCAATAGTTTAGTTGTTTATTCGTTTGTGTTCCAGTTCGGAATAGTTTTTTTGACGGTGGTCTCTTCTTAAGGCCTTTTCAATATATTTCCAGTACTCGAAAGTTGCTGTAACTGTCAGTTGTGATTCATGAATATTTTTTTATATTTCAATAGTAATTCAGCACCCGGTGGTAAGTAATACACATCGGGCTTAAGAAACATACTGTTGGCCATAATCGGCTAACTTCGGCTTTGTAAAGCGTCGTCTCTGTCGCACGATGCACTAACAGTTCTTTGAAGTGGACGCGACCACACCCTAGAAGGCTTGACAATGACTGACAAATCGCGACGGAATACGTGTATGAATGACAGAGACGACGCTCTACAAAGCCGAAGTTAGCCGATTATGGCCGACAGTCTCTTTCTTCAGCTCGATGTGTATTACTTTCCACCGGGTACTGTAAGCTCGAGTACCAAGTTGTTGCGCCCTGGAAGAAAGATTGTTTTCCAAATGGTGCTACATAAAGTACACTTTAATTATTGTTATTTTTATATGGTTGGTAATAAACTCACCATGTTATACACTACAAAAGTTTAATATACTACTGTAGCGACCGTGCGTGCGGTCACTGAACCCACTGAGGCGATCCTTGGCCGTTCGGTCATTGAACTCGCACTGTAAGGAATGCGAGACAGCACTGGGCGAAGGTCGCCCGCGCGGTCATTGAACTCACTAGTAGCGAACAGCGAGAGCGAGACACCGACATATCCCTTGCCTCTCCTGCAGACCGTAGTATGAAATGTATATAGAACGCGCAACAATAACCATGTGTCCGGCAAAGCGAGACAGCGACATGTTCTGCGCCATTCTATACATTATAAATACAGACGCTTTCAATAAACTTTCTCTCTTTGCTTATCTCGATCTCGATGACTTTTATTCAAACAACCTTATCCTTCTATGCGAAACACAAGTCCCTAAACTACAATAACTCGATATTTTCATTTAAGGAACAATTGAAATGCTTTACGTGTTGCATTTTCGTAACTCTAAATAAATAAATAACTTTTGTTGACATAAAGATAGCGGTCGTTCTAAAAAAGTATAAAAAAATTAAATAAACTAGCGTCATAAATATAAAATCACCGACAATAAACAGTTTGATGTATTTTTTTGGTATGATTGTATTGTATGCATTAATTGTTTGAATGGACAGCCTGAATGTTTGGGCGTTACCTGTGGGATGCGAGTCGGGTAAAGACAGTGGGTCACGCCACTTCTTGGTTAGGTCCTGTTAGGGATACAAGAATCTGGTTTACTAGATAATACATATCTTAATTCGTTCCCAAAATGTCTGTCATAATTTTATTCAGACATAACTAAGATGCATCACAGTTTATTAATGGGTTTAAGTAAGTTTCAATAAACATTTTACTATTTTTCCGTTAAATTAATAATAATTACAACTTATTTGTTATATTAACTGAATAAAATATCGATTGAATTTTTGCTTAGCAATCAAATAATGTATACCTTCGTGGGTCTACAATTTTAAATTTTGTCTCTGATAAGTTCATTCTTAAACCTCTCTCATCACAACCCATTTTAGTGTTACTTGTAGACTGTTAATTATTTACAAAAACATTGTGTCGTTAGCATAATGAATCATATAAATAAATTGAATGTTTATAGTTATTTCATCATTCCCTTTTTTTATTAACCCACGTATTCGATATAAGTCAGACAGTTTTGAGAAGTGATCTTCTTTGTCTTAAGGCACAGCATGTTCTAAATTAAGTGATCTCCTTTGTCTTAAGGCACATCATGTACTAAATTAAGTGATCTTTTTTGTCTTAAGGCACATCATGTACTAAAGTAAGTGACCTTCTTTGTCTTAAGGCACATCATGTTCTAAATTAAGTGATCTTCTTTGTCTTAAGGCACATCATGTACTAAATAAAAAGATCTTCTTTGTCTTAAGGAACATCATGTACTTAATTAAGTGATCTTCTTTGTCTTAAGGCACATCATGTACTAAATTAAGTGATATTCTTTGTCTTAAGGCACATCATGTACTAAATTAAGTGATATTCTTTGTCTTAAGGCACATCATGTACTAAATTAAGTGATATTCTTTGTCTTAAGGCACATCATGTACTAAATTAAGTGATATCCTTTGTCTTAAGGCACATCATGTACTAAATTAAGAAACGAATATGTTAATTAATTTTCACATAACTCCAAAACATTAAAATATAAAGATAGAAAAATATTAGTAATTTTTTGGGCATTATCAAAAAGCGAACCCAAAATCTCCAGTTGAATTAGCCGACGATCCGAATAGCAAAGTATTCGGATATATCAGTACAAATTAGTGCACCTGGTCATCCAAGGCAAAAGAGAAGGTCGAAGAGGTGTTGGCAGGAGGCAAATCTCCTGGCTCCGCAAGATACGTTATTGGACTGGCATAAGGGGCGTTGGAGATCTTTTTCGGGCAAACGGGGACAAAGGTGTCTACTCTCAGGTGATATTCAGCGTTGGGGGGACCTGACATGACACTGGGAAGAAGAAGAAGGGTCTATAGTGAAAGATATTTCGAAAGAAGGAAATCGTCGGAGTTATATAGTAAAGTGTATTAATGTAGAAGAAGCGAAGGAACTGTGTCAATATAGGAAAGGCTGACGGTCTGTTCTCTGTCTACTTCGTCAGTGAGCGCGATGGTACGTAAAGGGATCTTTCAAATTGATCAGTTTTATTTAATTCTTGGATAAAACACAGATGGCGTCGTGAACTTACCTGGGGTCTTGTGACATTTGAGAAGTGTAATGTATGACATTTATAAAAAATGGAGTCGTATACAATACAACAACGCGTTCCAATTCTTGAATTATTTTATGCATTGTAATCTTCGCAAACGGTGATGTCAATTGGCCACCAAGATCATGTGATCTGACACCGTTGGACTATTTTCTCAGGGGTTACGTGAAAAGTAAGGTCTATAAGAATGATTTCCAATCAATTCCTGAGCTGAAGGATGAAATTATTCGCGTTATTGGTGAGGTATAACCGCAATTATGCCAAAATGTCATCGAAAATTGTGACAAAAGAGTGGACATCTTAGAGCTGCAAGAGGTGGGCATTTGATGAATATTGTTTTTTTTTGTGTGAAAATGCATACATTATATAATACTTTAACGACCAATAAAATGTTTTTTTGAAATCTAAGCAAATTGTGTGTTTTATTCAAGAATTTAAAAAAATGAATAAAAAAACCGCTCAATTTGAAAGATCCTTTATATTATATAATATGAATTAAATGATTTTGTAAATAATAAACAATAAAGAAATTAGAGGTATAATAAGTTGTAATTTATTCAAAGATTTATATTTGACAAAAAATCTTAAAAATATATAATTTGTGAAAAACCAACAAGTTATTTAATGTGGACACACAATTCGAATTGATCTGGGCCTTTCATTTATCGTGTCCTTAGTGAAGTAGGCTTTTGGTTGTATCTAACTGAGGACATCTAACATGAAATAAAAAAGATTTTTGGTTTTAAAATACCCCATTGTACACTCTCCTCAATTCGATAAACAGTAACAATCAATTACACATGTATATAACACGCGAATCAAACCCCTCACACCTCATCACTCCAGAAAGACCAATTCATTATTTAATGTGTCGCACGTAGTCATCAAAAACACACCACACTTAAGAGTTCACACACACCTTTGCTATTATACAAGTCAATCTTCTCACAAGCCCAAGTATTCTAACTCCTGTCGCAATAACAATCACGCTCGATCAACTGACAAAATTTTTGCCACTTTTTTTACCTTTATTGAATTCGGCACCCCGTTGTATATCATGGGAGCCAAAAAGGCATATTGCCTTAGGGAAAAATATGTTCTAGCTCTAGAGATGGCGAATATTTGATCAGTGGCCATACGTGTGATGTTTCCCTGCTGAGTTTGCATTTTTTTTTTCATGATAGTGCCAGAGAACGGACTTGAAGAGTACTCGTAAGTCGGTTTCGTTAAGAACCCGATACTCCCTGAAAATTTCCGCTGTGGGATACCGGGCAGGAAGTTTATAAATTATTGTTTAATTTATATATTATTGTGTAAATTATTGCTCAGTGAGATACAGGCAAAAACCAAGTTTACTGGGGATGCGACAAATGAAAGGCAACAAACCCAGATCCATTAAAATTGTATTTCCAAATTAAATTACCTGTTGTTTTTTCGCAAATTATGTATATGTCTTGTCATGTGTAATAATAAATAAATAAAATAATTTGTTATGAACAATTTTCGGGAAATTTGTAGTATGTGCTTCTGTATTAAGATAAATAATTTACATTATTTCTTAGTTTTAAAATAATTTTATAGTTGAATGCCCCTGATGCGCTCAAGTAGAACAAAGGAATGTTGAAACATGGAACGAAAAAAAAGAAAAAAGCAAACCAATGCAGATATGGAGACGAGTATTTTGTTATTTGAATTTATATGTAAATTTGTCTGCCACACTGTGATATTGTGGGCCATTTCTTACATCGACAAATATGAAAAAAATGTGAATTTTATGAAAAATGTTACCATATTACTTATAAGAGAAAACAAATCATTCTGTATAGGACTATATCATACTATAAAGTGCGAATGTAAGACACACTAGGGACGATATTTATGTCCTTATATCAATAAAAATATGATATATTAACTGCGATATACGATTTTTTTACACATAAAGAAAATACAAACTATGTAGAAACAAATATAAAAGACAGTAAGAAAGCTTTATTTTCTAAGTTCTTCTTCTTTCTCTTCCTATAGATCATGATCTGTTTGTTCCGCTTGTTCCTCTTCTTGTGACGTGGATTGCCAGCTGTCACGCCATATCTTCGGAGGTCTTCCCGGTAATCTTCTTCCGGCTGGGTTCCCTTGAAGGGCGACACGTGGAAGTCTGTCGTCTTGCATTCTGTTTACATGTTCGTTCCAGTATCACCTTCGTTGTCTTCCCCACCTGACGATGTCTTCCGTACTACACTTTCTCCTTATTTCTGTGTTTCTGATTCTGTCTCTTAGTGTGTTTCCGGTTATACAACTCAGTGTTTTCATTTCCGAGGTTCTCATGAGAGATTTTGTTCTAGATGTGTCTGCTCTGGTCTCTAGTTGGTAGGTGGCTATCGGAAGATAGAAATATGCCAAATATTATGAATAACACTTTTTTTATATCATATACAGTCCCCTAGAGGGCTTATTGTCATATGTAAATTTCTTTAATTAGAGTAAAAATAATAGGAATTATAAAAGGTCAATTTATAAAGCGCTGTTTAGAGAACAGATTCTTCTTAAAAGCGCTCTTTATTATAACGTTGATCATATATATAAATTATTGATATGCTCAGTCATTTAAACAACTGCATAATAATTCTATAAGCAGCAATTACTTCACTTAAAACTTTTTTTGCCAATTTCATTGATCCACTTCTGAATTCTCCCATTTAATATTACATCGTTGTTTTATTATATTACAATTTGGTTGTATACGGTACAACCTGTCAAGCTTATTGCAATGCTTTATCTTACAGCCATCCAGACACATAAAGTCTGGCCTGGAAATTAAAATTGGACTGGTTTTCTTTTCTTTTAAATAAAGTGGGAAACAATAAGAGTCGAAACAATAAACCTTTGGTTCGAAAAATCAAGGCTTTTGCGGTTGCTGGTCCTGGGGCGAGAAATTGACTACCTGTAAGTATTAGAGATATGAGTGACGTGTATAATTTTAGAAAACACTTGAAGACAAAGAGGTTTTATCAAAATTTATAAATATATATGAATTCTACACTTTAAACCGAAAGTGATAAAACTAGTAATAAAAGGAAAATTTATAAAGCGCCAACCATAAGTTACAATCACATATAGTAGAATCTATAAAAGTTTCTTTGCACATCGCTTCCCTTAGTAAGTTTTCTGCGATGGTCTTACCAAACATGTTTTTCTAAACACATACAAAGTTGGTAAAGTACTAATCTGTCAATTAAATTGAGTTCGAATCATGAGTTAAATCGTCCATAAAGAGTCTGCTCTCTAAAAGGCACTATATAAAATATATTTTTATAATTATTATTCGGAAGACAGTTGTATCAGATCAGGAATGTGATAATTTGGTACGAGATTGGAAAGTTATTCAGTAGAGTAAAACAGACCTGTCACTTGTTCTAAATTAGTTTACCTTTTTTCCCAATTTGGTTGTACTATATATGATTTAGTCAAAAATCATTATATTGCACTTTTAATCAGAATTATTCTCAAGCAACGTAGGACATTTTTTTACAAGTTTATGATAACATGAATTCATATTTGTAGGACATTTATTCGACTACGATAGATGAACATGTGTTTGAAATTTTTTCATCAAAGTTAAAAACTTTACTGTTTTTATTACTTGTTAGCGTAATGGAAGCGCAAAAATACATGAATCCAAATTTAATCATTGTAAAATCTCATCTCGTTATTTTCCACGTCGCCAGATCCCCTTAACAAAAGCGAATGTTCCATGCATAAAGAAAAAGATGTTTTTTGTATGCACTGCGACATTACTTTTACTGATTTGCATATACTATATTCCACATGCAAATGTGAAACTGGAATCAAAGAAAAAACTTAAAACCATAAAGATAATTTCTCAACAAAACCTTGTATACTTATGACATGTAGATTAATTA
This sequence comes from Odontocerum albicorne, assembly GCA_949825065.1. Classification (NCBI taxonomy): domain Eukaryota; kingdom Metazoa; phylum Arthropoda; class Insecta; order Trichoptera; family Odontoceridae; genus Odontocerum; species Odontocerum albicorne. Next base: position 39,489,744 of record OX463850.1, read on the forward strand.
ATTATTGAAATTGGCAGACCTTTTCAAAAAGCGATGTCATTGAGATATGAAGGTGTTAAATTGCTAAGTGTCATATTATTTTCAAACAGAATAGAAAGCCAAGAGTCACTGCTATCTCTGGATGCCTTAAATATATGTCTGGAATAAAAAATACATGAAAATTAACACTAAGATAGAAATTGCCAAAGCGTATATGAGATAAATCATAACTTTTGGAATAGTCTATAAAATGTACAATGAAACAAAAAGAATGCTCTGAATAGATGAACTTGTTAAACACGATAGAGGGCAATGGAAGATAGACGCCTTACCAACCAGACCATGTTAATCATTTACATTGCATCATACCACTGATTTCAAATCACATTTTTTATTATCTCTCTATTAATAAATCTTCTATTCATCGAATCAGCCAGACGAAGAGAAGAGAATGTTCTGAAATAATTAAATCCGCTTTCAATAATAATATTCCTGAAATTCTTACTGTTCATTGGGATGGTAAATTGTTGCCCGCATTAAATGTCATGGACCCAAAAGAAGAAAGACTTCCAATCGTTGATACATTTGGGGACAGTGAGCAGCTCATCGGCGTTCCAAAATTACAGAATGCTTATGGTAAAGGGCAAGCGAACGCTGTTTGAGATGCATTAACGTATTAGGCTAGAGAAGACAATGTACAAATTCTCTGCTGCGACACAACTGCCTCAAACACTGGCCGTTTTAACGGGGCATGTGTCTTATTTGAACAAATATTGGACAGAGTTGTTGTTTTACCCGTGCCATCATCATATATGATATATAAACTTATTTTACGATGTGTATTTAAATGCAAAGCACATGATGAAATAAGCAATCCTGACATACCACTTTTTAAACATTTGAGGGAGAGCTGGAAAAGTGTTAATGCAAATAATTTTCAAAATGGGATAAAGAATGTGGAAGTATTTTTCAATGAGTCGGAAATCAAGGAAATGTTAGACTTCTATGAAAGTAAAGAAAATAAACCAATACTGAGAGGTGATTGCCGCAAACTCATAGAGCTCTTTGTATTTTTTTGGGAGGAGACTGCAAAAAAACTAAAAACACGCTCTCCTGGGATGATGCATCAAACTCGATGGATGGTAAGATAATCTACGCATGGAAATGAGATACATTCCTCGTTGTGGAGAAATTGATGGAAAATCACATGATTAGTCTATTTGTTGGTAACTTGTGCCCTGTTATTTGGTGTTTTATATATCCTTTTAAAAACACACGTTCCCTGGCACTGCGTAATTGATGTGACATAGTGTTACAGTAGCAAGCCAAAAACACATGCTACACGCTTGATAACAGATAATAAACTGGATGCACTGCACGTGCCACGTACTAGAGGCCTGACAAGTTCGGTCATGTTCTTCGTGCGAGTTCGCGCTTTAGTCGGCACGGTTTATAATGCTTCAATCACAGCAAAAAAAATTGTTGACATGTTTTAGTCATTCAAACAAAATTGGAGGGTGAACGTTTAAAAATTTTGAAGTCGGAAAATAAGGGCCACCCTAATATACATATATGGTATATATAAGTGTATATCCAACTATTTATTGAAAAAAAATTGCATTTTTTTGCAGTGGAAATGAAGAAATATTATCTTATATGACTTAAAAGATTTTTTTTTTTCAGTTATAATATTCTTATTCTTAATTTTTACGTTAAACAACATTTGCCACAATTCAAACATCTAAATCATGAAAGATCCATACATTATTTCTGAAAAGATTCTATTATACGGCCTCAGGTAAAAATTTACCCAACAACTTGTCAGTTTCCGCTTTCAGACTTTTTCCAGTCAGTGAAGTGCAATCCTTCACTTCCCTTCTGGCGCCTCTGCAATCTGCAACCCTCTGGAAAACTGTTATCAACTTAACTTGTCACATATCCGGATTAACCAAAGAAAAGGTACAGGTTAACCCTCTTTATTTTCTTACGAAAAGATTTTTTATTTTTGCAAAACTAAAGTTCTCTCTCAGTTGTAATATAAGTAAGTGAATATACACCACTTTTAGAAGAAGAAAAACGTAGCACTTTTTGAAAAAAAGACTAATACTTTCAATGTGTTTTTTTAATTTAGCTTTACTTATTTCGTTGAGAATTTAGCTTTACTTATTTTGTTAAGAATTTAGCTTTACTTACTCGTTAAGAATTTAGCTTTACTTATTTCGTTTAGAATTTAGCTTTACTTATTTTATTAAGAAAAAGATGTTTTGCGTTTGTTCCTTTTCACAAAACTCAAAACTTGATTTTAAATAAATAAATAAATACAGGTTTATTGATAGCAACAAAGTATGTACACAATACATTTAGACACATTTCAAGAACACATTAAAAATAGAATACATTAAAAAACAGAAGATATCAAAAGGTCTGGGCTCATCTAATAACATCCCCCTGGCCAAAATACACCCCACCAATATAGAGCGAGCCCAGCCACGAGGACACCAGATGTTTTTCAGCCCACACCCACATTTTGATGTCTTACTGTTGATACCGTAAGTATAATGGACTTTTTTCATTATATCTAGTGTCATAGGTACATAACAATAATATAAAGAGTCATTTAAATCAAAACACTGTCGCAGCACTTTAAATTGAACACGCTGGCTTCCTTCTTACTTTCTTAATAGCGTATTGAATGTTGAAAATCATGGTCCTGTGCTATTTCTACAACTTGGTGCACTACTTGTCTTCAACCTTCTCAGTATGGTCATGTTAAATGTAGCGTATAAAGTGGATCCTTTCATCTCCTTGATTGATTCCAATAATCTTACACGATGATTTCCTCTTCTTTTTGTTTTAAATTTCTCAAGACTTAAGTTATATTTTCTGCCCACGCAGGTTTATCTGTTAGAAATATTTCAAAATAATTTAACATTTAAATAGTTAAAAAATATAACAAGTAGTAGTATGTATCTTGGTCTTTAAAACAAATCAGAATAACATTATTGCATTTATTTTATCATAATATAAATAAGCCAAAACCCGTACAGTTGTCGCCAAAGAAAGAATACGAGAATTTAATTTTGAATACAAGAGAGCGAGAGAGGAATACTTCGAAACAGATTGAAATTATACTGAACGAACCGGTGTCAAAGGGGACGATGCCAATTTTTTTTTTATTGTAATTCATTAAATAATGCATTTATTTCCTATTGTATTGAACCTTATTATTACTTGTGTTTATTTATTTTATGCTCATTTTTTGAATGCATACAATTATATGTGTGTTTTTCAAGATGTCGGAAACGCGAAAACATTAAAGTCAATATATCTGAAACAAGTCTTCAAAGAAAACTTTATCAACGATTTAAATTGAACAACAGTGATGTTTATACACAAAACATCGTGTATAAAGAGATTTTTGAGAATTAAATAATTCATCAATCAAGATGTACCTTTTTTATTTTAAACTTTAAACATTAATGAACCCGAAAAACTTTAAGCTGATCTTGCTCCATTCGGTATTTCGAAAATGTATAATTTGTTGGACTTCCGTGAATATTTCACGGGTCGCAACTAGTTAAATTTAAACGTCTTAGACTAGGTGATGAATATTAACTAATAAATAAATACATTTTCGTGAAACATATAGTTTTTTAATGCCCACTGCTTTTACAAAAAAATTAATAAAATATACGAAAGTTTTACAAAAAATAAACGAAATGCTACTGAAATCAGTACTCAAACTAACTTTAAAACACATTTAAGAAAAGCAAAACTTAAAAAACATACAATCAAAACGGTAAAACATTTATTTATATATTAAACATTTTTATTGCAAATACAATCTGGCGGGCTTATTGCCAGGCTGCAATCTCTTCCAACCAACCAGATAAAAGTAAATGAAGCAAGTTAAGTGGTCACATAAATCATTCAAATGACTATCCATCCCCACGAAATCCATAAACACATACGTGAGCACATGCCCACGAACTCCACAAAGACGGACAATCACCCGAACATTCCTTTTCATATAAAGTGAGATATCATCAATCAAATGGAAAGGAAGGGATGGTGGAGAGAAAAGGAAAAAAAATCAGGAATGAAACACGTTATTTTACTGACTAGAAATTAAGAGTTTTTTCAGTCACTTCTTAAAGCATGCCAAGGACGGAGCGCGTTTTATATTGGTTTGTAACTGATTCCAGAGTATCACTGCATGGACAGTAAAGGAGGACGTAAAAAAAGAGGAGCGGTGAACTGGAAAGGCCAAAAGACAATCTCTGTTTGAGCGTAGCGCTAATCCATGATTGGAAAGACGCTGAAAATTTTCGGCGAGATAAGAGGGGGGGGCGGGACAGATAAAGATTTTATACAATAGTGACAGTATGTGAATTTGGCGTCTATTTCTAACATTCAACCAGTTCAATGCCTTCTAGTTATATTTGTTGAACATATATTTTGAAACATAAATCTATGTACATATACGATCAATTTTAGAGTATTGTTGTAAGAAATATATAGATTAATATATATTTATTTAAAAAATGTACTTCAGTTGAAGTTGTATTAAACAGTGCGTCATCAAACATGAATTTATAACGTGCAATTCTGTTGTATTTTAATTCCAGAACAATAAATATAAAATGTTATTATCCGTATAATACAAAATAGAAAAAAATATGTGACACAAGTAAATCACAAACAAAATTTACAATTGCGATTTTCAATTATCTTCTTTTTCGTGGTGACATCAATGCTGAGAAATGTAACCCACAGATTGTTGAGCATATTTATTTTATTGAGAAAAAAATAATGCGGTGGTTTGCTATTGCCTTCCACACTGCAGAAGATGTCGTAAGCATACCTTCCAATCTCTTTCGCTCTGTATATTTATTTTGTTAGTATTTCCTTATTCACTCGTTCTTCGTACCCAAACCATTGCAGAGTACTATTCTTTATTTAATTCAACACGTTCTTAAATTCAAATTCCTCTCCAATCACTTCATTTCGTATTCTGTCATACATTATCACCTCGTGTATTCTGCTTAGTGCGCACATTTCTACCATATTTATCCGGACTGTCTTTTCAACGTTCATTGTTGTTGTATACACTTTAAGAATTCAAATCTAGACTGATCTTCAAGGAAATACCAGATGGTAGGACTCAAGGGCCTCCACGACTTTGTAGCGTTCTATCTTAATACTCCTATCGGCACACGTGTATTCAGTAACCCAGATGTGCATCAAGTCAATATTGGATCTCGGTGGCCTTAAGCTTCAGAATTAAGTTAGGTATTTTTTATATCGATATACTTATATAACAGGAGTCCAAACAAAGGTTGAAGATGTTATAGAGGTTGCAAAAAGACTCAAGTGGAAGTGGGCTGGACATATCGCCCGAGCAACAGACCATCGTTGGACGTATGAAGTTATAGCGGGTTGCTTATCTTTATAAGTCGTGATGATTTTGATTTGTATTTATTTAAATATAAATACTCAAGAATGCGGATGAAAGCGAAAGTGGACAGCGGGCAATCAATAACAAGTCTTGACAGTTGAATGAACAATAATAATATTTATTTCTCGGCATGCGGGTAATTTATACAAATGAGTGAACCAGTTCGCGATACATATTCTGTCTTACTCTAGCGCGTGCATTGGCGGGTAGGTATTTATTTGTATTCGTAGATGGCTAGACAGGTCGCAAATACTATAAAATAGTAAACATTGTTGTTGTTCCTAGCGTGTGACAATCTGTAAATACTTCATCGGTCATTGACCCTGTATGTTTACTATTTTAACAATAATTAATTTAATTTAATTATGTTTAACAATTCACTTATTTATTTTGACAATTAAATATTTATTTAGGTAGGTATCCTACAAAGTACTCCAGTGGTACCCAATATGTATAAAAAGGCCTGTAAGAAGACCTAAGGCGCGCTGGGTGGACGAAATACGTAAGCATGCAGGTATTATGTGGCAGCAATGTGCAAAGGACAGGATTTTGTGGAGACAACTTGGAGAGGCCTACATCCTGCAGTGGATAGATACAGGCTGATGGTGATGATGATGATGATATAACAGTGAAGGGTCTAAAACCAGTGTATTCTCCCAGTACTTACATATGGCTGCGAGACATGGACACTCACAGTAAAGAACACACAAAAGCTCCAGACCGCACAAAGGGGCATGGAGAGATGCATTTTGGGAACTAAATACTAAAAGAGACCGTAAACGAAACACCTGGATTCGCCATATAACAAAGGTAGAAGACGTTATAAAGTTGTACAAAAAATTAAGTGGCAATGGGCCGGATACGTAACCAGAACGTCAGACTCCCGATGGACATCCGAAATAATCCAATGGTACCCAAGAGGCATAAAAAGGCCCAGAAGAAGACCGAAGGTACGCTGGATATATGAAATCAGGAAGCATGGCAGCATGACATGCCATCAACGAGCAAAAAACCGAACTATTTGTAGTCAACTTGGGGAGACCTTCATCCAGCAGTGGATCGACCCTGGTTGATAATGATGATGATGATGATATTACAGTACTCAAATATCTAATTTTATTAGAAAAAAACTAAGATGCTGAATTCATTTTTGTGAATTTACTGCGGAGCGAGGTTACACATGATCGGGAGACTTGGAAAATTGATTTGCTTTCTAGGGTGGATATTCAAGATCTCTTAGAGAAATGGAGACAATGTAATAAATGACAGATGCTGAAATCGAAAGGTTCAACTACAAGACTTTACCGCAAGTTGGCAAGGCCTGTAGTTGGCAAGGCCCATGTCTTCCAATTGGGAGTAGCGGACTCAAGGTTTTTAAAAAAGGGCTCCAGTCTACAAGAGAACTGTAAAATAATACAAGATCCCCGTGATATTATAATTAACTTCAAAAATAACAAACAACTCTGATGCATGTAGTTACGTTTTATTTTTTTAGTTTTTTTACTCAAGGTACAACAAAGCAAGCATTAAAGTATTATAATACTTTTCTGTATTTTTAACTAAAATAATATCGATCGACGTCATCGTTGCTGAGCCCCATAGTCGATTAAGTTCTTGTTATTGGTATAAAAAACATATAAGTTGTTATTCATATAATCGATATCAATAACAGATAAATTCTTCTTATTGATATAATCAATGTGAATAACAGGTTAGTTCTTGTTATTGATATAATCAATATGAATAAGAGGTTAGTTCTTGTTCTTGATATAATCAATATGAATAAAAAGAACTTGCCTATTTAACTCCATTACATTTTTTTGTAGAGTCTCTAAGATGTACATTTAAAAAAATAAATATTTTAAAACGATGAAGACTTAGCGTTTCGATTTTTTTTAATTTTGTATTTTTTATAGGTTAAACTCAATCACATCAAATAACAAGATGAAAAATTCATAAATTAAAGTCTTAACATGGCAACATGTTAAAAGGGACCAGGTTACTTACTCTTCCTTGTGGAGGGGTTCAATTATAACTACAAAGTTAATTTAAGAGTTCAATCATCAATGTATCCATTGAAATATAAAAGATATCGATATCAGTTAATTCTTTCAGTAAGGTAATTCTTTGTGTAAGGGGTGATACTCTTAAAAGTTCACGCACATAATAATCTTCTTCACGATTGCGTAAAAAATTATCCGGTACATTAATCAAAAGTTTGTCAACAACAAAGATTTCATTGTTTTCTCTATTACATGAATGCAGATGTAATTTTTCAACTAGTACCACCATAAATATTTTATATCCTAAAATAAACGAAATAAATATTTATAGAAACCAAAAAAAAATCAATCCTAGTTGCTTCAAAATTAAGTTATTTAATTCATGAATCTCACATCCAACAAAATAAAACCATTTAAAATTTATACGAAAGCAATCCTTTCCGCAAAGCGAATAATTCGTTGGTTTTATGTAGTGTGCAATTTACCTGTCGCTAGCAATGTATCGTGGGAAAGAAAAATAAATAGAAAAACTTATTCTATGCACAGTTCCAAAAATGAACAATAATAAATCATGAAATGGTGCTGAAAATTTTTGCACCCTCCGGTAGCAGCGGGCGTTGTTTATATCGCGTGTCAGAAACAGGTAAGAGACAAGAAGTGGCGAGTAGCGAGCGGGTGGAGCAAAACTGTTTGCTTTCATTTCTGTTGTGTGCCATCCAGAGGTGGTATTAAATATTTCAAAATGCATACACTTGTTAGAAAATGAGAAGTTTATTACGTTGCTGTCAAGTACAAAAAGGGTGATATGTGAAGAATTTTAAGAGAAACCTTACATACATAAGTACGCTTTTGCCGCCTTTGAAAGAGGTAGGATTTTACATTTTCAATTACACACACGCACACGACTTTGTGCTTATTATCAAAAGCTCGTACATTTTATCTTAACTAAAAGCTTTCGTAATATCAAAGCTTTATATTCTTAATATGTATAAAATCCTTCGTATCTTTTGAGTTTTAATTACTTCTTGAATGAAAAGCGTTTATATTTTATATTCCAAGTTCTGAATTATATCCTTCAGCGGCTATAAAGCTATTCTTATATTTAGGATTCAAAATGTAACAGAATATATTAAAGAACATCTACATGAATGGGTGTTATTTTATATATCCTTTTAAATTTATAAACGACGCATTATTCTAATTCCCAATGTACGCTTTTTCATTAAAATTGATTTCGTATGAACGTTGCCAAACAATATTTCAACAATTTTCAATTTTATTCAATATTATTTCCGAACACAAAAAAAAGTCCAGAAGGGAAGATAATATACACTTTTAATATTGTTTCTTCTATCTCCTTTGAGAACACAATGTGGTAATTAATTTCAAGTATACAACCTTAAACATGCGAAAAAGTACTTGTTTAGTGTAGATATTGCGTGATATTACCTGGATACAATTTGCTGGCTGCTGCCTTGCATATCGTTGCAGAACCTGAAAATAAGGGTGCAAACGCTGAAAGAATGTGGTCTTCCCTTTACACATTTACATTTCAAGTAATAATTTAAATCATTTTTTTATTTTACTTCAAGAGATTTGAAGTATTTTAAAATTACTTTTCTTTGGTGAACTTTTTGTTTCTCTAATTTCATTTAACCACAAGCGTTTTAATGAATGAGAAAATTTGCAAAAATATTTGTTTCTCACTTCGCCCCTCTTAAATAACAATCGATACAAAATATTTAATAAAACACCTTTTTCTTTTCCAGTGTTTCGTCTTGCGTATCAAATCATAATTTTCCAAAAATTGATATGCTTTAGCTTATAATGTTTTTTCCATTATGACTTCTTGATCTGGAAGTTTTTGTTTTTAGGAAAATACAATAATAATTTATAAATCGCCGTTTAATGAGCATACTCGTATTGATTTTAATAGCACTTTTACTTGGAATTCGAATGCAATATTGTTAACAGATTAAACATATTTCAAAATAAATGTATTTACTTTGAATATAAGAATAGAAAGTGGGTCTTGCGGTCATTAGATAAGGTTCCTGCATTCGCATATGTTGCGGTCATTGAATAAGGTACTATCCGGCATTCGCATATGTTGCAGTCATTGGATAAGGTACTTTCCGGAATTCGCATATGTTGCTTTCATTAGATAAGATACTTTCCTGCATTCGCATATGTTGCGATCCAATGACCGATGATAAGGTACTTTCCAATGATAAGGTACTTTCCGGCATTTTCATATGTTGCGGTCATTAGATAAGGTACTTTCCTGCATTCGCATATGTTGTAGTCATTAGATAAGGTATTTTTTTGCATTCGCAATGTTGCGGTCATTAGATAAGGTACTTTCCTGCATTCGCATATGTTGCGGTCATTGGATATGGTACTTTCCGGCATTCGCATATGTTGCGGTCATTAGATGTGATACTTTCCTGCATTTGCATATGTTGCGGTCATTGGATAAGGTACTTTTCGACATTCGCATATGTTGCGATCATTAGATAAGATACTTTCCTGCATTCGCATATGTCGTAGTCATTAGATAAGATATTTTTCTGCATTTGCATATGTTGCGGTCATAAGATAATGTACTTTCCTGCATTCGCATATGTAGCGGTCATTAGATAAGGCACTTTCCTGCATTCGCATATGTTGCGGTCATTGGATATGGTACTTTCCGGCATTCGCATATGTTGCGGTCATTAGATATGATAATTTCCTGCATTCGCATATGTTGCGGTCATTGGATAAGGTACTTTTCGACATTCGCATATGTTGCGGTCATTAGATAAGATACTTTCCTGCATTCGCATACGTCGTAGTCATTAGATAAGATATTTTTCTGCATTCGCATATGTTGCGGTCATAAGATAAGGTACTTTCCGGCATTCGGATATGATGCGGTCGTTAGATAAGGTACTTTCTTGCATTCGAATATGTTCAGAAAAACATATTTGGTAAAAATACCGCAAATACCATAGTAATGGAAGATTTAATACGAAGAAACGTTCGTTGATTTTCTAATGTGTAGCAACGTCTGACTGTAGGAGTAGAACAATGTATGGATGAGTGTTTATATAATCAAATTTTTAAATGAGATATTTTTGGGTAGTTTTATGGAAGAAAAAAAAGAGTTCATTTTGGGAGGTCTTATTAATTTTTTGATTACACGAGTATAAACACAACAAGGCTTACTTAAATTGCACACGCTTTCCACATCTTATATATAACATTTAGAGGCAGACTAGTTCACGCCATAGAACCAGAAACCTTGACAAAGGACTTAACCCTTCATTCCCTGTAATGTGTAACTAGTACACATTGCTTCTAAAAACTTTAATATCTCTATAAATATAATAAATACTGGGTTCAGATTTTAGGTATTCCTCCGTAATACATTTACGCGTTGAATGAAAAAATAACATTATTAATAATTAGCACTTATCGGCAACATCCAAGATATTTTATGAAAATCGGGAATAAATTCACCAATACATTCAAACGTGTGACGTAGGTATATTCATTCTAAAAACCGCTATGGGTGAGGAAGCGACGCTATTCACGTCTCACTCTCCCTTTACTTCGGTATATGGGAATGCAAGAAATAGAATCTTAGTTCGCTCGTTTCCCTCGCTTCAGTAGTTTGCGGGCAGCCATTTGAAGTGGTCGCATCGCCCGTTTTGTGAACGTCGGCCGATGTTTTTTTTCATGTTTTCAGCAATAAAATTTCAATTTTTATCACTTTTGACTTCAAATTTAATTAATTTAAGCGATTGGCTATGAATAGTTTTATTTTTCCGATTTTAAATCAATCATTTTTACATGTGAATTGATGTGTATTCAATACACCGGAACGGAACACCGGAACGGGCAGATTTTTTTAGCACAGGAAGGGAAAGGTTAAACAGGGAAGAGATTGATTTACGTACCAGCACACTACATCTCATTTTACATATATACATTTGTGTTTCACTTGGTGTGAATGTGGTTACAACTTACAAGAGTTGTTCACTTGGTGTGACAGTGGTTACAACTTACAAACGTTTTAAGCTGTGCACTATCCTTATTTACGTTTCAAAGATAAATGAAAAATATTACATTACTTAACATACCTTTTAATTCTAATATTTCTTTGTTTTCCCTTCCTTATCTTAGATAGGGAAAATAAAGGACGACTAGATGATATTCTCCTTCCTCCCCTTATTACTACAACAATCGTTTCGAGATAAGTCATTTATTTTATTTTTTTAAATAAAATTTCAATATTGACTTTGTAAAATCTGTCATAGATTATAATCTATCTATTGAATAATATTATTACATACAATGGCGTGCCGACTTCAATAAAGGTAAAGGTAGGAAAACCATTTAGACAGTCGATCGGAGCGTGGTTGTTATTGCGACAGGATTTTGAGTACTTGGGCTTTCAGGATGAATGACGAGTGGAAGGGATTTATGTAAGCTCGTGAGTGTGGGTTTCTTCTTGTTGTTTTTGTATTTGTGTTTCTGTGTCTTTTTTTTGTTTTGATTTTAATTTTTATTCTTATGATTGTGTGCGGTATAGTGTGGGATGAATATTTTTGGTCTTTCTGAAGTGATGATGTGTGAGGAGTTGAGTTTCGCAAGATGTTTCCAGTTGTAGTTGAGTGTCACTGTTTGTCAGGTTGATGAGAGCGTGCAACGGGGTTTTGTTTTTGTGTAATCAAAAATCGGAAAGAAGTATCGATTTATTTTTCTCATGCTAAATATCCTCAGTGAGATACAGGCAAAAGCCTAGTTTACTGAGGATACGACAAATGAAAGGTAACAAACCCAGATCCATTAAAATTGTATGTCCAAATCAAATTATCTGTTGTTTTTCTCAAATTGTGTATATTTCTTGTCATGTGTAATAATAATAATAATAAATAAATAAATAAATAAATAAATTTAAGAAGTGACTGAACAAATTCTTGACTTAAGTCAGTAATATAACGTGTTTCAATAATACATTTACTTTCTTCTCTACCACCCATTTATTTTCCTTTGATTTATGATATTCTACATTTATTATATAGGTACATATTGTTCATACATTTTGTTAAGGTCATTTAAATATTTTCGCAGCCATGTAATTTCCTTTATTTACTTTTATCTTGTTCGCTGGAAGATATTGCTACCTGACATTCAGCATGCCAGATTGTTTTTTTACGATGAAGTGTTTAGTAAAATAAATAAATGTTTTTTACGATGAAGTGTTTAGTAAAATAAATAAATGTTTTTTACGATTAAGTGTTTAGTTAAATAAATAAATGTTTTTTACGATAAGTGTTTAGTAAAATAAATAAAGGTTTTTTACGATGAAGTGTTTAGTAAAATAAATATATGTTTTTTACGATGAAGTGTTTAGTAGAATAAATAAATGTTTTTTACAATGAAGTGTTTAGTAAAATAAATAAATGTTTTTTACGATGAAGTGTTTTGTAAAATAAATAAATGAAAATAGATAAAATTAAATGTACGTATCCAAGATGAATTGGTTAGACAAAAGAAATTGTTTAACAATAAGCTCACACGATGTACCATACATACCGTTCTGCACAAAATAATAATCTGATGAATAAATAAATAAAGGATTTGTAAGGACGATGTAACGTTACGACGCTGCAATATTATCAGAAAACGAAGATGATCTTCAGAGAATGCTCTACAAATTTCACCTTGCTTCTAAGAAATACAATATGACGATTTCTGTCAATAAAACAAAGTGCTTAACAATATCAAAAGAGCCACTCAGATGCAAACTGATCATCGATAACGTACTCATCGAGCAAGTCATGCGATTCACTTACCTAGGTGTAGAGATCTCCAGCAACAGTCACCTATATAGTGAAGTACGAGCACAAACTAATAAAGCGACAGCTTTGGCTGGCTGCCTGCGGGACACTATATGGAGAAACAAACACATGCTAACCGAAAGTAAGGTCAGGATATATAAGACATGCGTCCACCCCATCATGACATATGGGATAGAAGTAAGAGCCGATACCAACATGACAAAAAACCTTCTCAGAGTGGCGAAAATGAGAACCCTACGCTCCATCGCAGGCAGAACTCTTAGAGATAGAATCAGAAATGAGACAATAAGGTATGTCTGTGGTGTTGAAGACATAGTGAGGTGGGGAAGAAGCAGAAGGTGCTTCTAGAGGGATCGTGTGGATGTCATGGAGGATACAAGACTGGCAAAAATCGTAAAGGCTGAAAACCCTAGCAACAGGAGATCACCAGAAAAGACGCTGAAAAGGTGAAAGGACGTCGAAAAGGGGAAAAGACAGCTGGACGTCATCATCCCAGGACAGCCCACCGTCACAAACAGGTCATATGACCTAGACCAACCATCACAAACAGGTCATATGGCCATAACCACCATCTTGTTATCATTACGCCCAACTTATATAAATTCATTTTGGTGTATTTTTAATCTTTTGAACAACTGTGGCTTCGAGTCCTGAATTAAAGCGTGTTTGAAAAGAATCTGGTCTCTGAACACCGCTATACTCGTATAAACTGTCCATTTATTACCTATATTATTAGGCTTCTTATTAATTGCTCTGTGTACCTTTAATTTAAAGATAAATACAAAATTCGAGTTCTCAAAACATTAAAAAAATAAGTAATTTTGTCAAAACAAAAAATATCCATAATTGTCTATATTCCAATTTCATCGGTTCTGATTATATTTTATGCCGGAGTTGACTACAAAATATAACCATAAAATACAGTTTGAAGAGAATAAATAAACTTAGGGAATACATATAAAGTCTAGAAAATGATATCAAGGAAAAAAGGAAAACAAAAACAGTGAACACTGAAATAAAAAGAAATATAAAACAAAAACATCGTAAATGATGTATGTAAATATTTTACTATTTTATTCATCTTATTCGCAGCCTTTACACTTTTGATTCACTTTTTTCTTTCCACTTATTCTCTTTTTTTCTTAAAGTTTAATCGAATCAATTTCATATCCTCCAGCACAGGGGTCTCCAAACTACGGCCCGCGAGCACAGCCACTCCGGCCCGTCATAGTTTATTTTGATTACAATGTAAGTAAATCACGCAAAATAATAATCAGATGTTTTTTATGTAACGACTATAGTCACAAAATACACTAGTCGCACGATATTTCGCTTTTCGGGAATCGGCTATCTCCGCCGCAACGAAATGTCCTTGACACTTGCCCGTAAGTGCCAACCAAAATTGCGAACGGAGCGGAGTCCACCCCCGAACCCTGCGCCATATATATATATCACTCGCCAGCTAGTCCGAATACGAAAATTTGCACGTAATTCAAAACTACAGTATGTTGGTATGATGATCTAGCTAGGTCTTGGCCCTTGGGACTTAGTAGATGAGTCAGTGTGGCCCTTAGACTAAAAAGTTTGAAGACTCCTGCTCTAGCACGTCGAGACAATGTATAACACTCAGAATAATAAGAGCTGAAAGTAAATTTAATACTGACGTTACAGAATGATTTGATACATAAGATTTACGAACTTAACAATATTCAGTTCCTTTTTTAATGTTTCGAAATTTTATATGTTTTTGTTATAACTTATTTTCTTCTTTTTCAGTGCAATCGATCTGCTTTAGTTCATCAAAATGCCGAGGAAGCAGCAGAGCGACGTGCATCCAGACTTGAGGATACACGGTTGCGAGCACGGCGATCGCGTTCTGCAGCTTCAGAACGTTCTCAACAGAATGAACGCGACAGGCTGAGAGTGGCTGAAACACGTCAAAAATATTGTATAACCACAAGCATTGTGACATTAAACATATTAGGAACGTGTGCTTTCTCTTTTCTTTCTTATCCATTTAACCAGACTGAGCCACAGCAACGCGTGGCCGGGTACAGCTAGTGAAAAATAAAAAATTAAGACACCGTTAATGATCTATATATTCTCGTGTATGGTATTTTACTGTTTAGTCCACATTTCACATAGTCTCCAGTAACTATTTTTTTTTCTAAACATTCATTATTATTTTCTGTCAGGTTTTTAATCAAATCATGTCAATGGTAGACAAAATATGATTAAGCTGGGCGGCAACATTCAAATAACAATTCAGATCCCAGTGTTTTCGCAATAATTATCTGAAATTCCAACACGGCAAACAACACACATACGTTGCAAAAACAAATGTACAATTCAATAAAACAAGCGATTAAAATCAAATATTCTTATTATTATTCTACCGTTGAAATAACAATGCCTGGTGCACTAACGTGGTAAACAACATTTTTCTTTAAAACAACTTTGTTAAATTTACAGTCTTGAGTTGCGTTCTTCTAACTTATTTCGTCATAGTTTCGATAATGATGCAGCATTTATCTTTAGGGTTCAACGACTTTAGACGTCAACCATAAAACCTTTTAATCAAGGGCTGGTTTTATGCATTCTTTTGTTTTATTTATTATTAAAACAAAAGAATGACTAAAACTTTAAACTTAATAACATTACAAGTAAATGTTATGTTAAACTTAATAACATTAAAATTGAACATATTTTGTATAAAACAATAAAAACCCGTTGTCATGGAATGGACTTAACCGATGTTTCTTTGATTTGGACGACCTCTGTACTCTAGTTGGTAAAACGTCTGTCTTCCAGTCCGGGAGTTACGGGTTCGATTACCTTTGGAGCCCACATTTACAAAAGCTGATTCCGATCCCGTTCGTTAAAGGCTTCTTAAACATCTCTCTGGTTGGTTGGAAGAAAATGTCACATGGTAATAAGCCGGCCAGGTTTTACTGTATAGAATAATAGTATAAGAAACAAGTTAATGAGAAAAAAAATGTTTCGTTGAAAAAACGTACTTCCACCAGCAGCTGGAGACGCGTTGGTGCGCTGAACCGGAGAAATAATTCGCAATAATTAAATTAAGTATTCGCAAACATGACTTCCAAAAATGTTAAATACTTGTATAGATTAAATATGTATAAGAATGCTGACAAATAGTATGAGTGTTTTTATTTAAGTAAAAATTCAAAAACATTTAAACTTAAATGTTTAACAAATATTCCTTTTTAAAATTGACCGGCAAAGTTTACCAATACTACCGGAGCGATCTCCAATACGCACAGGACGGAAATGCAAATTCAAATAGGGCAGATAGAGACATATATTATATTACAGTAAACCGTGAGACAGCGATATTTCATATTCGTTCAGCGTCTCGAGGTGCGTTGGTGCTCAGCGCACCAGCGCACCTTGGGGCCAGCCGCCGCTGCCCACCAGTAAAATATCTGTATATAATTTATTTAAAAACATTTTCTTAAATGTTAAAAATATATATACCGGAGGCTCGATTTAAAAGGGACAACCCGCAAAACCAAAAAATGAGAGCTTTGTAAATTAGTTTTACGTATTATTAAATTACAAAATACTCGTACATAATTTAATTTATCAAAGGTTCAAGCCTTAACTTTGTGGTACTCCTTATTTAAAAATAAATTATTTTGTTGTTCCACTAATTGGCAGGGATGAATACAATTAGTGGGAAAACCAATTAATTTTTTTTTGAATATTTTCGCACATAAAAACACTTCCGCTTATTTTATTCAACTTGTTGAGTTTATTACCATGTGGCAATCTCTTGCAATCAACGAGAAAACCAAACTAGAACTCTTTTAAAATAAATTGGATTCCAATAGGAATTGAATCCATAACATTCAGTTGGAAAATATGTGTTTTGCCAACTAGATCATGGAGGTAATCAGCGTCTTATATCGTCGTTGTTCTGCGAAAATCATTTAAGTCCATTTTTGCTTAAAATTACTTTTTGATGCCATTTTACTTAAAATTAAAATATCTACACATGGAAAAAATATTTATGTCTAAAAGGGATATGGTTTCGCTGTTATGAAAAGATAAAAAACATATCATTCCGAAGCAATTATCCCGAAGCAATCCCTGCCAACCAGCACAAGAGTTCATGACTTAATAAACCACGACACATCAAGTGATTCGGAATAAAAAATAAAATAATATAGAAAAAAAAAACAATATTTTAGAAGCGTTTTAGTCACCTTTTTACAATTGGTTTCACCAAGAAAGGATTAAGTCCAAAACTGGTTTCCATATTCCAATTTTTAATTTTTAGGTAATATGTTTTTAAGTTACTCATTTTTTTGAAGTGATTCTCTTAAATTAACAAACCGTCTTTAAATAACATCTGTTTGTATTTTATTTTATTAAAAACTTGATTTTAGGAGGGTCATACAGAAACTAAGGTTACAAGGGCTCCCGAGGCCTGGGGAAATTTTTTGTTTAAAAGTTGGTGCACCTGGCGTGTAGGGGGGATCATAACAGTCAGTTTGTTTTTGGCGCGTGTTTGTCGGCCATTTTGTTCAGTCACAGTAAATCCTTCCGATGGAGAGGTCGTCGTGCGCTCCCGCCAACTCCCTTCATCGCCTTCCAAAACTTAAATTGCATTTATCTCAAAACTCAATATTTGGACATAAATACTTTTCGCTGAACAATGACGATATATAAGTAACATACTATATATAAAAGTCCAACAAATTTTTCCTCATCATGCTGGTTTTTGCTTATCAACTTCTCTACAAGTAGACGTTGTAGGTTTCCACATATTTTATAAGCTCGTTCCACAACTTCTCTACAAGTAGACGTTGTAGGTTTCCACATATTTTATAAGCTCGTTCCACAACTTCTCTACAAGTAGACGTTGTAGGTTTCCACATATTTTATAAGCTCGTTCCACAACTTCTCTACAAGTAGACGTTGTAGGTTTCCACATATTTTATAAGCTCGTTCCACAACTTCTCTACAAGTAGACGTTGTAGGTTTCCACATATTTTATAAGCTCGTTCCACAACTTCTCTACAAGTAGACGTTGTAGGTTTCCACATATTTTATAAGCTCGTTCCACAACTTCTCTACAAGTAGACGTTGTAGGTTTCCACATATTTTATAAGCTCGTTCCACAACTTCTCTACAAGTAGACGTTGTAGGTTTCCACATATTTTATAAGCTCGTTCCACAACTTCTCTACAAGTAGACGTTGTAGGTTTCCACATATTTTATAAGCTCGTTCCACAACTTCTCTACAAGTAGACGTTGTAGGTTTCCACATATTTTATAAGCTCGTTCCACAACTTCTCTACAAGTAGACGTTGTAGGTTTCCACATATTTTATAAGCTCGTTCCACAACTTCTCTACAAGTAGACGTTGTAGGTTTCCACATATTTTATAAGCTCGTTCCACAACTTCTCAACAAGTAGACGTTGTAGGTTTCAACATATTTTATAAGCTCGTTCCACAATTATATAATATAATTGGTTTTCCAGATCAATCAGATAACGGTGTTAAATTATATTATATTACCGATTCAAACAAATATTCAAACAATGTATAATATTTAAAAAATCCTGTCGAATAATTATTTTATGTCAGATGCCATATTATGGAGGAAGCACATTCAATCATTAATCAATAGCAATTATAATTCCGGTTGCCGGTACAGTACATTTAATTAAAATTATTATTTTGTCGACAACTAACAACAAACAATAACTGCCTAATAAACGCTACAGTTGGACGGGTTAATTATGTTTTATTATTTCTTACTCAAGAATGTGATTTAGTTACCTCAACAACGATTACTGTGTGTGGTTTAGTTAAATATAAGGATAACTTATTTCAAGTTAACCAGTTTGTTTGCGCCGTTTTTTATTATTTGACAAACTTATGTTAGCTTATTGATATTATGACGTAGTAATTTGATCCATAAAATTCTCAAAAATCCAATATTTGTTCTTTGTATGCGTTATTCCACTAAAAACAAACCTGAGTTCTTTACCTCTATAAAATAAGTCTTGGACAATTACGTAAGTCTGCTTGGTAAAGTTTGGTAATATTTTGTGGTATACATACATAACATATATTGAACTTAAATATACATATAATTATTAAATAATTTTAAAACAATGTCTGTAATTTATTATTATAACTGCTTTTTGTAACTTCATGTTAGTTTAAGATAAAGTTGTATTATTTGTCAATAATTTTAAGTACTTGTATAACCTGTCACATGTTCATTTGTATATAAAGACACTGTTGTGTCGTTAATTTAATAAATAAATATATAAATACTTAGATTATCTAAGAAATATAACTTGGAACAACACAACTTCACATGGATTGAAAAGCTTGAATTTGTTAGACCTGTGTCATACACAATCGTGACTTCTAGTATGGGAACCGATCCTCGATCGATCAAAACAGAACCTTCTTAAATGGATCGATCGTCGTCGATCGTTGCTGACCCTCATAGTCGAGGATCTCCTCGCCCTTGTGAAGTGTGTTTTTCTTTAAGTGAGTGAGTCGTTGCACGATAGCAAACTTACCGGCAACACCGTTGTACTACATCCGATGGCACACCGAGGGGAAGTGATCGGAGAACATCGTCATGTTTTTTTCTTTCTTATTTTTCAAATAATAGGTACGAGCGAAGTCATAGGTATCCTCGAATACTAAGCGGAAAAAATGTCTGTGTCATTCGAGGGTAGTTGCACTGCGCGGGGTTCAAACAGACGACCTTTCGCGTGAAAGTTGTGTGCATTACCGCGTGACCGTGCACTAGTATAGTATTGGAACCAGAGTCGACAAAACTAGAACAATGAACTGTCTTCGAACATCCCAAATGAGAAGATATTGAAACATTGCAGGAAAATGTATTCGATATAGGGTGAGAAACTCTCACATCTTTCATACCTGCAAGCTCACAAATGATAAAGGAGCTGGAAGAGTAAGTGGTATTGCCGTGATCATGTGGACAGGATGAGTAGGGACAAGATCCAATATACTCGTATAGCGGTACACGAAATTCCCGTGGGTTTACTAGACAAGAAAACCGCCTAAACGGTGGACTTAACTAAAATTACTAACCAAAAAGATTGACTGCTAGACTTAATTCTTTTTTATCAAGTGAAATTTCTGTGGTTAGGTGCGGTAGGGCAAATTGGCATGAACGTCACGAAAAGTGAAACGGTACATTATATTATTATTATTAAATAATCATTTGTTATTATTAAATATTTTATTTATTAATAAATTATAATGAATTATTTTAATAAAAATAATTATTTATTATTAATAATAATTAATATTATTTTAATATTATTAAGTAAATTATATTATTATTTATTGCTAAAATTATTATTATTATTTGTTATTAAAAATAAATATTTTTTGTTACATATTATTTTAATATTAATATATTTACAATAACATTTATTAATTTTATTTCATGTTAAATTATTTTATTTTATTTTACTTAATATTTATTTAATATATGATTTATATTTAATATATAATTATAATACATAATACATATATGTTATTTTATTAATAATTATATTATTATTATATTATAAATAATTATAATATAATTAATTAATAATACATAATAATATTATTAATAATATAATAAAAATAATATAATAAAAAAAATTATTTGATAATTATTTAAAAAATATTAATTTAATAATTATAATGACATACAAATATTTAATATTAAAAATATATATTTTATATTATCAAGTATATCATATAATTTTTAAAATTATTGTTGATTATTAAAATTATTATTATTTATTATTAAAAATAAAAAAAAGAATATTTTTTTATTTGATTAAGAGAGATTTTCATGAATTAAATTCCACATAACCATTTCCTAATCCTAAAAAAAATTGTTAACTAATGGAAAAAAAAAGCAATGCATAAAATCAACTTTTCCTAGGAGCTAAGAAGTTTCACTTCTACGGCGCGAGAGTTTAACGCATCTGTTTTTTTTTATTGGGTACCAAATGATATCGAATTCACGAACCCTGGATTGGAAGCATTTTATAAATCAGACCACAGAGTTCATCCACGTAGATGTATATATCTAAAGATTGTTCAATTTGTGATAACTGGGTTCAACCATCGTAGAAAAATATAAAAACAAACAATATTAAATACAACTTTAAAATATATTATTGGAATGTTTAAACCATGTGGCAGTCTCTTTTAACAATTAGAAATATATAAATTAATTTGTATGACACCTTTTTACCATACACATCTGAACATATTGAAGAGTGTGGCCGAGAGAAAATATAGAATTGAGTTTTTGGATTTCAACACTACTGGACTAGTCACGGAACTCGCAGTTTGTCGTCTTATGTTAAGTATTGGAAGTATTACCAAACATGAAGAGTCAACATACTCGTATACCATACATCAAGCACACACGAATATTGTTACCAGAAGATTGTTTCCATATTTATCCTCAGTCAGATACAGGCAAAAGCCTAGTTTACTGGGGATACGACAAATGAAAGGCAACAAACCCAGATCCATTAAAATTGTATGTCCAAATTAAATAACCTGTTGTTTTTTCACAAATGATGTATATTTCTTGGCATGTGTAATAATAAATAAATAATAAATTAATAAATAAATACTGTTACCCATTTTTTATTACCTTCAGGAATCGAACCCAAAACTTGAAGGTAGAAGTCCAACATCTCACAAATTAGACAACGGAGATCCTCACAAAAAAAGAGAAAAGAATGAGAAAAAATGTTAAAAGGCCTATAGTGGAAACCAGATAAGAACACTTCTAAAATAAATAGTATTACAAGATTAGACCCACTATCCCTGAGTTACGAGAAGATGACAGGCGTCTTATCAATCGAAACACAAAAGTCGTTGAAGATGACAGGCGTCTTATCAATCGAAACACAAAAGTCGTTGAAGATGACAGGCGTCTTATCAATCGAAACACAAAAGTCGTTGAAGATGACAGGCGTCTTATCAATCGAAACACAAAAGTCGTTGAAGATGACAGGCGTCTTATCAATCGAAATACAAAAGTCGTTGAAGATTGTAGGGAAAAATATTGAAACGAACTCTAAGTTTACCGTGAATATTATTTTCCCTCATCTGGGAAAATCATTAAGTTAATAAAATAATAAATAATTAATTTATTAAGTTAGATTCAATGTGGAAATATTAGGTCCTTACATATGAAATTGGCGTTTTGTTTGGGAGGAACATAAAGTTGATTTTTTTTTAATATAATATATTTATTTAATCAAAGTATGTACCATTGCTATCTATGCACTTTTGCCATCTCATAGGTAGTTCATCGATCCCTTTACTAAAAAAAACATTCGGACGGGAATCAATAAAATCTTTGAAGTCGGTTTGGACTGCCCCATCGGAGTTGAATTTTTTCCCTTGCAAGAAGTTATCCAAATTTCGAAAAAAATAGTATTCTGTTGGGGCAAGGTCCGGAGAGTACGGTGGATGTCTTAGACATTCCAATTGAAGCTCTTCTAATTTGGTAGCCGTCTGTTGTGCAGTGTGTGGTCTAGCGTTATCATGAAGCAGCAGTGGCCTAGAGCGATTAACCAGCCTCGGTTGTTTAGCAGCTAGCTTTTCCATCATGGTTTGCAGTTGCTGACAATAGACATCTGCCGTAATCGTCTGGCCAGATTTAAGAAAGCTGTAGTGAACGACACCAGCACTAGTCCACCAAACGCTCACAAGTAACTTTTTTGGAGTCAATTTTCGCTTGGGGCATGGTTTGGCTGGTTCGGCAGGGTTCAGCCATTGCGATGAGCGCTTCCGATTATCATACAGGATCCACTTTTTATCACAGGTAATGATTCGATTCAAAATCCCTTCATTATTGTGCCGGTTGAGTAATGCAACGCAGCAGTCAACGCGCGTTTGTTGATTTGCTTCACTCAATTCGTGAGGTACCCACCTTTCAAGCTTTTTCACCTTCCCAATTTGCTTCAAGTGGATTAAAACAGTTTTATCACTAACACCGCAGCCTGCAGCTAACTCGGACGTGGTTTGCAATGGATCCGCTTCCACAATAGCCTTCAATTCTTCATTATCAACTTTGGTCTCCGGCCGTCCACGGGGCTTCTTCTGCAGGTCGAAATTTCCAGAACGAAAACGTTCGAACCAAAAACGCACTGTGTTTTCTTTAGCGGCACCGTCGCCATACACATCATTAATCCTTCGAGCCGTTTCTGCAGCACTGGTGCAACGGTGGAACTCGTACTCGTAAATAACGCGATATTTCAAGTTTTCCATTTTGTAAACTGAGTGACGCAAAGAAAAAAAACAATTGAGGAAAAAACAAATGAATTATAATTTTCGAAACACAAATACTTGAGTAAATAGCTGTACAAATTTTAATTTGGAATTCCTAACCAAAGAGAAGATATTTGAGATCAAAGTTGCCAGTACGGCAAAACGCCAATTTCATATGTAAGGACCTAATATTAATAAAAGAAATATTTAGTTTTATATATTTTTTTCTCCTAAAAAGCATTACCTTGAACATTCTCTTAATTACACCTCATTCGGAACAAAAGCGGAAAGTTTCACCATTCCACCTTCAGGGTGAAGCATGTTAACAGACAGTGGCGGCTCGGGGTTGGGGGTGGGAGACGAGGTCGGACAGGTAATATTTCAACGACCCCGGAAGCCGATAAGGAAATAGTGATGAGAGGGCAAGGCCCGTGACGTTGACGACCGGACCCCCCGCTTATCTGTGAGTTACGAGCTATACTTCGCCCTGGGTGGCGCCACTGCATAATTTCTCCATCATAAGCAATCAGCAAATTTGATAAAATGATCCTTTTGAATCTTTGTGCTACACGAGGCCTTTTTCGGAATGGTGCTCATTATGGGTGTTGGATAGTCTCGCCCTCATGTTGGGGATACAAGTTGTGTATACGGTATTTTGTGGAAATAGCTTTTCAGCAAGAAATCTGCTGAAGAACGTGTAGATATTAACCTATCTACAGATAATAAGGTCTTCTTAACCAAGAAATGTACATAATTTGATATATGAAAATTATGATGCTGTGTTCCTTGCAGAATGAGCAGATATAACAGTATTTTTTCTCAACATATTTCTATCGCATAAATCAATTTTTATTTCATGAATCTTCGAAAAGACTATAATTTCACTTTGTGGTGCCATTTTTTCATAAAAGGAAAAAATAAGTAAAATAAAAAACTTATTTTATATTTTTGTGTTCACCACAGGTTAAATTTAGGTTCACAACTAGTTTAGAAGACCACCGTCTTCTTCGTCAGGTGAATATAAACTAAGTTGCTAAAATATATTCTGTACAAGTGTAAATAACCTAATATAAAAGAGGTGAGGTACGGGAGTGAAGTGGGGAGAGATGTAATACAATGGAGAATGGGGCGGGGAAAAAATATATGAAAGTGAATGTGAATCTTTAAGACAGGGGGGGGGGGGTTTAAATTGGGAACATATTAAGTAGAGGGCTATTATGAAAATTGGTCTGGTTATTGATGATATTTAGACTTAATTTTATAGATTTTTAAAATCTATCCAAAAAAAGTGTATAAAATTAAGTCTAAATATCATCAATAACCAAACCAATTTTCATACTAGCCCTCTACTTAATATGTTCCCAATTTAAAATCCCCCCCCCCTGTCTTAAAGATTCACATTAACTTTCACATATTTTTTCCCCGCCCCATTCTCCATTGTATTACATCTCTCCCCACTTCACTCCCCAACCTACCCTCTTTTATATTAGGTTATTTACACTTGTACAGAATATATTTTAGCAACTTAGTTTATATTCACCTGACGAAGAAGACGGTGGTCTTCGAAACTAGTTGTGAACCTAAATTAAACCTGTGGTGAACACAAAAATATAAAATAAGTTTTTTATTTTACCAATTTTTATTTCTTTAATTAAAAAAATATTTCAAACATTTCTTCATCCAAATTGTTATTATTCCAAATTCTTGTCAATATGATCCAGCCACAATATACACTATTTAGAGGGAAACCAACTCTCCCCAAGGGCGCTCTAACTCGTGACTTAAATTCACTTATATTTAACAAACCATGTATGACAACTTTACTTTAATTCAGATCGATCCCATCTCAATCCACGCTATTATGGGGGACAAAATAAGTCCCCACAGCGCGATCTACGCTAGAAGATCGAAATCTTCTTTATTTTTTTATGAGCGCGACGTCACATAGTGACGAAGAAGGAACTGGCCAAATGGACTCCTCCGGTGGCGACACATCTGAGTAAAAAGAATAGTAGTGACGACGTACTTATGGTTTAGCATCACAGGAAAAGGGAAATGACTTGCAGTGCAATTTTTCCTTCTTCTTAATAAGTGGCTAAAGGCCTGGAGTTCAAACAGTCCAGCAAGTTGTAAGTACTTTCGCAGAAAATTTTAAATGCAACAAAACAATGCTTTGACGCCACTAGATCGGAGTAGCCAATCGGTCCGAAGATGAACCGATGTAAGGCTAAGGCAGATATTACTAACTCGATTTGCTTCGCAGTACTACAGAATGCGCTCTGTGGATTGATACAGATAGCCACAAAACTATCCTTTGACGCCACTAGATTAGAGTAGCCAATCTGTCCGAAGATGAACCGATTTAAGGCTAAGGCAGATATTACTGACTTAATTTGCATCGCAGTACTACAGAATGCGCTCTGTGGATTGATACAGATATCCACAAAACTATCCTTTGACGCCACTAGATCAGAGTAGCCAATCTGTCCGAAGATGAACCTATGTAAGGTTAAGGCAGATATTACTGACTCGATTTTCATCGCAGTACTACAGAATGCGCTCTGTGGATTGATACAGATAGCCACAAAACTATCCTTTGACGCCACTAGATCAGAGTAGCCAATCTGTCCGAAGATTAACCGATGTAAGGCTAAGGCAGATATTACTAACTCGATTTGCATCGCAGTACTACAGAATGCGCTCTGTGGATTGATACAGATAGCCACAAAACTATCCTTTGACGCCACTAGTTAGAGTAGCCAATCTGTCCGAAGATTAACCGATGTAAGGCTAAGGCAGATATTACTAACTCGATTTGCATCGCAGTACTACAGAATGCGCTCTGTGGATTGATACAGATAGCCACAAAACTATCCTTTGACGCCACTAGATCAGAGTAGCCAATCTGTCCGAAGATTAACCGATGTAAGGCTAAGGCAGATATTACTAACTCGATTTGCATCGCAGTACTACAGAATGCGCTCTGTGGATTGATACAGATAGCCACAAAACTATCCTTTGACGCCACTAGATCAGAGTAGCCAATCTGTCCGAAGATTAACCGATGTAAGGCTAAGGCAGATATTACTAACTCGATTTGCATCGCAGTACTACAGAATGCGCTCTGTGGATTGATACAGATAGCCACAAAACTATCCTTTGACGCCACTAGATCAGAGTAGCCAATCTGTCCGAAGATTAACCGATGTAAGGCTAAGGCAGATATTACTAACTCGATTTGCATCGCAGTACTACAGAATGCGCTCTGTGGATTGATACAGATAGCCACAAAAATTGCAACTGGGCGAAGGGATGAGATTGAAGCTTTAAAGCTTGCCATGAAAGCTCCCATGGCCAGAGAGAAATTGGGTAGTCCAACAGTTTGGTTGTACCCATGAGGAGCCGAGGTGCACCCTGATGCAAGAAAATAATTTAAATGTCTGTCTTCCCACGGAAGAAGACAACCAACGATGTTACCAAGTCGACAATTGGGCCTCAAGGTAGGCTTTAAAAATTGCGTGAGGGGTCATCCCCGGCAAGAGGTGAAGGCGGAAGTCACCTATACTCGCGGGCTGACCCTTATTAAGAATGATAATCGCGGCGCATCGCTGGACCTCCAGATCCAAGAATACTTTATTTATATACTATACAATCTTATTGACTTATTGCCATGTGACAATCTTCTCCAGGTAACTAGAAAGATGTTTATAACGCCTTAAGTAAAAAACAGACTGATTTTTTTCCAAATAACTGGGTTTCAGCGAGAAGACAGAAATATTACCAAATATGTTATGTCATGGAGGTCGTTGAAAACATCATACAGTGATATATTCGTGCAATGATTCTTTCTTAATTCATTCTCTTTTCAGGTTCTAATAATATCAATATTCTATTCTTTGTCTACTAATGACTTTCTGCCTACTTTTTGCCATGCATCCATTTCTAATGTCGTCTTTTCTAATCATCAAGAATATTAAATGAATAGTATACACATATATTTTCACAATTAAAAAAAACCTTCTTAGCACTGTTATAAAATGAAATATCATATTTAAGGTACTATTTCATGATAAATTGTTTACGTTCATTTCACTATTTCATAGAAAAAAAGACATCCTTAATAGTATTGTTTCACAGTACACTGTATGACCACAATATAACAATAAAATTACAAGTACAAATTTACAATCAATTTTCCCCTTCATGACAAGCACTTTTTGAATGAATCATTAGCTCGGTTAAACAATTCTGAGTTGCTCAATAAGAAAGCCTCAGTTTGAAGTTCTTCCAAGCTATATAAAATATCTAATATTACACACAAAAAGTGGTAACGTATAACAGTCCAGCTCTACAAATAGCCTTATATGTTATCAAATAACCTGTAGAAATATTCATCTGACAATTCGGTAAAGAGATTAAAATATTTGTTAAAAAAAGTAATTGGCACCCTTTCATCTTTCGGTTTTGTAAAATATTAAAAATGTAGCATTTTTGACTGAAAATATTAGTTTTATACAGCATCCACCATTCCAGTTGGACGTGGTACATCAGCCGGAAGTCGATTTCACCTCCGCTGACGGCTTTCCGTTTCCGGAAATAAACGGTTTAAATTCAGCTTCATAACATCTGATACTCTTTAAATAAAACCGTTATTATCAGAGCTACATACGTTAGGTTTGTTATTGGGGTTAGCATATAAAACTGATATACACATATTTCGAACATGACAAACTTATTTTGCTTCAGCGATACCAAAACACCTTTTTTATATTTATAAAAAAGGTGTTTTGGTATAACATATATTCCCATTACATACAATGGCGTGCCGACTTCAATAAAGGTAAAGGTAGGAAAACCATTTAGATAGTCGATCGGAGCGTGGTTGTTATTGCGACAGGATTTTGAGTACTTGGGCTTTCAGGATGAATGACGAGTGGAGGGGATTTGTGTGAGATTTGTGATTGTGTGCGGTATAGTGTGGGATGAATATTTTTGGTCTTTCTGGAGTGATGATGTGTGAGGAGTTGAATTTCGCAAGATGTTTCCAGTTGTAGTTGAGTGTCACTGTCAGGTTGATGAGAGCGTGCAACGGGGTTTTGTTTTTGTGTAATCAAAAATCGGAAAGAAGTATCGATTTATTTTTCTTTCATGCTAAATATCCTCAGTGAGATACAGGCAAAAGCCTAGTTTACTGGGGATACGACAAATGAAAGGCAACAAACCCAGATCCATTAAAATTGTATGTCCAAATCAAATTATCTGTTGTTTTTCTTAAATTGTGTATATTTCTTGTCATGTGTAATAATAAATAAATAAATAAATAAATAATAAATGATTCTACCTAAATTAACCCTACAATGCATGACATCGTGGATTTTGATGAAATTTATACTCAGCATAGAAAAAATGATGTATACAACGGGAAAAATATCAAAAATGTTTTTTTGTATTTTTTTATTGAAAAAATGAGGTGGTGCAAATTTGCATCATCATGCATTTAAAAGTTAGGTCTAAAATTATTAAGACAGGAAAAAGACAACAAAACTAATAATGAAAATCAGTCAAACAATTTTTATCTTTTGTGGAGCATAATGCCACACAACATTTCTGACACATGATATGCAAGAATTCAGTACATTTTACTGTCTTGTAGCGAAGTTTTTTTTTCAATATAAATAAAAAATGTCCAAGTCCGTCAAATCGGATATTTTTAGGAGGTATTTTTAAAGTTTCACTTCTTGTCGCCTTTTTTTCGTGTCCATTTCCATTGATCGTTGTCTTTTTGAATGGTTTTCCTTGTTTCACTGTGACTCCAGAAATTCGAGCTAGTGAAAGGGAACTCGCAACTTCTATGTCTGCCTGACGAAGATTTTAAGATATTGTCTATTAACAAGTGCACTATCGACGGCCGATATTTTTATAAACTTTTATTCTTTCCTCTTTTAATCCTCGCTTAAATTATTTTCCACAAATGTTCTTTGTTTCAAACAAAAGCTTCTGCTCAATAGTTCGACTACAATTTCCAATGGTTATCAAAAAAAAGTTTTTTTTCTAGTTCATTGAACGATACTGCAAATATGATAATAAAAATAAATTTTCAATACATTTCTGGGGAAGAATGATATTTTTTTAAATTTCAAATGAACAATAAAAAATGTAACAAAGCGACCCATCAACAAAGGGATAGCGGGGAGCTGGAGATTTTGAAAGTTTCCACGTAGGCGTGTGAGTGAATGACTGTTAAGACTCGTGTGGTTATGGCTATGATTTTAAGGACTGTTGACTTTAATTTTTATTTAAATTATTGACTATGATTTTGAGATTATGAAATGGTTGAAATTCTATACTTGATAGCTTGGGATTAAATATATATGTGTGAATACACAGTGTAAATAAGTTTTGAGGCTTTCACAGTTCTTTATATCAGTTGTATATGATCTTTGGAGTGCTGTACAACGTAGTTAGGCTAAGGATGCCAATGTTTTGAAAACGTTGTAATTTTCATTTTTAGGGCTTGTTTGCAGTCAACTTCGGCTTTGAAGAAGTCGACTGGGAACACACCCTGAAAATTAAATCTGCAATGTTTTCGAAACATGAACCTCCTTACATCCGTACAACATATCGAAAAATCTTACAGTGTTAATATTTCAGCAGAGGGTTGTTGTATAAAGGACAAATATTTGAAATTTATTACAACGAAATGACACCACTTCATTACAGGTCATATCTAGCAAAATAGTTCTCTATATCCAAAAAAATATCTCTTAATGATTATAATGTTGGAAGAGATTGCCACCTGGAAATAAGCCCGCCAGATTGTATTTGCAATAAAAGTGTTAAATAAACAAATAAATAATAATGTTATTTAAATTTGTTTAAATTGCCGAATTTTTTGCGTCTTACAGACTACAATGGGTTCTACAAGGGGTTCTAATGGGTAATAGGGCTACGATGGAGTATACTTTGCTGGAAAGTGTACCTCTACAAAATATCGTAATGCGCCATGTTGCAATACCACCAGCAACACTACTACCAAGTCCAATTCATTAGCGTCCTCGAGTGGTCTTTTGGCTCCGCGAACCCTGGGCAATGTGGCCACTGACATTAACATCAGTGTCATAGCAGATAATGAATGGGCGAATGGCGAGTCTCCGGCGCCACAAAACCGGATCCCCCCAGCTAAGGGAAGGTGACCCCTACAGAAAAACCCATCAGAGAAGGCAACGGGAAACCACTCTGATTATCTTTTCCCAGGCAATTCACTATGGCGAGGAACAAGACAGATGTCCTGGCTGCGGAATGTGAGGGAGTGGACCGGCATCCGGAGTGCAGAGGAACTGTTCCGGGCGGCTCAGGACCGAGACGGATTCGCCGAAGTGATCGCCAACGTTGGGGGGACCCGACAGGGCACTTAGAAGAAGAAGACTACAATAAACACTAATGTATCCCTCTTCCAGGATCTGCAGGTCAAGAAAAGACTGTCAATGACATGCTGGAAAAAAAATAGAGTCATATTTTAAACATCTCCAAAAATACATGAAAATCGTCTGAAGGGCTTGTAGTTACTGAAAGTGTTGAGGGGTAGCTCTGAAAAGTACAATGTATAGACTAAATTAAAGAGACTACTA
Organism: Odontocerum albicorne; assembly: GCA_949825065.1. Lineage (NCBI taxonomy): Eukaryota > Metazoa > Arthropoda > Insecta > Trichoptera > Odontoceridae > Odontocerum > Odontocerum albicorne. The sequence goes on from OX463850.1 coordinate 39,520,982, forward strand.
GCTCTTATTGAGTGCTGCACTTATTTTGGCTCAGAACGGGAGGAGTGAAGGCGAATCATTCACTCAGTTCCATTTTATCAGGAAACCACGACGTTCAGCCGTGAGCTACACGATTTGAAAAGAGATTTCTCTTTATCTGTTTTCTTAATAGTTAAAATTTTGGTTTTTAAAATAAAAGTCATGATTCCTGTGTTTTTTTAAATCTAAAACAAATTACTCCTAAAAAATAAACAAGTTTAGTTAAAAATACTTTGCTATTATAATTTTAGTGTTTTCATTAATAATTTTATAAACCAAATTTCATTACTCAAATCAAGCCAAAAGCTGTCGAGAGGTTGTATTGTATTATATTACACTTTAGTTATATACACTACCAACTTAAAGGCTTTTTGGCATATAGAAATCTCTTCCAACCAACCAGAAAAATACTCAAGAGACCTAAAGTGAAAAAGATTGTATTCTTTATTTTTCGAAACTGGATTCCAGGGGGTCAAACCTGCAACAAGCATCTCTCCAGCATGTCGTGGAGGTTTATGAACGTGAAGTGCTATAAAGTCATCATTAGTTATTTATTTAACACTTTTATTGCAAATACAATCAGGCGGGCTTATTGCCAGGCAGCAATCTCTTCCATGAATAAAAGTAAACGAAGCAAGCTACATGGCTGCAAAAAAAACAAACATCCACACGAAATCCTTGAACACATACGTGAGCATATGCCCACAAACTCCAGCATTAGTGAATAACATAAATAAAAACCAACCTTCAAGAATAATCAACCAAAATTGAAAAACATGTATCAAAATACAGGACATTATAGTTCTGGAATTCTGTCAAAATACAGGACATTATAGTTCTGGAATTCTGTCAAAAGGTAAGCTTTACTAGTAATCTCCGATATATCCACCGATTGTCCGTTCCACCTGCTCGCAGAGGGCTTCCATTTCACCATCCCACTATACCTTCGGAACAGTCCGCCAAGATTTATAGAGCTTTACATTTCCGGTAATAGAAGGGGAATAAATCCAGTAATATGACGGCCGATGTCGTCACGCGGGCCAGGACATCATGCTCTGATAGCAGTATCCCTATCGGAGCCTTCCATATCGAGCGAAATTATGTATGGGTGTTGCATTGCACGCAAAAACTACAATATATGTGTTCCAATGTTTTAAGCGGATAACAATTTAAATGAAGATTAAATGGGATTTAGGTTTTTATTTTTATTGAGTTCATTTATGTAATAAGTTAAACATTAGGAAGGAAGGTGATGGCTGTGGCAATAAGTCTGGGTACTTCCCCATATCTTCATATGTTCATATTTAGAAAAATATATTTACTAATTATTTTTGTATTTACTCGTATATTGAAGAACTACATTTTGTAACATAATGATTTGACAATTAAATATTTAAAAAATCTACACACTAACTTAAATTAAAGTGACCGAAATCTTTTGCTTTAAAAAAGCATCATCAAACTTATTGACAATGATTTTATAAAGCGAAACAGATCTGTCAATTTAATTTAAGTTGCTGTGTAGATTTTTTATATATTGAAATGTTAAATAATTCTGTAATAAAACATACTTAATAAAGTAGCCGTACGAAAACTATGAAAGTAAGATACAGCATATAGAACCCTTATTGTTATTATACAGTGATATTTTTTTATAAAATCTCTCAAAAAGATTGCTACCACCTTAACGTGCCTCCTTTGACGTATGAAAGTGGAGTTTGAACTTGAAAGAATAAAGACAAATGTAAGATAAACGCTGCTGAGATGTATGCACTATTAACAAAATATGCAATATCAAGGTATGGAAGAAGGTGGAATATAGATATAAGAATTGAATGCATGGATGAAATGCATGTTGTAAGTTAGAGCTGTGAAATGCGTGCGTAGAAGTGATAGGACGAGTGTAACGTGACTGAATCAAATTCTTAAATAATGCAATGTGAAAAATATTAGGTCCTTACATATGAAATTGGCGTTTTGCCGTACTGGCAACTTTGATCTCAAATATCTTCTCTTTGGTTAGGAATTCCAAATTAAAATTTATACAGCTATTTACTCAAGTATTTGTGTTTCGAAAATTATAATTGATTTATTTTTTCCTCAATTTTTTTTTTCTTTGCGTCACTCAGTTTACAAAATGGAAAACTTGAAATATCGCGTTATTTACGAGTACGAGTTCCACCGTGGCACCAGTGCTGCAGAAACGGCTCGAAGGATTAATGATGTGTATGGCGACGGTGCCGCAAAAGAAAACACAGTGCGTTTTTGGTTCCAACGCTTTCGTTCTGGAAATTTCGACCTGCAGAAAAAGCCCCGTGGACGGCCGGAGACCAAAGTTGATAATGAAGAATTGAAGGCTATTGTGGAAGCGGATCCATCGCAAACCACGTCCGAGTTAGCTGCAGGCTACGGTGTTAGTGATAAAACTGTTTTAATCCACTTGAAGCAAATTGGGAAGGTGAAAAAGCTTGAAAGGTGGGTACCTCACGAATTGAGTGAAGCAAATCAACAAACGCGCGTTGACTGCTGCGTTGCATTACTCAACCGGCACAATAATGAAGGGATTTTGAATCGAATCATTACCTGTGATGAAAAGTGGATCCTGTATGATAATCGGAAGCGCTCATCGCAATGGCTGAACCCTGCCGAACCAGCCAAACCATGCCCCAAGCGAAAATTGACTCCAAAAAAGTTACTTGTGAGCGTTTGGTGGACTAGTGCTGGTGTCGTTCACTACAGCTTTCTTAAATCTGGCCAGACGATTACGGCAGATGTCTATTGTCAGCAACTGCAAACCATGATGGAAAAGCTAGCTGCTAAACAACCGAGGCTGGTTAATCGCTCTAGGCCACTGCTGCTTCATGATAACGCTAGACCACACACTGCACAACAGACGGCTACCAAATTAGAAGAGCTTCAATTGGAATGTCTAAGACATCCACCGTACTCTCCGGACCTTGCCCCAACAGATTATTATTTTTTTCGAAATTTGGATAACTTCTTGCAAGGGAAAAAATTCAACTCCGATGGGGCAGTCCAAACCGACTTCAAAGATTTTATTGATTCCCGTCCGAATGGTTTTTTTAGTAAAGGGATCGATGAACTACCTATGAGATGGCAAAAGTGCATAGATAGCAATGGTACATACTTTGATTAAATAAATATATTATATTAAAAAAAAATCAACTTTATGTTCCTCCCAAACAAAACGCCAATTTCATATGTAAGGACCTAATATGAAGAATAGATAATGATGACATGTATGAACGTGAAGGAGACGAAAGTTGAGTTCTTGGATAAAAAAATGTGGAGATCTGTTCTTTTTTCCTATTGTGTTGGAAACTCGGCATGGTGATATGTGGATATCTATAAAAATGTTATTAGGTGCTTCCTGGAGCTGCACATGTCACCCTTATATCTTTCATTTAGATGCAGATTATTTCACTGCCTTCCCTGCAATTTTCTAAACTCTATAAAATAGTAACTACTCCCTATTGAGCCTTACATATAACCTTCCGTTAGATCCGGATCTTTGAATTATTAAGAATTAATTTATTAATTAACAAAATAACAAAGTTTCCTCTCATATACCAGTAACAGTTATAAACGCCTTGTATAAGAATGTGTTTTATGTGGAAGAAACGAAGGATATGTGTCGAGATTGAAAAGTCCACAACTTTTTCCTCTCTGTCAACCCTGACAGGGAAATGACGTGATGTATGGAATATATATCTTTTGAAATATAATGCCTGAAATTATCAACGTAAAGTACGAAATGGGAAGTAAAAAAATAATCAAATGCAATTATTCAAATTCAATACAAGACAAGACGGAAGAAAACATTAAATCTATCCCGAGGGAAACGAGAACAAAAATTAAAAGATTTTTTTTCGAAAATAAAGAACACCTAAGATAAAATGAAATAACCAACAAGATAAAGGAAAAGCTTGAGAAAAAGCCATCTAAAATCAACATATAAGTTTAAAATATCCACCGAAACCAGAAATCGAGTTACCCCATTCTTGAAATCTCACGATTGGTTAAGTTAAAGTATAATGTGCAACTGTCGTTAACTTATTGCTATTTAACTTAAAATTGTATGAAGTTTATTGTATTTGTATCATAGTATAAATAGGCCAAAACCCATACGACGGCTGTCGTCAAAGAAATAATAAGAGAATTGAATTTTGAATACAAGAGAGCGAGAGAGGAATACTTGGATTCTCTCCGAAAGTAATTCGAAATTTGAATCTCGGGGGGTCCGTGATAAATGAAAAGATGGACATTATACTTCTTCTTGTTGTTTTAATTTTGGTTGTTTTTGTATTTGTGTTTCTGAGTATTTTTTGTTTTAATTTTAATTTTAATTCTTATGATTGTGTGCGGTATATTGTGGGATGAATATTTTTGGTCTTTCTGGAGTAATGATCTGAGTAATGAATTGAATTTTGCAAGATGTTTCCAGTTGTAGTTGAGTGTCACTGTTTGTCAGGTTGATGAGAGCGTGCAACGGGGTTTTGTTTTTGTGTAATCAAAAATCGGAAAGAAGTATCGATTTATTTTTTCATGCTAAATATCCTCAGTGAGATACAGGCAAAAGCCTTGTTTACTGGGGATACGACAAATGAAAGGCAACAAACCCAGATTCATTAAAATTGTATGTCCAAATCAAATTACCTGTTGTTTTTTCGCAAATTGTGTATGTTTCTTGTCATGTGTAATAATAATAAATACTGAACGAATTTTAAATACCTAGCTAACGATTTTTGAACCGGTATAAAAGGGGACGATGTATAAATGATATTATATATAAACAAATTGTACATTTATGAATATATATTTTCATAAATGTAGAATTCGTTTTACTTTCGTGAATATTTCACGAGTTGCAACTAGTGTTTTATAAATTGCAAATGCAGGATGTCAACAAAAAGCCGGTATCCAGTTGTTTATAGTAATATTCTGTTTCTTAAAGCCAAATGTATTGTGATGTACAAAGTTTTGCTGTTTTGTTACCGCTTACCAGAACAGCGATTTAAATTGCACAATGTGTTTCTAAACCAGCCTCATAGGTTTAATTATCGTGTAATTTGAATGTCATAATGATTTAGGTATCTGTCCTAAGATACCTGAATCATTACGACATTCCAATTACGCTTCTATTAACATTTCCCTTCCTGTGCTAAAAAAAATCGTGCTAAAAAAAATCGCACGTTCATGTGCTGTGTATTCAAAACACATGTAAAAATGAACGATTTAAAATCGGAAAAATAAGAATATTCATAGCCAATCGCTTAAATTAATTAAATTGGAAATCAAAAGTGAAAATAATTGAAATTTAATTGCTGAAAATATGAAAAAAAATCAGCCGACGTCCACAAAACTGGCGAAGAGACCACCTCAAATGGATGCCCGAGAGCTACTGAGACCTGAAACGGACTAACACTGCGTATGTTATATGTACCTTGAAGGAAGAAACACAACTCTAGAGTGAGAGTGAAATGTGAATAGCGTCGCTTCCTCACCCATAGCGATTTTTTAGAATTAATACACCTACGTCACACACTGGCATACGTTTGATTATATTAGTGAATTTATTCCCGATTTTCACAAAATATCTCTTATGTGGCCGATAAGTGCTAATTATTATTCATATTATTTTTTCATTCAATGCGTAAATGTATAACGGAGGAATACCAACAATCTGAACCCAGTATTCTTTATATTTATAGAGATATTTAAGTTTTTAGAAGCAACGTGTCTTAGTTACACATCACAGGGAACGAAGGGTTATTAACTAGCATTAGCGTTGTTAATAGTTTGATCAATAGTCGACTTGTTATTTATGGAATAAAACATACACATAATTTTTCCCATCTGACTTTTTTCCTTATTTTATCTAAAGTTGTGCATTGAGCTGCTACCCAACTTCACGCCGAACAGCGAGAAGAAACCCTACAACACCACATACTCGATTGGACCGTGAAGTTCTATAAAAGCCAACAAAATCACAGCAATCCCTTAGTCGCTGCCCTGGGGGCTTACGAGAATAAAATTCGACCTACCCTTCCGTTATAAGCACAAGCTCCCGAAGCATTATCTGTTGCCTGACTAGTCCACCTACAGTATTAGCTGGGAGGGCCAAGGTCTGAGTGAATGTGATGGAATACAAGTAGCCTGAACGGTGGACTTGTTTTTGCTAAATAATTAGTGTAAGAATTGTTATCTAGTTATAAATAATATGTCGGTGTTAATTATTTCTAAGATCTCATATATTAAGAATGAAAAAATAATATAAAATGATATGTAGGAAAATAAGATTAAGTAAGTTCATAAATTATAATATATAATTAAGATTAGTTAAGTAATAAATTTGTATATAGGTAAAGCCTTGACAAATGTTTGTACAATAATTTACTGTGTTTAATAAAAAAAAAGCATTGAGCTGTTTTTTTATATTTACAAATAAGGCTCTCTCTTCTAGTTGATACTGTTATATGAAACAGTGTTACACGCAGAGAGAGAAAAAAACTAAAAATCCATAGAAAAGATACATTTTTAAAAGAATTTTGTAAGGTTATCTTTTTTTATTGATGAGAGAGGAAATAAATATATTTATGTGAGGGCAATACATTTTGTTACGTCAGAAATTGAGACTATCCTTCCCTGAAATCTAAAGGGTCTAAAATGAGATTCTGACGTCATTATCCGTGTATTCATTGTTGGCCGGGACGCTGTGACATCCATGATTTGTGTGCGTTTGCAATACGTATGACACGTCATCAGCAAATCTTAATTTACTTTAGAGATTCCTATAAATTTAAATTGTGTGAACTGAGCATCCATGCTGAAAGGCTTGATTTATTTTTTTAAATTTAATGAAATTACAAAAATCTTTTGAAGAAAATTTATATATATTATTTATAGTTAAGACATTACCATTGTGGGAAGACCAAGTTCTGAGTGAATATGATGGAATACAAGTAGCCTGAACGAGTGGACTTGTTCTTGCTAAATAATTAGTTGTAAGAATTGTTATCTAGTTATAGGTAGTATGTAGGTGTTAAATATTTCTAAGAATTCATAAATAAGATTATAAAAAAATAAAAATAAAATGACATATAGGAAAATAAGATTAAATAAGTTCATATATATCATTAAGATTACTTAAGTAATAAATTTGAATATACTCGAATGTAGGTATAGCCTTAACAGATATTTGTACCATGTGTTATTTTGTTTAATAAAAAATGTAAAACATTGTGGGGGTTTAAAGATATTTTTTTTATCAGACACTGTTTATTCCCCTTCATGTAACGGTATACCCCTATCGGTTTCAAGGTTTTCACCTCATCAACAAGAGAGCACAAACAGACGTGTTTGCACTCCCTTGATAATTAGGTGAAAATCTTGAAACCGGTAGGGTTTTTTATTATTATTTTTAATTTTAACCTGGCGAATTTATTGCCATGTGGCAATCTCTTCCAACCAACCAAAAACTGTTTTGATAGGCCCTAAGTGTTAACCAGACTGGAAACCTATTTAAAAAAATCTGAGTTCCAGCGGGGATCGAACCCGCAGCCTCCGGATCGGCAGACAAGTGTCTTACTACCAGGCCACGGAGTTCGTCGGAGGATACCGTTACATAAAGTGGAATAAACAGTGTTTGATAAAATAAATAGTTTTTCGGATGTCAATTTTGTTCCTAATATTGATGTTATAATTTTAAAAACATTCTTTATGTTGTGTTATTCCAGTACCACTGTTCAAAAGTTATTTTATTCCAGTATTACTATCCGATCATTGTGGTATTCCACTACCACTCTTCAAAAATGTTGTTATTCCAGTATGACTATCCAAAAGTTGTTTTATTCCAGTATTGCTAGCCGATCGTTGTTATTCCACTACCGCTCTTAAAAAAGTGGTTATTACAGTATCACTATCCAAAAGTTGTCTAATTCTAAAGCCACTCTCCAAAAACTTATTTTTCAGTATCACTAGCCAAACGTTTTGTTATTCCAGTGCAACAATCCAAAAACATGTGGTTATTTCAGTGTCACTAGGCAAAGTTGTGTTATTATCATACCACTTGACAAAGTTTCATCTTATTCCTGTACCTTTCTTCATGAGAAATTTATTTCCAAATCCACAACTTTAATAGTATGATTCTCCTTTTGAACCTTATAACTTTAATTGAAAATTTACGAAGCATTTATTTTGAAAGAAACTCGATAACCACGTGGTATCTGTATATATGGTATGCACGTTCTAACATATTAAGTTCGAAATCTTTTAGACCTTAGTGGTATATCGGTTATTATTTCAATGATTGAACTAAAATCTTATAAGGAAAAGTTAATATATCTTTGTCTCAATCCTGTCAGCCTACTCCAACAGGAAAATATTTTTAGGAAAGTTAATATCTCTCTGTCTCAATCATATCAGCCTACTCCAACAGTAAAATCTTATTGGGAAAGTTAATATCTCTCTGTCTCAACCCTGTCAGCCTACTCCAACAGTAAAATTTTACTAGGAAAGTTAATATCTCTCTGTCTCAATCCTATCAGCCTACTCCAAGAGGAAAATCTTATTAGGAAAGTTAATAGCTCTCTGCCTCAATCCTGTCAGCCTACTCCAACAGGAAATTCTTATTAGGATAGCTAATATCTCTCTGTATCAATCCTGTCAGCCTACTTCAACAGGAAAACGCCATGATTATATAAAAGTACAATACAAAACATATATTTTTTCTATAATTAAACTAAACTAGTTTTAAATATTTAATTAGGACCAGTATTATTTAATTTACAAGTTCTATATACGAGTATGCCATCAAAATAAACCGACACATTTTTGTGATATTTTTTAGTCTTGAATAATAATATAATGAAAAACCAACGACAATTTATTAAGCGCCGTTTAGAGAGAAAACTATCTTCAAGGGCACTCTAACTCGAAACTTGAACCCACCATTATTGACAGATTAAAAAATATTACAAAATAAATATTCATAAGTTGAGTGTAAGGATAGGAAGGTTAAAAATATTTGTTAAAAAAATCCCAGAAAACATTCCAAGGTAAGAAGAGCGACAAAGAAATATATAGTATGAAGGTTTTCCGATATGTGACAGTAACACATTCGGTTTTAGCTTAAGTGGAGTGTTCATCTACCAACATACTCGTATATTCAAATTAGACGCCCCGAAAAGAGCTGTCTTTAAGTCTTTCACAAAACCGCACCCCAAATTTCTAGCACTTAGAGTTAGATTTGTATCTCATAAGTCTAACGCTAAGAGTAAAGGCGCGTTTTCACGGTTCAAGTTTAGTTGACCAATTAAAGTTGATCAACAAAAGTTGAATGAAATATGTAGTGAAGGTGGCGTGGCGTTCTCACGGTTCAAGTTTAATTGACCGATTATAGTTGATCAACAAAAGTTGAATACAGGTCCGTTCTCACGGTTCAAGTTTAGTTGACCGATTAAAGTTGATCAACAAAAGTTGAATGAAATCTGTAGTGCAGGCGGCGTTCTTACGGTTCAAGTTTAATTGACCGATTATAGTTGATCAACAAAAGTTAAATACAGGTCCGTTCTCACGGTTCAAGTTTACCTGACCGATTAAAGTTGATCAACAAAAGTTGAATACAACTTGAATCAGTTTTTGTTCACACGTTTCAATAGAAACTGATTCAAGGCCCGTTCTTACGGTTCAAGTTTAGTTGACCGATTAAAGTTGATCAACGAAAGTTGAATGAAATCTGTAGTGAGAACCTTTGTTTCAATAGAGTTGATCAACTTTTTAGTGAATCAAGAAAAAATTGACCCAGTCAAACTTTGTCGTTCAAGTTATGAGTCATCCGGCATTTGCTTCCAAGTTGAAACCTGTCTTGAAACGTGTGAACATGTGAATTCACGTTGATTGCAAGTTCGCTTTCAACTCTATAAATATAAAAGTAAAGATGCAAGAGAAAATGCTTTCGACGCCATTTTTAACTGAATTAAATTGAAACAGTTTATAGAATCAGTTTCTATTGAAACATGTGAACAAAAACTGATTTAAGTCGTGTTCAACTTTTGTTGATCAACTTTAATTGGTCAACTTAACTTGAACCGTGAGAACGGGCATTAAGATGCTGGACCACGCAACATGATCAGTAACGGTAAAAGCTTTATCATTATACCCTGCCTTTTTGAAAAATTAATTTAATGTACATATAGTATATTTCAACACATTTGATTATTGAGAAACATATTTTATTTGCCAAACATAATTTGTTTTCTGATATCGCCACTGAATATCTCCAATATGTGCCCGAAAGTTTGTCTTAAGGGAGGGAAAGTTTCAGCTGAAAGAAACGAAGGCTCTAAATTCCCATCCAGGAATCGTACTAATTAAAACTTTCTTTTCCAATGTTGAGTAATTATCGGGGCATTTGCTGAAATCTTCTTTTCCGGTGAATTGTCCGTTTTTAATGCGACAATTGTGTTGGAATTGGCACTTAACTTTATTAAGTTTCTCACTGTTTAAGAATTTTTGTGTAAATTAACTTGAAAAGGATTCATTACAAATTTAATCTGTTTTGATTATAATTGGTAAAATTAATTACACCATTCGTCATAAGGATGTTCTACATATTGATGGAATATACTTGATTGTCTCACATTTACTCTCAGAGAAAATAAAAATTACATATAACACCTCACATATAAGAGGGCCTCTTGCATGCCATAATGGAGGGTATGACCGAGGGGACAAACTCTAGGGGACGCCCACGCCGAGAGTACCTGGAGGACCTGTTGGTGGACGTGCGCTGCTCAACATATACAGATTTAAAAAGAGCCGCACAGGACAGGGGGGAATGGAGGAGAAGAGTTGAAATTGCTGCAAATCAGTCCTAGGACTGCAACCACGGAGAGAGATATAACACCAACAATAGTCCAGATGAAAAGATTTGATTGCCAAAGACAAGGGAGACAAATAACATAAGATCGATGTACGTGAAATAGAATGTGCTTGTGAAAGTATATTTACAAGGTATCGCAAAAAATGTATCCACACTTTAATATCTGGTAGCTTGCAGATTTTTTGGTTTTAGATTTAACTGTAGTTCTATTGCACGAAAACGCGATAAAAGTGCTACTGTAAGTACGAAAACGCGGTAAAAGGGCTACTGGAACAACGAAAACGCGGTGAAAGGGCTACTGGAAGTACGAAAACGCGGTAGAAGTGCTACTAGAAGTACGAAAACACGGTAGAAGTGTTACTGGAAGTACGAAAACGCGGTAGAAGTGTTACTGGAAGTACGAAAACGCGGTAGAAGTGCTACTATAGGGTCTTTCAAATTGAACGGTTCTTTTAATAAAAAACATGTTTAACTCTTGAATAAAACACACAATTTGCTTTGATTTCAAAAAACTTTTTATTGGTCATTGAAGTATTATGTATGTCATTTAAACACAATAATTAATATCCGCCAAATGTTCACCTTTTGCAGCTCCACAGATGTCTAATCTTTTGTCAAAAATTTTGATGACATTTTGGCATAATTGCGGTTCTAACTCACCAAGCGAATAATTTCGTCCTTCAGCTCAGGAATTGATTGGAGGTCGTTTTTATAGACCTGGATTTTTACGTAACCCCGGAGAAAATAGTCCAACGGTGTCAGATCACATGATCTTGGTAGCCAATTAACATTACCGTTTCCAGTGATAACAGTAGATAAAACATTTCTCAACTCGAACGCGTTGTTATATTGTATACAACTCCATTTCTATAAATTCCATACATTACACTTCTCAAATGTCATAAAACCAAGGCAAGTTCGCGACGCCATCTGTGTTTTATCCATGTATTAAAAAAACCGCTCAATTTGAAAGACCCTATAGAAGTACGAACACGTGATAAAAGTGCTACTGGAAGTAGAAAAACGCGGTAGTAGACCTTTTCTTTTGAGAATTTCTCAAGAATAAAGTTTATGCTAAAAAAAACTGAAACCATTGATAAATTACGAGTAGCCATTGAAAGAGAATGTGCCCAAATACCAAATGAAATGATTCTCGATGTTTGTGATTCCATTTATTCGCGTTGTCAGCAATGTCTAGACCAGAATGGTCATCAATTTGAAAACAGGTGCTAATTTAAAAAAAAATACATTTATGTAGTTTATTGTGAACGTTAAAAGAATACTATATGCTAATAAATACAAATTTTATATTCATAAAAATTGTAGATACGTTTTTTTGCGACGACCTGTCTATTGGAATGACACAAACAAATATAAACACTAGAAAACAAGAACATGAGTGTTGTCAAAACATAAAAAAATATAGAAACAAGTTTTCAATTTGAAATAAAGCTAAGGTGAAGTTTTACATATGTCACAATTATATTTTAGGAAAGGTTGTCTCTTAAAGGAGATATGATGAGGATGATTGTTGATAAATAAAACTCGTTTGAAATCGGAATATGCAAAGAGATATTTCATTGATAAACGTCGGTATTTATAATGTGCGTGAGACGGAGCAAGATATATATCGCTGCTTCTTCTTTGCCTTACAATATGTTTATTGTCGTCACGTAGGTATTCATAGTTTTGACTGACAGCGCGGAAGATATGTTGCTGTCTCGTTTCCTCACGGAATGCGGTCTCCGCTAGTAGTGAGTTGAATGACCGACCGTGTGAACTTTGCCCATTGTTTGTCTCGCATTTTGAAGCATGCGAGTTTGATGACCGGGCGGGCAAAGATCGCCTCGTGGGTTCAGTGACCGCACGTATAGTCACTACAATATAAAACCAAAATTTAGAAACTTAAAAGATACACATTTCCATAAGCTGAAATAAAAAAAAAAATTTTTTAACCAAATAATAGTTTTCACCTCTAAAATATTTTCCTCTCAGATGAATATACCATGCACCCTTCCCATGTGAATGGTAAAATGATTCAAGTTTGATCTCAACACTGTTCATATAACAATCTAGGATGATAACGCTTGATGAGAGCCTCGGAATAAGATGTAGAAATTATTAATTTAATAAGTGAAATAATAATACTAAAGTAATTTATTGTGAAATATTCAAATATGGAATTCCACTAATTTAAAGCCAAAACCCTTGACTAAATATACTATATTTTTTTCCGATTATAAGCGATTAATTGGTTCAACATTTAACATAATCAAACTAGGTCACAGGATCGATACATCATACTTTTTCTAGATTCCCTTCGTAACGATTTCAAAAGGATTGATTGCTTCATTTTTTTTATCGACTTGTTCTTGAATATGACAAGAAAATATAATATAAATATACGCATTTTACATTCCCTTGTCTTCAGCAGTTCGGTTTCTTCTGAGGGAACATAAATTAACATAAAAATATTGTCCTGACCAGAGCATCAAAATTCATGAATCTTGTTCAAACCTTCTGAATCACATTTCTTACATTTTACGAGTATATAAATTTATGGTTTTTGTAATTTTTTGTCTTTCATCTAAAACAATGGTTTTGGTTGAATTTCTGATTTTTCATAATATTTTATATAATATTTTGAACCTTAAAATACATAATTTATTATTATTTCATGTTATTTTATACGTACATACAAACCATCGCTCTTTCTGTCTATTGGGGCAGGTAGAAACGAGAGAGCGCCAGACGTTTCTATCGTAAAACATATTTTTCGCCTCATCTGCATTTATTTACCATATGTAAGAATAGTTTATATTTATAAGTGTTACGATCGTATAATCCATGATATCAACACATATCACATTATATAAAAGTTGACATTCTTCTTCCGTCTGCTTGAAAATAGCATCAGCATAAAAGGACGAAACACGTGTTGCGGGAAATAAATGTTATTAGTAGAATAACAAAGTAACTTTTTGTTGAATCATCTAGTTTTGGTTTTCGAAACATTTAAACAATAATGATTTATATATTATAAGAGTCTGGTTTGTGCTCCCCTGATGATGAGGTGAAAGCTTTGAAACCGGTAGGGTTATACCGTTACAAAAAGTTGGATAAACAGTAATTGATAAAACAAATTACAATATTGTTTTAATTTAGATATTACTCAAGAAAACGACCATTTAGCAAAAAAATATCATTAATTCACTTAATATTGTGTAATAATATTATAATATGACAGTTGTAACAATACAATAAACACGTTTAAATGTCAAAAAATACAATGGGGTTTTATTTCAATTCTATAAATGCAATATGTATTATTTTTTTGTATAATGTAATGACCATTCTTTATAAATAAATAAATCAAAATTGGTAATAAATAGCGAAAGAAAAGTTCAATTTTATTAAGGCTTTTAAATATACTTTAAAAAAGGCTTTTTTGAAATACCATAAACCTAACATATTATATAACCATATGTTTTCTCCCAAGTTGGCTCTGGATATCCTGCAATTAATAATTTTCAGGATAGACTCTCCCTTCTCACCTATCGATCTCTGGAATCGCCTTCACTTAGGGGTATTTTCCGCCTTCCGCGCATCCGAGAGCACCGATATATCTCCCCGTCGATAATTTATAGCCGTGATCTTTTATTGGTATTATCAAAATATTTCTCACACGGCTGCCGAAAAAGGTTCGACACCCCTGGCCTTCACAGGGTGGATGGAAAGATTAGATATTTGATACTTAGAGGATATTGAAGAGCTTATATCGATTTTGAGCTGAATTTGTGGATAATTTGACTATTTTTTGTTATATTTATCCATTTTTCTTGCGGCTCTTAGTGACAAAAATTATTTCAGGAATGTTTATACTTCAATCTTATATTATATAGCTTTCAAAGTGTGTAGCTTCAAACTCGTATTGAATACCTTCATGCCATCATCAGCCTACCTTTACTCTAGAAAATGCATATTTTATGCTATATGAACAACCTCTTCATAAACCTGACTGATGTAACTCAGTCGGTTTGCCTAATACCTCTCAACTAGACGGTTTATACTTTGAGAGCCTGACAACCTCAGTGTAGCGAAAAGTTTTCCAAAAAGTGCATCCCCAGTGCATAATCTCGTCATCTACTGCAGTGCCTATACAAAGCGACAACTATATTACACACTTCCATTCTACCTTTTCAAGATAACTCAATTAATAAAGTTCTATAATGACTCAAAATTACCTGCAGCAATTTATAATCGCAATATACACTTCATGGTAATTAAGTGGAGGTTTAATGAACAACTTAAGTTTTACAAAGAAACTAGAAACTTTTGAATTGAATTGAGAAACTCGTGAGTCGACAAATTTCATAATGATGACATCTTGAATTAGAAGAAGAATTATTTATCGTCATAAAAAGAAAATAAGAGTTTTTGTACATACAATGGGAATAAAAAAAGAGATCCTTCAACTAATATTGCATAGGAAAATTCAGGACAGACGAAGTGTAGGAAGCAGGCGTATCTATATGAGAGAGTTCGGTGTCTATCCATGGCTTTATCCTACTCAGTTTCTGCTGGGCATGCTTGGGTATAACTCCTTGAGCGTAAGAAGAGATGTACGTCTCCTGGTATACGTTGTCAAACTCGTTCGAGGAGTTGTGAGCTGTCCAGCATTACTACAAAGATTAGCGTTAAATGTTCCTAACAATTACACTAGACTGCGCCGGCAAGAACTGTTCTCAATAACATACAAAATAACGGGTCTTCCAGCCGCTATGCCTGTTGGAAGGGCCTTAACTCTTCTGAACGGGACTGCTTCGGATATTGACATATTTCATATCACATTACCAAAAGCAAAAGTAAATTTTCTTCTTAGATTGAGCGCGTTAGAAGGCACTCATCAACATACCTAAATGACTGTGTATATATGTATGTAATATGTTTGTGTGTATATACTCGTTTGTATGCATATGCATTATTTTTTATTTTATATAATTTTTTAACTTATTTTTTTTCCTCTATGTAATTTTTCTTCTTTTTTGATGTTTTGTATTTTCAAAGTAATTGGGCTAAGCCTGTTTTGAAAAAATAAATAAATCTCTTGGTTGAAGAACTTATAAGGGTGATTTCAATGTGGTGTCATATATTTTTTCAAGTAACAGCTTAATAAGTCAATAAAGCCATGATGATTACTATCTTCCAAAAGACAAATATATTTTAAAGAAAAAGAAGACAATGAGAAAGTAATTAGAAGTAATACGTATTGTAGAAACATCAAAAATACACATAGCTATTTGATTAAGAAGTACATAAAAACAATTTTAAAATGTGGTGGTCGACGTCACACCAATTGAACAAGTTACAAAATTAGGGTGCTAGCATAATGTGCAATAATGACCTCTATGGCGAGGTACTTGAACAATCACAAAAGGCTGCAGCTGTTTCCGGATGTTTAAAGAACACTATCTGGAAAAACAAGTATATGAACATCCAAAGCAAGGTGAGGATATACAAGACCTGTGTCCGCCCCATAATGACATACATCATAGAGTCCAAAGCCGACACAGTCAGAACCAAAAATCTCGTTCGAACCAGCGAAATTAAGGAACTCAGGAGTATCGCTGGCAAAACCCTTCGTGATAGAGTACAAAACACAGAAATCCGAAGGATGTGCGAAGTTAAAGATATTGTCAGATGGGGACGACAGAGAAGAAGGTTCTGGAACGAACATGTATCCAGAATGGCGGAACCAAGAGCCGTAAGAATGGCCAGGGCAGTATCCTCCAAGCAAGCAGACCTCCAGGATGACTTCCCAAAAGATGGAAAGACAGCTGGCAGTCGACGTCACAAGAGGGAAACGATGATTCAGGACCATAGCAGGCCAACATGCCTAAAAGAAGAGGAAAAAGAACTTTAAAATACGTAAAATGTTACCCCTATATTTAATTGTTACCATTGATTCAATAAAGTGCTTATCCGTGCATGTTTCTTATTAATATGACATTTTTTACGAGATATAGCCCTCTTAACAAATTTCAATCTGGCTGCCTTAAAAGTGCTTTATGAAACATGTATCACGTTGATGAAGTAAAATTATTGAATTTTCAAGGTACTATTAACCTACAAAAATAGCCTGTTTATAATAAATTCCATGCTGGCTTTATCACTTTTACTTTAAAAAAAGACAACGTAGATCCACAAAGCCATCAATCTAATGAAGACAAAGGCTCCACAGCCATTGGGGTAAAATATAACCTTAAGTAAACAACACCTGCCCTATCAGATAACGATGTCTTTAGTTTAACATTAATATAAATTTCAATTTAAAGCCTCGCTTTAAGGCTGTAAATCTCCGAGAATCGTATAAGTGTTGTCCTTAACGAGATTCTGTAAGACGACGACAATGCTTACGGTAAGATTATGCGTCATTATTCTAAGTTACGTAGCTTATCAAGCAGCTTGAACACAGGAGATGCCTTAAATTTTTCCACCATGGGCGTGTACTTTAATATCCTTTGAAACTCTAAAATAGATTGTGGCTCTTGATTGAAATTAAGCAGATGTTTTAAAATGCATTGTCAATCTTTTCCCTTTTACGTCAAAAAATATTTAAAAAATTGAGATCAAGTGATTTAGTTAATTATTTCAAAACTTTACTTCTCCCCTCGTAACCTCCCTCTATTTTTTATTTCTGTAAAAACATATTCGTTTTTTTTTTTGGTATTTTGTTCATCATGTGTAAGCTGTTCTAAGTATACCATATATGTGAAAAAATAAATTTTCTGTCTGAAAATGGACTGTGATCTGAGTTGATGATATAAAAATAATTGTTGGCAATGATTGATGATATATGGTTGATGAGAAAAAGATCATTGGTCTTGGTTTAAATAGATAAGCGAACCATATAGTAAAGGTACATAGCAACACAAATAATTAAGCGATCCACTTCACTAGGCAAGGCTATGAAGACCTCCGTAGCCTAGTAGGTAAGACGCTTTCTCCCAGCTCGGTGGTTGCGGGTTAAAATCCCGCAAGACCCAGATTTAGAAAAGAATTCCTGTCTGGTTTTCTCTTTTGGCCAATTTAACACCTTTCTTGTTGGTTGGAAGAGATTATCACATGACAATAAGCCCGCCAGATTGTACTGTATACAACTAAAGTGTTATACAATGCAAAACAAGGCATGTAACAAAGTGGTGTCATTATTTAATCCCATATTTAATTTACTTTACCTATATTCAGTACTAAGCAAGAAACACAACAAACGTACATCATTCGTAACATCAACAAACCCGTCATAGTCATTTCCAGCAACCCCTCTTCATGCAGGATACATGCCTTTGTGGAGAACTTCAAAAACTCCTCATTTCTAGCTCTTCCTCTGTCAAAGACGAACAAATTATCAATTGATTTGGTATTAACATTATACACTCGTATATACGAGTACAACCATTTTTTTTTAATATTTAAAACTTTATTTGAAAAAAATCTACACAATAAACAAAAATTAAAGTGACTCGTTCAGTTTGACAATGCTTGTTTTTATAAAGCAAAATACGCCTGTGATTTCATTTTAGTTTCTTATGTTATTTTTTTAACTTTTAGGCGTTAAAATCTCTGTTTAACCTTTCCCTTTCTGTGCTTAAAAAATCCGCCAGTTCCAGTGCTTTGTATTCAAAACATATCAATATACATGTAAAAATGAGTGATTTAAAATCGGAAAAATAAGTATATACTTAGCCAATCGCTTAAATTAATTAAATTTGAAGTCAAAAGGGATAATAATTGAAATTTAATTGCTGAAAACGTGAAAAAAACATCGGTCGACGTTCACAAAACGGATAAAGAGACCACCTTAAATGAATGCCCTAGAGCTACTGAGAGTTGAGACGTGTATGTTATACCTCGTATGAAGAAATACAACTAAAAAATGAGATTCTATTTCTTGCGTTCCCATATACTGCAGAAGAGTGAGAGTGAGACATGAAAAGCGTCGCTTCCTCACCCATAGCGGTTTTTTTAGAATGAATTTACTACGTCACACACTGGCACACGTTTGATTATATTGGTGAATTTATTCCCGATTTTCGCAAAATATCTCTGATGCGTCCGATAAGTGCTAATTATTATTTATATATTTATTTCATTCAATGCGTAAATGTATTACGGAAGAATACCTAAAATCTAAATCCAATATTTATTATATTTATTGAGATATTCAAGTTTTTAGAAGCAATGTGTACTAGTTACACATCACAGGGAAGGAAGGGTTAATGATGAATAAATAAGTTGCATTTTCAAAAAGAAAACAATATTAATCCATAAAGTAAAATTCAAAAACAAATCAATAATTGGCAAGAACAATTATTTAGACAGAAACGTTCATACTTTGTAAAATATTTTCTGTTCAAATATCTACGATATCATTTTTACGAAATGTTATTTCCCGGATCTGAATATCCCACTCTGTTTTGTTTTGTAGCGCTAATATATGCCTTTTGAAGAGAAAAAATGGCATCTTCCTTTGATCTGTTCAAAGAGGACTTTCTGCACGATTTCCCGGTCTTTGTCGTCCGATTGTAGCCACAAACGAGAGTGATGTGAGTAAAGGCATTAGCGACAGCCCCGCACTCCGTGTCACACTCAATGATCTCAGTTTGTCGAAATGGGATCCCATTTTTACAAGGGCGCGTAAACTTGAACAGAGCAGTCGTAAAAAAAGTAGCGCCTCTAGACAAAAACTAAAATTTAGTCAGAATGTCTTGTACGGCCATTGATTTGAACTTTCGTATTAAGGGCCGCAGTCTAACGGTTAGAATTCGTTTCCTGGCGGAGACTTGTTTTACAGTTAGGCCATTTTACATTTCGCGCTCGTGAAGTGTTCGCAATGATCGTAAAAACAGCCTTTATCAAATTATTTTAAAGAAGACAACAAAAGCACCCAACATTGACTAGTTGGTAAAAAATACCGTGTTCGAGTTTATGGTTGAGAGGTCGATATCTGTCGGTATCCAATTAAAAAAAAACAGTTCTTTTATTTTCACTTAAGTACTTTTAAACATATTAATTGAATAATCAAAAGAGGTGCATAGCTGCGCGGTAAAGCGCTGGACGAAGGTCGTTGGTTCGAATCCTGTGCTGTGCTACTCCCCTCGAAGGACATAGACACTTTTTCCGCCTAGTGTTCGAGAGTATTAAGGATACCTATGACTTCGGTTATATCTATTATTTAAAAAATAAAATTGGTTACAAGAGATAGCCACATGACAACAACTATTAGGCTGTACCATATATAATAAAAGGGTAATGCAATATTTTTATTAAAAAGATATTTTTTGAACCACCGATGTCATCAGCACTTGAAAACAAATAAAGTTATCCGGATGACAGTATTTCATTAAAAAATGCCTAATGCTTTCGAGCGCCTTTCTATTTTTGAGTCACTATGTAACAGAGTGTTTAGTCCCCGTAACCTTAAAGTTTGTCACCTGCGTGCATTGCACATATTGTTCAAAAATACTCACCAGCCCTTAACATAAAGCTTTGGGTTGATGACTCTCTCATTTGCTGAAATGTTTTATTCAGGAAAGTAAACGATGAAAGATGCTGAAAGATTTCGCACAACAGAGGAGGATTTCGAGGACTTTTTACTATAATAGCGTGTACCCGAGGAAATGTCAAAGATCGCGGTTGACTAAAAAAATGATATTAACATATCAGGTTATTATTGTATTGTATTACTCTTTCGTTGTATACGGTACAACCTGGCTGGCTTATTGCCATGTAGCAATGTCTCTCAACCAACCAGAAAGATGTTTAAGAAGCCTTACGTGACAACCAGACTAGAATCCTTTTTAAAAAAATCTGGGTTTCAACGGAAATCGAACCCAGAACCTCTAGGCTTGGAGACAAGCATTTTACTAACTAAACCACAGAGATAGTATAATCTTTGATTTAAATAAGTAATTCACAAGAAGTTATTGATGCTTAAGAAATTCTTTTTTAATATGAATTACCTGTATTTATATTATTTTTTTGTCACATTATTCACATTTTATAAAATTAGCGCAGGCTGCTTTGCAATGGTTGCGGATAATTTGTGAGCCTGCCTTATTCGATTTGTAGCGTAATTGCATTATTGTATTGTATAAAACTTTCGTTTTATACAGCACAACCTGGCTGATTTTTACCAAGTGGCAATATTTTTCAACTAACCAAAATATATTATGGAGATCTCAAATTACTACAACCATTTTTAAATAACTTTATACTCGAATATTGAATTTTAAAATGAAATCTTTATAAACATAGGTGTCTTACCAGCAATGCATTAAAAGACAATTATTTTTGTTACACTAGACCAGGGGTATCTAACCAGTCGATTGCGAGCTTTATTACTAATCGATGGCGGTATGCTTTTAAATAAATATTTATTTTGTCTTCAATTGTATATACAAAAAAAAACTTTAAGAAATATACGATAAGAAATACGAAGAATTGAAAAATGTGATATTTATTGTGTTCTAAACGAGAAATATAAAGATTTGACCGACTTATCAATTTAAGTCTTTTATCTGCTGGATGAGTTGCGCCCGATTACGTAAGTAATTTCCAATTTTTTTCTTAATATTTCTTTTTATATACCTGCAATAGGTCGTATATCTATGTTGTAGCTCCTAATTCAATAATATTGATCGTTATTTTCTATATGAATACAAATATGCACGCATGGTATGTGAAAATTGTAACAAGACTCTATTTTAAGAAAAACAGTACGAGAAAATTTAAAATGTTGTTATTGAAAAGTGCAAAGAAATGTTCAAATGTTATATAATCATGTTTGAGTGAAGAGTTCAGTTTGATAAACTTTCCCTTAAGCCTGAGCAGAAATAAAAATTTCAATCTCACAGATGAGTTGCGCCCTTTCGTGTTAGGGTTTGTATTGCACCCGACCGAGGGTTACAAATACATTGGCAACTGAGGTTTTTTAATGTTCATAATAAATATGAAGTTATTACATTAGATTATAATTTTTTTTTCTATACTCTAGTAGACCCCGACGTCCACCACAAAAAAGTAGCTCACATAAACAAAAATGTTGAAGAGTCCTATATTAGACGATTAAATCGTGTCATAAAGTTTTGTTCACTACGGTTCTGAAATATCATAAAATAGTGAATGTGTATAAATAATTCGCAATTCGTCATCGAACGTGTTAGCTGTACTACACACGAATGCGAGGAGACAAAAACACTTATTCTTCCTAGTGTCATGTCAGGTCATCCCAACGTTGACTATCACCTGAGAGTAGGCATCTTTTCCCCGGCAGCCCGAAAAAGATCCCCAACGATCCTTATACCAGTCCAATCACGTATATTGCGGAGCCAGGAGATTTGCCTCCTGCTTACACCTCTTCGACCCACTTTTTTGCCTTGGATGATCAGGTGCAGTAATTTATACTTTCCTTCTCTAAGCACATAACCCAAATAGGACACCTTTCGGATTTTAATATTAGCCAGCTACTCTCTGTCAACTTTGGCTCTTTGAAGAACCCTCGTGTTGCTGACTATATCCGTCCAGGGTATCCGTAGCATTCTCCGGTGTATCCACATTTCGAATGCTTACAGTCGGTTCATACTACCAACTTTAAAGGGTTCATGATCCATGTCCATGAAAAACATAAGCTCATGTTTATCGCTTGTGATAAGTGTTGCCAGAGACCATTATTTAAGAATATAAAAAAAATCGGGTACCATCGGGAATCGAACCCGAAACCCCCGGATGCAAGTCATACATCTTACCAAATAGGCCACAAAGGTCGTCATATTTTATTATGAAAAAGTGGTATTTTATTCCTTTATCTATATCGAGTCTTATCTAACATGGCAGATTTTGTGTGTTGAAACAATTTCAACCAATTCTATTCCCCCAATTCAACAATTTCCACCAATTCAACAATTTCCACAAATTCAACAATTTCCACCAATTCAATATAATTTTGTGTTTTCTAGCTAAACTTAAATATTAGTTTTTTTATTTATTTTATTATGAAAGAGTGGTATTTTATTCCTTTATCTATAATTATTCTTATCTAACATAGCAGATTTTGTGTGTTGAAACAATTTCAACTAATTCTATTCCCCCAACTCAACAATTTACACCAATTCAACAATTTCCACCAATTCAACAATTTCTACAAATTCAACAATTTCCATCAATTCAATACAATTTTGTGTTTTCTAGCCAAACTTAAGTATAAGTTTTTTTTATTTAACCCATCCTTTCAACGATTTTTTTGACATAATTTATTCAATATAAGCTATATTAAGAAACAAGAACCTGAGAGGAATTTCAAGGTGCTATTATCTTTCGAATATCTTCAATTTCTCTTTCTTCCTCTAAATCCAGATCATATTGCAAAGCTCTTCTCCAGTTTTCTTTGCTGAACAAGTGAATCTTATTCTCAACCGATAATTAAATTTTGTATCGGAAACTCCGATCGTATTTTCCTGGAATCAATTTTATATCATCTTCTCAATGGAAAAAAAAGCATTGAATAAAAAATAGGTTTTTTTAAATAACAGACTCCTTATTGTAATCATTCAAGCCATAACTCTTTACAAATATGCAAAATAAGTCAAACCTCTATAGTCTTCTATCGATATCATTCATACATCTCGTTATACGTACTCTTTATTTTTCAAACTTCAAAAACCATTTATGATAAGATGTGGTCTTGGCAAATACGATCAATTTTCTTATACTAGTGTAAGTTAATAAGAAAAAGAATAAAAGGACAATGAATATAGCGCTTCATCAAGGCTGCTCCAACTAAGATTCGAACCCACTTTATTTATTTATTTACTTCTTTTATTACAAACGCAATCTGGCGGACTTATTGCCAGGCGGCAATCTCTTCCAGCTTGAGATTAAAAATATTTCGAAAATTCATTACACAATATACTTCCCCGTATCTACACACATTTAGAAAAACAGATTTAGTAAGAAAACTGTCGTTAAAATAAGACAAAGTTAATTATTAAAAAATATTTTCTAAAAGGATTAGAAGTGTAGTAAAAATATAAAAATAATTATACCAATTCCAAGTTGGGGGAAGCAAAGGGGATAGATAACCAAATTTTCATATCATGACATTTTTTTTTTGCTTCCTCCACTTTCATACAACTTATCGTTCATTATTATTCTTTTGCTTATGACATTTTTCTCTGACATTTCATTCACTTGGTTTACCCATACTTTAATAAGTTTTTTCAACCCTCTCATATTTTTCAACCCGTCACATATCTTTTCACATGTTCAAACAAACTGCACGTGCTCTTTTTTTCCCACTTTACACATCGGCATTAACCATGTGATGTGTAACTAGTACACATTGCTTCTAAAAACTGTAATATCTCTATAAATATAATAAATACTGGGTTCAGATTTTAGATATTCCTCCGTAATACATTTACGCATTGAATGAAAAAAAATAATATTAAAAATAATTAGCACTTATCGGCCACATCAGATATATTTTCTGAAAATCGGGAATAAGTTCACCAATACAATCATACGTTTACCAGTGTGTGACGTAGGTATATTCATTCTAAAAAACTGCTATGGGTGAGAAGCGACGCTATTCAGGTTTCACTCTCACTCTACTTCGGTATATGGGAACGCAAGAAATATAATCTCAGTTCGCTCGCTTAAGTAGCTCTCGGGCAATCATTTGAGGTGGTCTCTTCACCCGTTTTGTAAACGCCGGCCGATGTTTTTTTCATGTTTCTAGTAATTTAATTTCGATTATTATCACTTTTGACTTCAGATTTAATTAATTTAGGCGACTGGCTATGAATATTCTTATTTTAAATCGCTCATTTTTACATGTGTATTGAATACACAACACCGGAACGCGCGGATTTTTTCAGCACAGGAAGGAAAAGTCTCATTCATCCTTCATCCCTCCATTTATTTTTGTCATAACTTTAAGTTGTTACATATTGCAAACATTTTTTATTAATCTAAATCTGAATAAAAATTTCTATTTTTTTTTCCAAGAGATGGTTTCTAAATTTTTTTTCATATTTGTTAGTTTCCTTAATATTATTATTACTGACTTTCACATGCGGAACATAGTTACTTGCAGAGCCAACACATTCATGAAGGAAATGCCATTTGCCTTAATGAGTTTAAGTTGTAAGTTTAATTAAAGTTGACACTAATAAATTGTTGTGAACAAACATTTTGGCGAAGTATGATGTTACTCTGTTCGAGTATATGTCTTTTCATTAACTTTACTGTTTTTTCTTTTATTTTCTTATAATATATGGTCGATTGCAAGCATCAAAGAATACACATAAAAATTTTAGAGCGCATCAATACGAAACACAGAATGTTACAAAATATAAATATTAACATTATTAAAACAAAATAACAACAAAAAAATCACACACATATCACCACTTAAACAAATACTCAGCAGTCCAAGGCCCAGGGCCACATATAATGATTAGACTCACAAAAAACAAAAAAACACATAAAAATCCGTTTCGAAAAACAGAAACAAAAATTCCCTTGCATAGTGTACTCCCTCAATACATATAAAGAAATACAATAATCCTCATAACGATGTAAATCAAAATCAACGCCAAGAATAAAATAAACAATTTAGAAAAAATGAAAGGATAAAACTCAAGACGAACAAAATAAACAGTTATTAATAATAACATTTTAAAATCCAGAAATACAGAAACCAAAAAAAGAAAACCGTTGGCCTAACTATAAGAACACGTAACTTCATATGAGTAACTTTACAGGAGAGACCAAAAACGTCAGTTCGTCCTATGTAAACTTAAAAATTGTTTTTTAAATATATCTGATTGATACAAAAAATGTCTTTATCAATCAGATATATTTAAAAAACAATGTTTTAGTTTACATAGTACAAACTGTGACGTTTTTACTCTCTCATGTAAAGTTAATCATATGTAGTTACGTTTTCTTATAGATAGGCCAACGAAATATATGCACCAATGTTCAATCATGTTCAAAGCAAAATAAGAAGAAACACTCAGCGATCGTAAATATGAATATACATACACATAATTATACATATTAAGAGCAAGGAAAATATAAATATCATACATAACAATGACAGTTGTTTTGATTGACAGAAAATGTACAAAAAATTTTTAACTATTGTTTTATTAAATATATATGATTGATTAAAAAAAACAATATCTTTATCAATCAAATATATTTAAAAAACAATGATTAAGTTTACATAGGACTAACTGTAACGTATTTGCTCTCTCCTGTATATTTACTCATATGTCGTTACGTTTTCTTATAGTTGGGCCAACGAAATATATGCAACAATGTTTAATCATGTTCAAAGCAAAATAAGAAAAAACACTCAGCGATCGTAAATATGAATAAATATCCACATAATTATTTATATTAGGAGCAAGGAAAATATAAATATCATGCATAACAATGACAATTGTTTTTATTGACAGAAAATGTACAAAAAAATGTTAACTATTGTTTTTTAAATATATCTGATTGATAAAAAAACAATGTCTTTATCAATCAGATATATTTATAAAACAATGATTAAGTTTACATAAGACAAACTGTGATATTTTTGGTCTCTCCTGTAAAGTTACTCATATGTCGTTACGTTTTCTTATAGTTGGGCCAACGTTATATATGCACCAATGTTCAATCATTTTCAAAGCAAAATAAGAAAAAACACTAAGCGATCGTAAATATGAATATATATATACACATAATTATATATATTAAGAGCAAGGAAAATATAAATATCATGCATTACAATGACAATTGTTTTGATTGACAGAAAATGTACAAAAAAATGTTAACTATTGTTTTTTAAATATATCTGATTGATAAAAAAACAATGTCTTTATCAATCAGATATATTTATAAAACAATGATTAAGTTTACATAAGACAAACTGTGATATTTTTGGTCTCTCCTGTAAAGTTACTCATATGTCGTTACGTTTTCTTATAGTTGGGCCAAATAATATATGCACCAATGTTCAATCATTTTCAAAGCAAAATAAGAAAAAACACTCAGCGATCGTAAATATGAATATACATACACATAATTATATATATTAAGAGCAAGGAAAATATAAATATCATGCATAACAATGACAATTGTACAAAAAAATGTACAAAAAAATGTTAACTATTGTTTTTTAAATATATCTGATTGATAAAAAAACAATGTCTTTATCAATCAGATATATTTATAAAACAATGATTAAGTTTACATAAGACAAACTGTGATATTTTTGGTCTCTCCTGTAAAGTTACTCATATGTCGTTACGTTTTCTTATAGTTGGGCAAACGTAATATATGCACCAATGTTCAATCATTTTCAAAGCAAAATAAGAAAAAACACTAAGCGATCGTAAATATGAATATATATATATACACATAATTATATATATTAAGAGCAAGGGCAATATAAATATCATGCATAACAATGACAATTGTTTTGATTGACAGAAAATGTACAAAAAAATGTTGACTATTGTTTTTTAAATATATCTAATTGATAAAAAAAACAAAGTCTTCATCAATCAAACATATTTAAAAAAACAATGATTAAGTTAACATAGGACTAACTGTGACGTTTTTGGTATCTCCTGTAAAGTTACTCATATGTCGTTACGTTTTCTTATAGTTGGGCTAACGTAATATATGCACCAATGTTCAATAATGTTCAAAGCAAAATAAGAAAAAACACTAAGCGATCGTAAATATGAATATATATATATACACATAATTATATATATTAAGAGCAAAGGCAATATAAATATCATGCATTACAATGAAAATTGTTTTGATTGACAGAAAATGTACAAAAAAATGTTAACTATTGTTTTTTAAATATATCTGATTGATAAAAAAAAAACAATGTCTTTATCAATCAAATATATTTAAAAAAAACAATGATTAAGTTAACATAGGACTAACTGTGACGTTTTTGCTCTCTCCTGTAAAGTTACTCATATGTCGTTACGTTTTCTTATAGTTGGGCCAACGAAATATATGCAACAATGTTTAATCATGTTCAAAGCAAAATAAGAAAAAAACACTCAGCGATCGTAAATATGAATATATATATACACATAATTATATATATTAAGAGCAAGGAAAATATAAATATCATGCATTACAATGACAATTGTTTTGATTGACAGAAAATGTACAAAAAAATGTTAACTATGGTTTTTTAAATATATCTGATTGATAAAAAAAACAATGTCTTTATCAATCAAATATATTTAAAAAAACAATGATTAAGTTTACATACGACAAACTGTGATATTTTTGGTCTCTTCTGTAAAGTTACTCACATGTCCTTACGTTTTCTTATAGTTGGGCCAACGTAATATATATACCAATGTTCAATCATAAAGCAAAATAAGAAAAAACACTAAGCGATCGTAAATATTAATATATATATATACACATAATTATATATATTAAGAGCAAGGGCAATATAAATATCATGCATAACAATGACAATTGTTTTGATTGACAGAAAATGTACAAAAAAATGTTAACTATTGTTTTTTTAAATATATCTGATTGATAAAAAAAACAATGTCTTTATCAATCAAATATATTTAAAAAAACAATGATTAAGTTTACATGAGACAAACTGTGATATTTTTGGTCTGTCCTGTAAAGTTACTCATATGTCGTTACGTTTTCTTATAGTTGGGCCAACGTAATATATGCACCAATGTTCAATCATGTTCAAAGCAAAATAAGAAAAAACACTAAGCGATCGTAAATATGAATATATATATACACATAATTATATATATTAAGAGCAAGGGCAATATAAATATCATGCATAACAATGACAATTGTTTTGATTGACAGAAAATGTACAAGAAAATGTTAACAACTTTTTGACGCTTTGTGTGTATAAAATATGAAAAAATTAAATAAGTTTATATATATTTTTTGATTTGTGTATCAAAATGTATCTAAAGTTTATAAATTTAGGGCGTTGTACACAAAAAAAAGTACACGGTATATGCAAACAGTGTTGTGGAAATTGCTAAGAAAACGTAGCATTTATTGAAACAATTATTTGAAAATCTTAAATAGCATGCTACTGAAGTATTTTAAGTGAAAATGAGTAACGGCGCTAGTTTACTGCTACTCTCAAATCGAAGCGCGCTACTTTTATCGTGTTTCTCAACAACACTGTAAACAAATTCATTTTTGTTGGGAAACTGGCGTATTTCACATAAACATTTATTTTCTGAATATTTATGTGTTCTCCAACAAAGAAAATTTTGTCGAGTGTTTTCATTTCCTTTGAATCAGTCAAAGATGGGTTTATTTATAAGTCACTCGATAATTTAGATTCAACTCAATCTTAACCCATACGTGCCCAGATTCAGATTTTTTTTTACTTATTTAAATTTCCTAAATATTAAATTCATGAATTCTTGTAGAACCCTTCAGTAAATACAAATTAGTGATTCAAACATATTACGAAGCCTGACCGTGGATTCAATTGTCTTCCACCATACTATTAGAGCCTTCAGGCTTAGAACCATTAAAGTAAGCAACTATGTCGCGGTTCATCATCACACGTGTTAGCAAAAATATCCTTTTACGTGGAGAGGCAACAACATTCGCATAAGTCTAGCGCGTACAAGTATTGTTAAAAGATTTCCTCATTTACAAGACTGGAACTCTTTATTCTGGTAAACAATGGTCCAGTTCAGTAAAAGAATAAGATCTGGTTACCCGATTCATATCAATACCTCTCTTAATGATGCTAAGAATTTTAGTACGACACATATATATTCTGTGACGGAACGCCAAAAATTCCTCTGCCAGGACTTGTGTTCT
Source organism: Odontocerum albicorne (assembly GCA_949825065.1). Taxonomy (NCBI): domain Eukaryota; kingdom Metazoa; phylum Arthropoda; class Insecta; order Trichoptera; family Odontoceridae; genus Odontocerum; species Odontocerum albicorne. The sequence continues at coordinate 39,550,830 of OX463850.1, forward strand.
TTCCAGCTATATATTTTATATTCATCCACCCTGTTTTGTAGCTTATGACTGCGCATCGTGACTCCCATGATATTCAATGATGACACCTCTCCATCCATCCCTGTACTCCACAGTTTGAAGAACAATTGTTAAGGGTAGAATTTTTTCGTCTATATTATTTGGGTTTTTGTATGAATATTTATGTTTGTTGAGGTCTTCGCTGCGTCGCGACTGCAATGGAAATGTAACTTGTGAAGATGAAGAAGAAAAAGATACGAGTTTTTTTACTTTTATAAAATTTTTAAAAACCATGTGCATTTTACTGGACCGTAGATCTTTTGTCAGTGATTTGAGGGAATACCTTTTCCACTGTTGTGTCATATGTGTGTGCAGTGTTATTTATATGTGTATACTTATCTTAAGTATTTGTATGTTAATTTATGGGGAATTTTTAGGCTCGATGAACCTTTGTTTAACATTTGAATCGACCATAGTTGGGCATGGTGACTATCTCCAAAGGCGTTCGAACGCTCATGTCAGTGGCCCTGGTGGCGCAGTTCAGGCTAGGCGTCCTTCCGCTCATCCCGAAGACCTCAGTGTAGCGACGTTGGTGAAGACGGTAAGGATGAGGTGTTGATGCTGGAGAAGACGGTGAAGAAGGCGCAAAGGCGTAGCGCGGCGAGGCTTCATGAGCTTTTTTTGCTCTTTACCTCTTACTATGTGACTTGTGTGCAGCTACCGCGGGACTATATCGCTGGTCGGCTGGCCTCTGCATGCGCAAAACTCCCGAAAATTGTGGTATTTCGCGAGGTGTGACCGCATGCAGTGGCGGAAACAGGCGATTGCGATGAGCGATCGGCCGCACATAAGAAGTGCCAAAGACCAAATAAATCACCTTCTTAATTCATTTTGCCTACTGTGTTTTATTTGCGATCATCTAGTAACTGCCTAAGAGGAATATCTTCACCCCGCTACCTTTTCACCGATCTACGCCTTTGACGTGAGCTGAATTCTCCGAGTATCGAGCAGCAGCAATCCACCTATGTTACAGTTCTTTGTACCGGTGCCGTAAAGTCGGTGATTCTTTTCGAAAATTGAGGCATTATTTCGTTTTACCATCCATAGAAATTGTGACATCCTTCTTCCCCACCACATTACGAATGCATCTATTCAGCGTTTATCGCTTGCACTCAGAGACCACACCTTCGCACAATACATAAATATTGCGAAGACAAGAAGCTAAACTGGACGCATGCTCCCATTGATAGTGATGGTTCTGTTCTTCCATGAATTTTTCAGTTTTTACATTGTATTCTTCGTCATTTCAATTTTTCTTTTCACCTCATCTTCATATCCTCCATTGTTGGGAATACTGGTGCCTAAGTAAATAAACTAAGTAACCACTTCTAGACCATGCATATATATATGATACATGCCATCACACCATTTCCTGTCAGGATAGGCAGTGTGGACAGAGCGCCAGACTTTCCTATCTTATCACACTTCCTCAGCCTTTGACTTCGGCGTTTCCTTCTTTCAAAATATCATTCACTTGGTCCACTTATATTTGCAGTATACTCGTAAATCTGTTTTTTTTATTTCTTCTTTCACAGGTTCCGTAGGACCAAAACAATCTCAACGTGCTTTTCGTCATCTTATTCAGCACACATTTTTAAGTTACCGTGCATTCCTAATCACTATATTCTCTTTCTATCCTACATTGTCCCTCCCTATATTTGTCTCACAACACGCATTTCTATAACATTTATTGGGCTCCTCTATAGTACGTCTCACACTATTATACTTAACATATTTTTATCACGATTTACATTATTTGGTATATCAGAAGCGTTTTTTTATATATGAGCCATGTTAATTACTTCTTTGAATCGCTTCCTCAGAATTTTTTTTAATACTTGAAAATACACCAAAATAAACGTAAAAAAGTTATCAAGTTTAGTAATATCTGAGTTTTCGACATCTGGGTACGAATGTGTCAAGTGTGACAGAAACATTTCGAAATATGGAGTTAGGAAACGTCCCATTTGAGCGGAATTCGCGGTGAAAAGTTCTGTGTTTACAGCCACCACACTCCAGATTTATCTCCATCCACCCTCAGCTTCAAACCCTGGAGGAGTCGTTTCGCAAACCTTACATCTTCAGCAGCAGAAATCTTAGAATTCCAACATTTTGATGGAGTTCAACTGCTCGCTGTCAAAGTTAGTTTTATACTTGTTTGGATCCAAATATTATGCCTATAAACGCTTGTATGAGATACATAATGTGGGTTGAGCTTTCTTTAGAAATACTCGTATAATACCGTTATTTTGCTCGTTCTTCTTCTTCGTGTATTTTGTTTCGCGGTTTATATTTAATTTAGTAATTTTGATAAGTTTAGCGGTTTGTATTTAATTTGGTAATTCAGTGTTATTGCATGTAGTGGGATCATGAACCCTCAAAGTTGGTAGTATGAACCGACTGGAAGCATTCGAAATGTGGATGCACCGGAGAATGCTACGGATACCCTGGACGGATATGGTCAGCAACACAAGGATTCTTCAAACAGCCAAAGTTGATAGAGAGTTGCTGACTAATATTAAAATCCGAAATGTGTCCTACTTGGGTCATGCACTTAGAGGAGCAAAGTTCAATTTACTGCACCTGATCATCCAAGGCAACATTTTATTTTTTATTTTATTTATTATTACACATGACAAGAAATATACATAATTTGTGAAAAAACAACAGGTAATTTAATTTGGATATACAATTTTAATGGATCTGGTTTTGTTGCCTTTCATTTGTCGTATCCTCAGTAAACTAGGCTTTTGCCTATATCTCACTGAGGATATTAAGCATGAAAAAATAAATCGATAACGATTAACGATTTGACAACGGAATAATTAACGATTTTACAACGGAAACGGAATAATAGTGTTAATGATTTGACAACCGCAAACGGAAAATAGAAAGCCGAAGAGGTGTTGGCCGGAGGCAAATCTCCTGGCTCTACAATAAAAGTGATTGGACTGGCATAAGGGGCTTTGGAGATCTTTTTCGAGCTACCGGGGACAAAGATGTCTACTTTCAAGTGATATTCAACGTTGGGGGGACCTGACAGGACACTGGGAAGAAGAATCATAACATGGACCCTTTTTGTACATTTTACAAGATCACTCTCTGTATCTGAGATCAAAGTTGTCCCGAAGCAATATATAAATGGAAATAAGTTCTTCCTAACCACAAAAGTGGTGAACAGAAAAACTTTATTCGTCAAGTAGATATTTATTTCTAGTAGAAGTGTAGTAAAACCCTAAACATGCTGAATAAACGTATTAGTGGATGTGTATTATCAAAACTGCTTTGTATTTTAGACCAGGTCTTACGAACTAGATATTTGTGTAACTCAATGGGTCATTTAGCTATTGACTTCGATGTTTCCTTGAGAATAAAGATGAATGAAACAATGAATCTTAAATTAAATACGGCGTAAAAAAAATCGTTATGAGAATGACTTTAAATATATAATAAAGAAATGTACGCCAATTTTTAGATATTTTCTTTTATCATAGCACTTATTGTACAACGTAAAATTATCCATTGAAAGAAATCCTATTTAAATATTTGCATAATTATACTCGTACATTTATGAAAAGTAAATATTATTTAAAAAATTGGGCTCATCAAAATTTTACAGTACTCGGCGGTAAGTAATACGAGTACATATCGGGCTTAAGAAAGAGACTGTCGGCTATAATCGGTTAACTTCGGCTTTGTAGAGCGTCGTCTCTACCTCCTCCATCGGCAGACGACAGCCTTCCTCCATAGGCAATCGTGTATCTCCCATACTTATCAAATATATGTATTGATATTTTAAAAAAGTCACACACGTCTCCCCATATATACCTATATATAAACAACATTTTATATTTTACTCACCATCATCTCACCTCCATTATATTTCACTCACACCCATTCAATATATATAACCGTGTGTGACATCGCACATCCACAAATCTATGTATATTTGTATGTAATATTATTTATATATCATCACGTTTATATAAGTATTTAACGTTCTTATTATTTCTCATAATCATTCGTCAAAAATTCAAAAAAACTATCCTTCCCCATTTACTAAAAAAGAACCAAAATATCATAACAGTCAGCACTTATCCAATGGAGGAGTAAGGCGTCCTACCATTGGACCGACACTCTCAATGAGATATTCATCACTTGTATATATCAAATCACTCGTACATTATCGTTCGGTACTCGTATTTTATTTCAACAAAGTTCTACAATTCACCAAAACTAAAACTCCTTGAGTAAACGCCGGATATTCCATGGCAATCATCCATGTGCTTTATAGTCTTTGTACTGGTTCTGTATAGCCAGTTACTCCATAAACATCATTTATGTAGTGCGAGAGATGTTTGTTGAACATGTGTGTATAATACATTCATTTGAAGCTTTAATATGACATCGTGTCGTAGGATTTTGGCCCCTTATCACTGCATACAAGACATCTTATTATTAAAATTATATGTCACAAAACACTCACAGCAGGGTGAGTTGCTTGAACAAAATAAAAATTATCTAAATTCACTTTAACGCAAAATTTTGGACATTGTCTTGAAAAACTACAGTTTCAAAAATAAAATCAATATTTTACAAGTTTTATTTCACGTTGTTGTTTTTCTTCCAAATAATTTTTTTTTGTAAACATACAAGTATATTAAACTCAATATTTAATAAAATACTTTTAGAAAGTTCAAAATATGAATTTATGTTTTTTTGTAGCTTTAATTGTGCTTAACATAAATGCTTAGAGATATTAACCCGTCCTGTCTTGTGATGTGTAACCAGTACACATTGTTTCTAAAAACTTTAATATCTCTATAAATATAAGAAATACGGGTTTCAGATTTAAGGTATTCTTCTATAATACATTTACGCATTGAATGAAACAAATATACAATATTAATAATAATTAACACTTATCGACCACATCAGAGAGATTTTGTGAAAATAGGAAATAAATTCACCAATACAATCAAACGTGTGCAAGTGTGTGACGTAGGTATATTAATTCTTAAAAAAACGGGTAAGAAAACGACGCTATTCAGGTCTCACTCCACTTCGGTATATGGGAACGCAAGAAATAGAATCTCAGTTCGCTCGCTTCTCTCGCTCAGTAGCCAGCGGGTTTTCGTTTGAGGTGGTCGCTTCTCCCGTTTTGTGAACATCGTTCGATGTTTTTTTTTCATGTTTACAGCAGATAAGTTTCAATTTTTATCACTTTTGACTTCAAATTCAATTTATTTAAGCGATTGGCTATGAATATTTTTATTTTTCCGATTTTAAATCGCTCATTTTTACATTTGTATACACAGCACTGGAACGCGCGATTTTTTTAGCACAGGAAGGAAAAGGTTAAGCGTCGTAAAAGTAGCACTATATTAAAAAAAACTCTGTCTTAGAAAAGGCTGCAGTATATTATACTTGCCATTCGTAATGGATCTTTCATCTCCTTGCCATTGGAGTTTTAAATTTGATTGATTGGGTTTGATTGAAGACTGTTCGATTCCTGAAGTGCAGCAGCCTGCACACAATATACTATTAGGTGTACAAATAAGTTTCCGCCGTTTTTTATAAAAAAATGGGCATTTATTGTGAAAGAACGGAACCTCATGTTTTATTCGAAGTAGTACCCATCGCTTGCCACTACTTTTCCCCATCTTTCTGTCAGCATACGAATACCGCGTCAGTCATCATCATCATCTTTTGAGGCTATCCACGAATCGACTCAATTTTTGGTATCTTCATATGATGTGAAGTGCTGCTCAGACAGGCCATGCGTCATCGATCAAAACAAGTGGTAATCAGAAGGAGCAATGTCTGGTGAATACAGCGGGTGGGGTAAAACTTCTCAATTGAGTGTTTCCAAATAGGTTTTGACCGGTGCCGCAACATGTGGACTAGCATTATCATGCAGGAGAATAATTTTGTCGTGTCTGGCGTAGTAGTGGGCGCGCTTTTCCTCGAGTGCTCGACTCAATCTCATCAATTATGTTCGGTAGACAGCCCCAGCAATGGTTTCATTCGGTTTGAGCAACTCATAATACACGACACCAAGCTGATCCCACCAAATACAGTTTTTTTCCATGAATATTTGGCTTAGCCGTAGATGTTGAAGCATGACCAGGGGATCCCCATGATTTCTTCCTTTTTGGATTATCATAATGGATGCATTTTTCATCACCAGTGACTATATGGTGCAGAAAACCCTTTCGTTTATGCCTGGCAAGCAGCATTTCACATGTGGAAAATTGGCATTCAAAGTTTCTCCGTGTCAGTTCATATGAATCCCAATTTCTTTGTTTTTGAATCATTCCCAATGATTTCAACCCATGTGAAATTGCTTGTTGAGTCACTCCTAATGTAAGTGCAAGTTCTTCTTGCGTTTGGCACGAATCTTGATCCAATAATACTTCCAATTCTGCGTCTTCGTACACTTTCGGCTTTCCGCTACGTTCTTTGTCTTCGATGTCAAATTCACCGTTCTTAAACTTTTGAAACCACTCACGACAACTTCTCTCACTTAAGGCAGCCTCACCATATGCTTCTACAAGCAATCGATGCGCCTCAGCTGCAGATTTCTTCAAATTGAAGAAGTAAATCAAAAGTTCCCGCAAATGACGCTTATTCGGCTCAAAACTTGACATTTTCGAACACAAAAAAATATGTTATACTGATAAAAATTCACTAATATTTCAAGGTCATGTTGTTGACAGATGTCCAACCTTACGATAATGACATTTTACATCTGACAATTTTAACCATAACTTACTGGTGGCGCCAACTTTTGTCAAACGGCGGTGACTTATTTGTACACCCAATAATTTAATAAATAAATAAATATAGGTTTATTGACAGCAATATAGTATGTACAAAATATATTTAAATAACACTTCTAAAACACATAAATTGCAGATAATACATTAAATACAGAAGCTATCAAAAGGTCTGGGCTTATCTACTAACATCCCCTCGGCCAAGATACACCGCACCAATATAGGGCGAACCCAGCCACGGGAACACCAGATGTTTTTCAGCCCACACCCTTGAACACGTAGAACAAGAATATAAAAAAAACACAGAAAATGAATAGATGACAAAAAATATGCATTCAAGAGAGAAGACATTAAAAGGTCCGGGCTCATCCCACAAACATTCCCCCGGCTAAGATACACCCCACTAATGTAGGGCGAGCCCGACCGCAAGGGCATCAGGGGGCTTCCATCCCACACCCCCGCATATCTAGATTAAAGAATAAATTTAAAAAAAAACAAAAACGTATGGCAGAAAACAAAATTAAAAAAAAAACACGTACCACCTCAGGTTAACTGTCAGCGAGAATGAAAAAAAAAAGCCTCAAAGGAGTCCAAATTTTATAAAAGTAGAATGACATGGGAAATGAAATAGTTGAGACAACATTGAAATAGTTAAGCAGTGATACATTGAAATAATATACGCACATTCGTCTTCCATCCTCAGAAAATCAGACTATCACGATCACGGGGGTTTGCCTATCGTTAGGTCAATATTGTATTTCAGGATTGTATTAAATATTTTTTTGAGCATACTATATTATTTGTTATATTTTAGTCGCCTTTGTGAAATTGTGGTTTGAGTTGCATTGCAACATTTTGCACACTCGCTGGAACAAAATGGTTATTTTTATTATTACAGCCTAGTCAGCAGACAGATCAGTGAAACACATTGGGTAAAATAAGTAAAGCGGGGGAAAAATATAGTTCAACAAAATTCCCGTGAAAAAGAAGCATTTGTTAAAATAACGACATTTTGGAAGTCGAGTAAAAACGGTTTTATCTAGGTCAGCAGTACACAAAATAGGGGCCGTGAACTATTTCAGAAATAACTACAATTGATGAGGAAACATTAAAAATAGATCATGTCCATTGGATACAAAAAATGAGTTGATAAAGCGAGATGGTACGGAGCCGTTTAACATTTACATTTCAATGAAAAAAGCACAAAAATCATTATAAAATCATAATAAAAAACCGGTATTTTTTCAAAAAGAATCTTGTCCAGACTTCAAACGAATCAAAAAACATCATGTCCGAATTTACCAATCATAGCTTTCCGATTGTGTCTAACTTCATACCAGTTCACCAGCAACTGTCAGTTTTAAATCATACGTGCAGTGTAATGTCATTATACAGCTTTATCTACTTACATATATTCATAGTTTTATAGTAATATTTTTTCTTATTTTGTAACACTTTACTTATTTTATTTGATTAAAATTAAAAAAAATTACTCTCCCCAATTATTTTTTATATAATATTTTTGATATCGAACAAAAAACCTGTTCAATCAAAAAAGATTAAAGTAGAATTGTTCACTCAAAAAGGATGATGTCCATATTTGAATCTAGAATACTATAACTATTTTAATTATTATGATTCGATTTTAAACAACAAATCAAGTCACCTTAAGCGATTTTAATGTTTTCAGATATTTTTACAATGAATTATTGTTTTATATACAGGGTGTCCCAAAGGGCAACGCCAAGCCGATATCGAAGAAGAGGCCAGCTTATGAGGGTTCAGAATAAAAAAAAATTTTTTGAAAAAGCCTTATACTTTTCGAGTTATAGGCATTTCATCGAAAATTGTAAAAGTAGCTACCCTGAGCCGCATGTTTGTATATTGTGACTAAAAATTGCCACATTTTATGATTTTAATGATTGTATCGCAATCCAAGATAGACCTGCTATTAGGCGGAGTCGGATATAAAACAAAAAAAAATTTACACGTTTGAAAAAAAAATTGTTTTTGTCCGATCATAAAAAATAATATTTTTTATCAGCCAACTTTAACTCATCATACTGTAAAAATAATGTTCTACGCTAACCTGGCAAGTTACATCAAAAGTTGGCCTGTTTAGTCAGGATTTCAAAATGGTACAATACATATGTACTACTCTTTTAAAAATAATTTTAAAACATTAACTTCTGAAATTAAAGATCGAATTCAAACATTTTGAGCGAGACAAACGATACGGCGGATGAACGAGTTAGAGAAAGACACCATTTTTGACAGGAACTTGATATTTTATATAAAAAATGGCGACACTAGCTGTATTACTCTAACTAGTGCATCCGCCGTATCGTTTGTCTCGCTCAAATTTTTTTAATTTGATCTTTAATTTCAGAAATTAATGTTTTAAAATTATTTTTAAAAGAGTAGTAGATATGTATTGTACCATTTTGAAATTCTGACTAAACAGGCCAACTTTTAATGTAACTTGCCAGGTTAGCGTAGTACATTATTTTTACAGTTTGATGAGTTAAAGTTGGCTGATAAAAAATATTATTTTTTACGATCGGACAAAAACAATTTTTTTTTCAAACGTGCAATTTTTTTTTTGTTTTATATCTGACTCCGACTAATAGCAGGGCTATCTACGATTGTGATACAGCCATTAAAATAAAAAAATATGGCAATTTGTAGTCACAGTATACAAACATTCGGCTCAGGGTAGCTACTTTTACAATTTTCGAAGAAATACCTATAACTCGAAGAGTATAAGGCTTTTTCAAAAAATTTTTTTTAATTCTGAACCCTCATAAGCTGACCTCTTCCTCGATACCGGCTTGACGCTGCCCTTTGGGACACCCTGTATATTTAATGCAAAGTTTTTTGCGATTTCCCAACATTCTGATTTGGTGCACACGTCCTTTTTCCTCCTCCTTCAAAATTACCTCCTCGATTATACAACAAAATGTCTTCTTCGCATAAGCAACAAGCTCAAATGAAGTTTTTTTTTCGTGGTGGCCTGCACTTGAAAACAAAAGTAATCATGAAACTGTTGGTAGGTACCTACCAGCAAACAAATGAGCTATGTATCAGTAGACATATGAGGGGGTGAGAGATGTGTCAGCTAAGGGCTGTAAACGAAAAAGGTTTTTCAACCATCTTCTGTAGAATGATACAGGTTAAATCAAAGGCTAGGATTAAACATTCAAATAATTCACCCCCGACATCACTGATTTAATTAGAAAAGACAGCGTCACTTTTCGTATTAAAACGAAATAAAATTATATAAATTTATTACGTTAATTTATCAAATTTTGTTATGATCACAAAAAAAAAATGTTTTTTTTATAATTTTCTTATTATTTTAAGTCAATTGACTGAGTTACTCAGTTCTTCTTCTTCTTCCCAGTGTCATTTCAGGTCCCCCCCAACGTTGAATATCACCTGAGAGTAGACATCTTTGTAGGTAGGTGTAGGCATAGGCAGGAATAGGCATCTCAAAAAAAGAAAAGCCTCAATGGGCCCAAATTTTATAAAAGTAAAATGACAAATGGGGAATGATGTTCACACATAAAAAAACTACAACACAATACATTGAAATAATAATGGTATCTAGGTATCCGATGTTAGGTACAGAATAAGTAGTAAGTTAGTACAGAATTAACAAAGTTGGCTTTTTATGTTTTCTAAAGTAGGCGAGACTCATGTAAGGGAATATAACCAAAATAGCAACTATTTGCTGACAAATTAAACATTTATTTGTATGTTCAGTAAAAAAAAAACATCTCCATGAATTGGTACCAACAGTAAAACTCATGTTTAGATGGTTGTTAGAGATTACTTTATAGAAATAAACGTGTTAACTTTTCCTTGTTCAATTGTATACTCGTATTTGAATATTTAATATATTTTCTATTCTGCCACTTCGCTACGTATTTAAATCAATCTTTCACTTCCGACCATCGATTACGTTTATTTTGCCAAAACTTTTGACAAGATTCGATGAATATGTTAAACATTCAGACGTTTAAAATATATTTGAAATGTTTCGCATTTTTTTAAATTAACACTCAAAATGATGATTTAAATTATTTCTTTCCTGCCAATGCAAGCACTATCGATACTGATGGAAAAAAATGTATAGACGTACATTCCGTAAGTTTTTCAATGGTTAAGTGAACGTTCAGTAAAAGTTAAACTTTTTTGGTTCTCCTACATGAAATTTAATTATAGAAAAATTTATACAATTCCTTCATATAAGAAGTAAGTTATTCTTTGATGAGAATATTGTGAGAGACACACGAGAAATAAATGGAGCTTGAAGGAAGGAGGGTGGTGCTATGGATCCAACAAACTTTTCGTTTCAACTTTATCAAGTTAGTGGCAAAACTTGGCCATTTTATGACACGGGAGGAATCGCTTCACATAAATCGACAGCGACGCTGTTAATGTTATCTGTGTGAAAACATGAAATGTATAACATTACATGCAAAAGGTATTTAATATTTTCAAATATTTTTCAAATACTTAACCGAGTATCTTTGTGAAAAAAATCAAGGGAAATTTGTATCTAAATCAATTTACAAAAACCAATTTTCTAATTCAAACAACTCGTTTAGAATTTTTTTATTGAATACACCCAGTATGGTTCTAAATATCTCGAAATAATTCTTTAAAAAATCTTCTAAACTGAAATCTATATTTTTATGTTACATTACATAACCATGCTTTTACTGCATATAAAAAAAAACTATTTTTCTTTTTTATGTGACCGGAAGTATGAAAATCAATTGCTTCGTTAGTGGATACTTTATTTCTAGTGGAGTAGTACACTATAGAACTATTGGTTTATGTGAGAGATTTTAATTACTAAGCTTATTTTGTTTTTTTTTTTAATTTTGTAAAAGCCATAATTTGTGACGATATAAACAATTTTTTTTTAAATTTATTACGCCACCTTAATTTGCAGAAATTGAGAAAATTATTGAGTGTAGATTTTAAAATATTCCCAAAGGATATTTAAGTATATTCGCGAATATCATTTCAAACAGCGGCGGCTGGTCTCGAGGTGCGTTGGTGCGCTGAGCACCAACGCACCTCGAGACGCTGAGTTAATATGAAATATCGCTGTCTCACGGTTTACTGTACATCTCTGTCAGCCCTATATGAATGAGAGTTTTCGTCCGGTGCGTATTGGAGATCGCTCCGGTGGTATTGGCAAACTTTGCCGGTCAATTTAAGGAATATTTTTAAAAACTTTCACTTAAATAAAAATCCTCGTACTATTTGTCAGTATTCTTATACATATTTTATCTATACAAATATTTAACATTTTTGGAAGTCATGTTTCTTCCCAGTGTCATGTCAGGTCCCCCCCAACGTTGAATATCACATATTTGTCCTCGGCAGCCCGAAAAAGATCTCCAACGCCCCTTATACCAGTCCAATCACGTATATTGCGGAGCCAGATTTACCTCATGCCAACACCTCTTCGACCCTCTATTTTGCCTTGGATGATCAGGTGCAGTAATTTGTACTTTTCTCCTCTAATTACATGACACAAATAGGACACCTTTCGGATTTTAATATTAGTCAGTCAATACTAATAGGTTCAAATCCCGAGACTGAGCGCACTTGAGGTGAGTCTTTTCTTTATGAACATGAAAATATACTTATTTCTTCAATCAAATGACTTTTGTAGTTAGAAAATAAATCCACATTATTTATACAAATCACTCTAGCAAAGTCCACTTCTTCACTTTATTCTGATTAGTCAAAGTTATATGACAGTGTACACGGATATAGATTCTAAAATAACCTGATTCTACAATAGTCTACTTAACAAATCAGCTCTGAGAGTAATAGGAGCTGATTTCCCTAGATATTTGTGCTTAAAACTTAAACAATGGGACACGGCATTTGTACAAACATGCAGCACGATGCATCAATATATCTGGAGTATTATTGTATCTGGTAGCAAATGCAGTGACGCTGATAATACATATCACTGATGTGTTATTTTCATAGATTATCAACTATCGTTAGTATTATCCAATGTGATCACCGATCGTGATGCTTTGATCTTCCTCTAATTTTAATAACTACAAATGTATCTTACGAGTAGATCTGTCTTATTCGAACTATGTTGGAAAGATTGCTGCTAATTTTATTATTGTATTGAACCTTATTATGAGACATCGGCATTTAATTTCAGCGCTCTTGAGGAGAATTTGGTAATTAAATAATGATATTTCAATTGTTATTTTATCATTATTAATAGAAACTTTACAGTTTGTGACAATACTTTATGACATTCTTATGGTTAAGAGCTTTATAATGAGACATCAGCAATTTATTTGAGCGCTCTTGAGGAGAATTTGGTCATTCAATAATGGAATGTCAATTGTTATTTTATTATTATTAATACAAATTTTACAGCTTGAGACAATACTTTATGACATTTTGATGGTTATGAACTTTATTACGAGATATCAATAATAAGTTTTAGAGCTTTTGAGGAGTGTTTGGTCAATAAATGATGGTATTTCAATTGGTATTTTATTATTTATAATAAAGATTTTTCAGTTTGGGACAATACTTGATGACATTTTTATGGTTATGAGCTTTATTATGAGACATCAATAATAAGTTTGAGCGCTTTTAAGGAGGGTTCGGTCAATAAATGATAGTAATTCAATTGGTATTTTAATATTAATAATAAAGATTTTACAGTTTGGGACAATATTTTATGACATTTTTATGGTTATGAGCTTTATTATGAGACATCAATAATAAGTTTGAGCGCTTTTAAATAGTGTTTGGTCAATAAATGATGGAATTTCAATTGCTATTTTATTATTAAAAATAAAGATTTTACAGCTTGGGACAATACTTTATGATATTTTTATGGTTTAGAGCTTTACTATCAGTAATTAATTTGAGCGCTTTTGATGAGAGTTTGGTCACTAAATGATGGTATGTCAATTTGTATTTTATTATTAATTAATAAAGATTTTACAATTTTTGACCATAATTTGTGACATTTTTATGGTTTAGAGCTTTATTATGAAACATCAACAATAAATTTGAGAGCTTTTGTGAAGAGTTTGTTAACTCAATGATGGTATGTAAATTGTTAGTTTATAATGATTAGTAAAGATTTTACAGTTTGTGACAATGCTTTGATATTTTTATGCTATAAACTCACTAATTTAAATATTAACTAAGACATTTGCAGTAAAAACAGCGAGCAGAATTGTTTTTATTTATACTTTTGTTATAAATACTATAAACTAGCGGGTTTATTGCTATGTTAATATTTCTTCCTAGCAACAAGAAAGATGATAAAAGAAACTCAAATTATTTAAGGGTTTTCGGGTTCATGATAGCACATTCGAAGAAATGCTACGAATATGTCACAAAGGTTCAATAGTTTCATGTATGATCCGGAAATGTAGCTCCTCTATCCTCAATAGTATATCAACTAGAACCAATAGAAGACGTGTTGTTTTGTTGTATTCTGAAATGTCAAAAACTGAATATCGAGTGATTATCAAGTTTTTTTCAAAATAAGATAAAAACCTTCTAGGCATAAAACAACGTATAGATGCTGTTTGCGTACAATTTTATCTGTATTCATTAGTGAAAGATCGGGCTTATTAATTTCGTTAAGTCAGATAATCGATTTAAGGTGATCCACGGCAGGACAGAGCGACAGAAGCACTCTTAAAAGTAACTGTGTGTGCAAGAGCAAGTGTTGCTAAGAAAGATGACTATGATGGCGTAATAAGGTATGGAGTGGTCTGCCTCTTAAGTATTACAGATATTTATTCTGTCAATAAATAAAGGACATGACTGCATTGCAGATAAATGTGAAATAAACAATTTTTCTAGAACACATTGTAGGCTGACATCTAAGAGTATTAAATACCTTGCCCAGATGAATATTGCAAAAATGACTTATTTTACACTTTTGGATTGACTGGCTTTATCACACAATCTTTTGAATTTCTAATGACAAAGGCCAAAAATGCATTTAAAAGGTTCCTTATAAATATACCACTACAAAAAATAATGAAACGGATGCGCTCTCTGAGATTTTTTTCCACTATTTAGTGCTGTCAAGAGAGACAAGAGATCGAATACCTAATGAGGAAATCCGCAGAGGACCCTTAGAGATAGGATACCTAATGAGAAAATCCGCAGAAGTTGTAATATTGAGGACATCGTGAGATGAAGTAGGCAGAGAAGACGATTCTGGAGGGACCACGTTGAGAGGATGGACCCCACGAGAATACCTAAGATTGTAATGCACGAGATTCCAGAGGGTCGTTGACCACAGGGACGACCACCAAAGAGATGGAGAGAAAGCTGGACATCTTCGTCACCGGACCAAAACTGAAATCCTCTTTAAACAGATGGCAAGATCTAGAAGAAGAAGAAGAAGAGAGACAATTTATCAATCAATTTAAGTCTCAACTGGGCTCAGAACAAAAAAAGCTTTATACTCAAAAACTTAGATTCAGAATATGAATTCCTAAATTTATATTTCGTCCTGAAAATAGATGCTGCAAAAAATTGAAACGTCAGCAAACTTTCTATCAATATTATGGCAGTAGTAATTTCAAAAAATCATCTCGACTTTCGTACAAAATGCCTTAAGCTGTGCCCATCACTAAAAAAACATTCAAGTCCATAAAACGTTAAAAATGAAGTGTAAAATTAAGTTTGACACCCATAGATGGCACCACCCTTGCGTCAGCCCTTCGAGCGACGCGAGCGCCTCGCGCTATTATGTGCGATCACGCGCGTAATAAATCCTTGGGCGGCCGTAATAGGCGTAACAAGGAACAATGTCCTCTGCACAGATGTCGTTAGTCCATTTTCGGGAGGGTTGATTTAGTGTGCGGGTAAAAAAATATATATATCAACGTTTAGAAATAGCAAAGTTTCGCACCATTTGTCCCGACGCCTCCGACATCGGGGGTGCCGTGAAAAAAGCAATAGATTCAACCGTAAAAGGAACAAAAGTTTGGGGGCAATTAATTTCACCTCTCTGTTAACACCCTCCGTATAATTTGTTGATTTTATTTTATTTCACTCGAGTACAGAAAACTTGGTAAATGAAGTGGAGAGATCGTGATATCGTTATACCGATAAACGCCATATTGGTGTATACGGTATTGTTGAGCGATTTGTAAAGATTCGCGAATAACTTAGCACTCAAACGTGCTTTGCATTTAGCAATCTCAGCGAATTTTTATTGCTATAAGATTCAGTTGGCCGTTTTATGTTTTGGTCTCCGTTATTAGGTATTGGTATGATACATATTTCTCTGTTGGGCTAGGTAGAGAACAAAGAGTGCCAATCAGTACATACATCCTTCGATTTCTCTACAAAAAAATATTATTTTTCAATACTCAACATGGAACAGGAAATGAGGATATCTGTGTTTAGTTTGATTCCAATATTTGAGAAACTTTGACTGTGGTGAACAACAGGCTCACCCATCTTTCTAATTGGTAAGTTTTATTTAGAGCATCGTAGAAAACATTCATACACTAAGGGCACTGTGAGAAGGAAAAGTTTGAAAATCACTGGTCTTGCCTACTGAAGATTTTTATTTTTAAAGCAATTTTTTTCAAATTTTCGCTACACTGTGAGTGTTTTATCAAAGAATTTTCTGCAACACACATTAATGGTGGATATTCGCTAAATAAAATCAGGATACATACCACCACGCCATTTCCCTGTTAGGGTAGACCAGGGGTCACCAAACTATTTGAGAAACGGGCCGGATTAAATTTTTTTAAAACATGGGGGTTGGACGAAAAATATTCTTATTGAAATCCTATTAGGACATAAAATATTCTTATCGAAATCCTGCTAGAACATTAGTTACATTGCATGTGTGAACAAATATAGTTTATATTGGAAGTCCAAATCACAATAGAAGAATCGTTGTGTATTCACAACCAAATCATAAAATTTTATAAAATTAATATTTCTTAAATAAAATTAATATTTATGAATAAAAGTTGGTGGCCGGATGAAAAAGTTTGGAGTTTGGTGACCGCTGGGGTAGACATAGAAGACAGCATCAAAGTCTACATCCACGAATCTTCACATACAGCTGCATCTATTTCTCTTAATTCTTACCTTTTCTTCTTTCGAAATTTCATTCAGGTCCAACTTTACCTTTTTGAGCCGTTCTTTTCCACGATTCTCAATTTTACTTGGATCACAAATTTGTTTAATCCGTATTTTATCAACCATCCAAATAATGAATGAAATAAATTTTTATTTATGAATTAAATATCACGAATCTCCTCGCATCTTTCCATTTTCTTGTGGTCTGCGCCAAGAGTTGCCTCTCTCTGCAATGCCCTCCATTTTCTTGTGGTCTGCGCCAAGAGTTGCCTCTCTCTGCAATGCCCTCCGTTTTCTTGTGGTCTGCGCCAAGAGTTGCCTCTCTCTGCAATGCCCTCCGTTTTCTTGTGGTCTGCGTCAAAAGTTGCCTCTCTCTGCAATGACCTCCGTTTTCTTGTGGTCTGCGCCAAGAGTTGCCTCTCTCTGCAATGACCTCCGTTTTCTTGTGGTCTGCGCCAAGAGTTGCCTCTCTCTGCAATGACCTCCGTTTTCTTGTGGTCTGCGCCAAGAGTTGCCTCTCTCTGTAATGCCCTCCGTTTTCTGTTATATCATTAAAGTGGTGAAAATCTCACATTGATAGTAAATTGCTTGAAATTAATTTGATACTATACAATTTTCAGGAATCATCTAGGAAAATCAAGTACAGTTTAATAATTTCACCTAATAGATATCCAAAAAAGCTGGATTTTTCAGTCGATTCTTTTAAAAAACATCTAGAATATTTCACAATAAATACGTTTGTTATTCCACTTATAGAATACTAATAAAAAAGGAAGGATTTAGTATTTAGTGGTCAAGTCGAACAATAAATTTGATTCCTATTAAAGAAACGTGGTCCACGTGAGTCATAAATAAATGTTTTAGTTGATCATAAAAATACTTGTCATAAAATATGGAAAAATTATATGTCCGGTAATAGGGAACAAATTTAACGGGACGCTAAAAATGTATACTCGAACATTTTTAGCGTCCCGTTTAATTTGTTTCCAGTATACATTTTTAGCGTCCCGCTATAACACACTCCTTAAATAACAACAGTATGTATCAATTTTAATACATAGGAGTTAAACTTTGAGGTGAAAAATAATAAAAGCAGCAGAATAAATGCGTGCACTGAGACGAATACATATGGAGTGACAATGTGTGACAGAGAATGTAATGAAATAATTAGAGATGTGTGTGAACTTAAGGCTGTTGCTTTGAAAAAGGTGAAGAAGAACACTGAAATGGTTTATGCGTGTAGAACGAAAAAATGAAGAAAGACTCACAATTTTTTTTGGTGCATAGTCATGGTAGAGGTGGACTACGGAAATCCTGGTTGAATCAAGTGAATGATATTTTCATAGAAGTACATTAAGAAAGAGTTTGTGGGAACCACGGTCGTCGCGGAATATTGTCAACACATACGGTCAACGACCGACGAAACGACCTTTGGATATGTCCAAAGGTCACATAACAAAACATTGACGCGGCCGGACATCGCGCCGTTTCTGTAAACAAATTGTTTACCCATAATACTATTTAGAACGCATCACGCTGTCTCGCCGATCCCGCAAACAAATTGTTTACCCACAATACTATTTGCGATGTCTGCAATACTGCAATCGACCATTTCGGCACGCACAGAAGCGAGATAAAAATATATCGTGGGCGCACTCCCGCGCCCATTCTGAAATGTATAAATACCCACTTACCGATAAATAAAACATTAATTCACTCTCTCCTTCCGCATTGCTAATTGACTTATTTTATTTATTTACCAACAACTACTATCATCATCTCTTCAGACAAGAAGCATTCCGCTAAAAGTTTTACGTTAAGGTGTAGGGGTGTAGAAGAGGAGAATTAATTACATCTAGCGCTTTATCTTTTTTGCCTATCCTGACAGGAAAAAACCCCACGATGGTGTAACTCTATATGTATAGAAACGTTGAAAATATATAATTGGTAATTATTATATACAGCTGGTACTCGTACCGTTTTCAATAAACCAAAAGCAAGTCACACGCAGGGACAGTAAATTTATCAATTAGTCCTTAGTTGTTTCTTGCCCGCGTTACTGAGATTGTCCCCATCCCTTTGGCACCCCGACCCGAAAAGTTCGCATAGTTTGTAGTCCTCGAAAATCTGGCATTAGGAAATGTTACTGCGGCCAGTTATACTCTCCCGTTTTGATGCTTAACTATGCTGCGCAGAAACATTTCAATGCGTGTTTCTGAACCTTTTTGTGATAATTTTATATTTTATTACAATTAATTTTACGGGGCTAGTTTACAAGAGTGTCATTTGGCCTGTGCTCACATACGGCTCAGAAATCTGGAATACCTCCCTAAGGCACGTCCGTGCCATACAGACAGCTGAGATGAAAATGTTGAGATGGATGTGTGGTGTCACGAGGCTTGACAGGATTCGAAACTCCTACATCCGTGGGAGTCGAGGTGTACGCGACATATCTAACAAGATTCAAGAGAGCAGGCTGCGATGGTATGGACACGTCAGCAGAAGACTGCCAGAGTATATAGGAAACAGGGCGCAGACACTTAATGTCCCTGGTAAGAGGTGCCGAGGAAGACCCAAGCGCAGGTGGCGCGAGGTGGTTGGGCGGGACATGAGGGACGCCAATATTGCTCCGGAAGATGCACGGGATTGGGCGAAGTGGCGGCGAATTATTGGAAGGGCAGACCCCACCACCATGTGGGAATAATATTGCCAAGGAAGAGAGAGAGAGATTACTATTAATTTTACACTCCATATAAAGTTGAATGTGTTACTATCAGACACTGGAATCCACATAAATGTTCATTTTTAGATCATCTTTCCTTGATAACATTTCTGTAATTTTCTTAACTATGTTTTTTTCTAAGCACATACATATATGGGGAAGTTTCTATTCCAATGGTGGCAGTCGCCACTTTTCTGTTCTTACGCTAAACCTTTTTTTTTTATTAATATGTGAAATTTGTCAATTATAGTGGGTTTAAATCTCGAGTAGAAACTCCCTTCAGGTGAATCCGCTTTCTGAACGGCACTATATAAACTATTCTTTATTGTAATTATATTATTATGAATGTATACAAAACAACCTAGTGAGTTTATTATCACAAAACAATTTCATCTTACATATTAGAATGATTCCAACTCGGGCATTGTCTTTTTCGCAGAGCTAATTTACAAGAAAGCAATTTCATTGACCGATTTACAAAAATTGCAACGTTTTTACTTCAGGGCAATATAACTTTTTCCTATTGTAAGAGATTACCACATATAAAACGCAATAAACTCGTTAGGTTTTATTGTATTCAACAAAAGCAAAATTCAATAATATAAAATACGTTATACCGCCCAATGTCAAAATCCGGACAAGATTTTATTTAGCGATCTCAATCAGTAAGC
This sequence comes from Odontocerum albicorne, assembly GCA_949825065.1. Lineage (NCBI taxonomy): Eukaryota > Metazoa > Arthropoda > Insecta > Trichoptera > Odontoceridae > Odontocerum > Odontocerum albicorne. The sequence goes on from OX463850.1 coordinate 39,571,202, forward strand.
GAACTTGAAACTCCTGGGTCAAATGTTCGACCGGCTAGGCAATGGAGATGGTTTGTGATTTTTTTGACCGGCTAGGCAATGTTCGACCAGATAGGTAATGGAGATGGTTTCAGAAATGTTCGACCGGCTAGGCAATGTTCGACCAGATAGGTAATGGAGATGATTTGAGAAATGTTCGACCGGCAATGCAATGTTTGACCAGCTAGGCAATGGAGATGATTTGAGAAATGTTCGACCGGCTGGGCAATATTCGACCAGCTAGGCAATGGATATGGTTTGAGAAATGTTCGACCGGCTGGGCAATGTTCGACCAGTTAGGTAATGTTCGACCAGCTAGGTAATAGAGATGGTTTGAGAAATATTTGATATAAAGTAAAAAATATAAATTTCAAAATAACGTGTAATTTTTAAAGGTACGGATGAAAAAAAACTATCGTTTAAAAAAAATATAGAAATCATTATTTTCTGTCAACTTTTAAAAATGTCTTTCCCTGAAGTATTAGTGTGTACAAAAAATCCAGGTTATTTAGAAATACGTTTCAAGCAAAATGTGATTGTGAAGAAAAAAGAACGTTGATACAATGATTCATTAGTCTCCATTGGGATTTCATCTCACAACCCACAGAAAACTCGGTCGTAAAGAATAATTTTGGATTTGAATATTTTTTTAATTACTCGTAATTTAATACGAGTAAGTACTTCTTTAAAAAAATTGTTTAAAAAAACAACTGTAATTATTTAGAATATATTTGAATCAGATTTATACTCTTTGTAAAAATAAACACCCTAAGCAGACGTCCTCCGTAGCTCAGTTGGTCTATCTCCAAAGACGGGGGGTTGCGGGCTTGATTGTGATTGGTATCCCATTTTTCCAAAAGTATTTCTGTTCCTTATTCGCTTATGGTTTCATTGACAATTTTCGTATTGGATGGGAGAGATGAAAAGCCCGAGCGCTTTTATGAAGAAGTACCCACCAACCCCATCCTCTTTATAAGGCCACTAAAAAATAAAGTCATAAAAGCTCAGCATACTCACAAACGCTCTTAAATGATACTTCTAAAGAATCCGCCGCTGAAAAAAGCTCATGCTTAAATAATAAAAAAAATATTTTCAAAACTGCCAATAAATCCAGATGTAAGAGTCAGGAGTCTTCAACTTTACTCTGTGTTGTCCAGTATGACTAATGGCTAATGCTACATGGTAATTTACCCACCAGGTTGTACTGTATACAGTACAATCGCAATATAATACAATACAATACCTCCTGCGAAGAAACGTCTCTTAACTAAACAAGCCACTTTAAACTGACAACACGCATCCGTCCTGGATACTCAATTTCTCTCCTATTTATCTTCGCACCAATAATCTCCTGTCAATTTCTCTCCCATTCTCCGAACTGGAGGTCAGCTGACCCACAGCTGCTTCAGCGCTCTGGACCGAAACGGGACTTTCTGTTTGGTGCTTTACTACCCTCAAGTTGTGGTCAAGAGATATGACTAATTGTCATTAGTATTATAAACGTTTATTTATAAATAATTTTCATCATGATAATGGAACACCCGTTATGTAATGATGTTAGTTAAGTATTGATATCTGACGAAGAATCTACTCCACACGCCGTCAATAATAATGTATTTAATAAAAAAATACATTCATAAGGGATGTGCCAGGTTACTTCAACTGGGTAGGTTTAAGCCACCTCCAAGAACATTTTTCCCTCCCTTCTATCATATGCCAATCATCTCTAGCTGGTTGCCCCGGCTATGTTTGCATCCTCAGTAACACCGTACATCCATCGAAACCTACAGCCCCTAACAAATATACAACCTTCAGGTTTACTTTCTATTGTCCTCCATTTGTGTATTTATCATTTCTTTCCGTGGTATCTCTAACTTATATTGGTGCGCCCGATATCCTTTATATACTCCGGTGTGGCGCAAACAGTGTAGGGGATTCCCCCTAGGGAAAGCATTTTTATCAAAGGATAATTATATCTATATTTTTACGAATGTACGATCGTGGTGTAAGGGACACCTATTTGTTCCTATGGACATTGTGTGTGGAGGATCAAATGTCTTTAAAAAAAATGCTCCTTGGTGGTCGGCTATTACCGGGGATTGAATTTAATAAATGATGAGATGGAATGGTAATACCATTCCTGATTATATTGAATACTCGACGATACCCTTTATTGATAAATACTCCACAAAATCCTTCTTTCAAAGATTAAAGACTATTGCTGATTTATTAGGCTTTAGTGGCATTTATAAGCTCCTAATATTCTTCCCTTTCTTTCCCTTAAACATCGTTTGTGCAATTATTAAGTGGTAAAAGAGATTTTATATAAAGATAGTTAAAAAAAAAACAAAAAATAACTTAACAACCCCTTAACTCAATAGTTTCAATTTGAACAATTCAAAAGCATTTACTGCCATCTGAGATCACTGTCCATAACGGTATTTTCACGTCCATACATCAGTATTATAATGTTTTACTTTTATACATTAGTGTCAACTCTGATGTATGGAAGTAAAAATAGTCGAATAAATGCTGTAGAAATGAGAAGATAATATATGAGAGAATATAGAATGAAATAATAAGGGATGAATTTGAACTTAAGGCTGATGTGTTGAGTGAGATGGCTGAACTGAAGCCGTCCTGTTGAAAACCACTTTATTATGGTTTGGGCACGTGAAATTAATAACCTTTTCATTGCTGTGCTAAAAATATCGCGCGTTCCGGTGCTGTGTATTTAATACACATCAATACACATGTAAAAATGAGCGATTTAAAATCGGAAAAATAAGAATATTCATAGCCAATCGCTTAAATTAATAAAATTTGAGGTCAAAAGTGATAATAATTTTAATTTAATTGCTGAAAACATGAAAAAAACATTGGCTGACGTTCACAAAACGGGCGAAGAGACCATCTCAAATGGATGCCGAGAGCTACTGAAGCGTGAGAAGCGAGCGAACTGAGATTCTATTTCTTGCGTTGCCATATACCGAAGTAGAGTGAGAGTGAGACGTGAATAGCGTTGCCTCCTCACCATAGTGGTTTCTTTAGAATGAATATACCTAGGTCACACACTGACACACGCTTGATGGTATTGGTGAATTTATTCCCGATTTTCACAAAATATCTCTGGTGTGGCCGATAAGTGCTAATTATTATTAATAATATTTTTTCATTCAATGCGTAAATGTATTACTGAAGAATGCCTAAAATCTAAACCCAGTATTTATTATATTTATAGAAATACAATATTAAAGTTTTTAAAAGCAATGTATAATAGTTATACATCACAGGGAAGGAAGGGTTAAATAAAGAAAACTAAATAGTGCTAAAATAGGAAGGTGGGGTAAAGAAATACCAGGGAAAATATGTTTGAACGTTATTTTGAAACAAGTTAGAAAGTAAAAGAAATTGAAAGACTTTTATGAGAAGGTGAATTGTAGTAAGAGAGGCGCCATACGTTTATGCGTGTCGAGATAAGAAAGTCTGACACTCTATGCTTTCTGCTTTCCCCCACAGGGAAATTTCATGATGATATATATAATATTTAGAATATAACACATTTATTTTTAATTAGTTTTTGGAATGTAAATTAATAATTAAATAATATATTTTAAAGACATTGAAAATATTCTTGGAATGTAAAAAACTTTCAAATATTTAAAAAGTTGAATGTTCTCGGTTCATCATTTTCATTCCGTTGTATCAAGATTTCTTCTGCAAGGTGTGGATTACAATTTTATATGTGTGATACGACCAAGAAAAGACATTCCGTTACAATGAAGAGTAACGAAGCGATTGATGTCGAGCTGAGGGGACAATTCTCCAGAGTTTCCAGGATATTTCCACGGTATTCCAGGATATTTCCACGGTATTCCAAGATATTTGCAGTATATTCTTGAAGCGGCGCACCTTTCCGATGCCAGTCACACTTCAAGACAATTTTTCTTTCCTTTTATCGTTTGTCAGACGAAGACTCAATCAATCCCTCGAGATAAAAGGTTCACTTCAGTAGGAAAAATGTTATTCACAAAATTAATGTATCGGGAGAAATATGAATTTATGATTTTTTAAATAATTGTACATCAAATTAATCTTTCAAAACTTTTAAATTTTTTAAGTATTTCAATAAATTTACATAAAACAATATCATTTCCTTCTTTCAAAATGTCATTCGCTTAATCCGACCAAACATTCCTTGGTGTTTCTCTACCACGCCTCCACTCACATTTGCGATGTATATTTGTTTGATAAATCTTTTTTCATCTAATTCTATCTTAAATTTATCCCTAATCCCTTCATTCCGTATTCTGTCACACTTTGTCAACCCATTTACACTTTCAAGATCACGCATTTCTACAACATTTATTCGGACATATATTCACATATAAGATCTGACCAATTTTAAAATAAATCTCTAGGAAAATAGGGATCAGTACATGAATCAAGGAAAAGGAATATTTTGAAAAACATATTATTGTTTGAATTAAATTTTCATTGTATACAGTAAAACTATATATTCCAGCCCACCAGAAACACGTTAAACAGTCCTCAAGTGAAAACTAGACTGGAGTCATATTTAAAAGGAATCGAATCCTAACAGGAAAATCTGGGTTCGAACCCTCAATCTCAATATTAAACAACAAATTATTTTGGTGTTTGAAATGAACAAAGTAATTTATTATACGAGTATTATTGAATATTCCAACACTAATATCACACATCCTTGTGGAACTATTAGAATATTAAATAATGTATTATTGAATATTCTAACACTAATGTCATAACTTATGTCACGTATCGTTTTGGAACTATTGTTAGGATATTCAATAATATATTATTGAATATTCTAACACGCATGTCACATATCCTTGTGGAACTATTGTTAGGATATTCAATAATGTATTATTGAATATTCTAACACTAATGTCACAACTAATGTCGCATATCCTTGTGGAACTATTGTTAGGGTTTTCAATAATGTATAATTGAATATTCTAACACTAATGTCACAACTAATGTCACATATCCTTGTGGAACTATTGTTAGGATATTCAATAATGTATTATTGAATATTCTAACACTAATGTCACAACTAATGTCACATATCATAGTGGAACTATTGTTAGGATATTAAATAATGTATTATTGAATATTCTGACACTAATATCAAAACTAATGTCACATATCCTTGTGGAACTATTGTTAGGATATTCAATAATGTATTATTGAATAAATTGTTTATAGTTAAGGCATTAACGTTGTGGAGGTTTAAAGACATTGTAATTTATTTTATCAAACACAGTTTATTCCACTTTTTGTAACGGTACTATATAACCCTACCGGTTTCAAGGCTTTCACTTCATATTCAGGGGAGCACAAACAAGACTCGTTTGTGTTCCCCTGAAGATGAGGTGAAAGCCTTGAAACCGGTAGGGTTGTACTGTTACAAAAAAGTGGAATAAACAGTGTTTGATAAAATAAATTACAATGTATTATTGATTCGTCGAATACTAATGTCACAACTAACGTCACATATCCTTGTGGAACTATTGTTAGGATATTCAATAATGTATTATTGAATATTCTAACACTAATATCACATACTTTTGTGAAACTTTTATTAAAATATACAATAATGTATTATTGAATATTCTTACCAAAGTTCCGAAAGGGTAATGCCAATTTCTTTGGTAGAAAATACTTATTTTGTATATTCTTAAGTATAGGTAAGCATGTAACATATCCCATCTGATTGAGTTAGAAAGACCGTATTTTTCTCAGTATGTAAATTTCTCCAAAATTAATGTTAAAATTTTCATGTTTTTTCTATTTTAACCTTCAAGCTAAAGAGGTTAAATTTTTTACTAAGGAGTCAACCCTGATTTCATCTTATACGAATCAATAGTCTCCTACACTCAAGCCTCCAATTCCCACTTCAGTATCAAGAATCCAATATACCCTGCAGATCTCCATAAACCTCGAATATCGCTGGGCACCCCTTTCTAAGTTTTGTATAAAAACTCTTTCATCTTTCTTTTATAAAAAAAATAGTCTTTCTTTTCTCTTTGAAGGTGCAGACACACTCAAAGAACAATGATAATAAGCAAGTTTGTTCACCTTTTGTTTGCGCTGAAACTCAAATAAAATTGAACGAATATCTTTCAGTGTGGAAACATTGAAATATTATCTTGTTTTTGACGTGCAATATTAGAAAATATTTGTTACCATAATTCTCCTCTTTAAATTTATTTATTGAAAAGGTAAATGACAATTTCTTGGAACCCATATCAATATTTGTTAAAAAAAAATATAAAAAAAGATAACTTTAAAAAAACCAACACGATTCAAAATACACAAGCTATACGAAATTACCTATTTTAGCACAACGCTCAAAGAGGAAAAAAACCTTCAATACACAATTATTATTAACGTAAATACTAAATAAATTCAATTAGAAAAAAAACAAATCATTAAATTTTTTTATTAACTAACAAGTCGTTCATTGCAGGTTCAATTCTTGTTGGAACCCAGATTTAAAAAAAACAGTATGTTTATTACTTAAGGCCCCTTTAACATCTTTCTGGTTGGTTGGAAGATATTGCCACATGACAATAAACTCAATAGGTTGTACTGTATACAAAATAAGTGCAATACAATACAAGTCTCCCAGTCAATACTTCTATACACACATTCGTGCCATCACAACGTTGATCATTATTTCGATGTTCATACATTTAACATGTCCAAATCACATCAACGTGTTGTTGAATGACTTATTTTACATGCGTTTACATACCCTGCTGGTGTAGGCATAAAATACGATTCATACGATTTCTTTTAATTCTTTTGTTATCTTCATTAAATAATTCACCACACGTTCCTTGTTATTTTTCTACCACATATAACACTTACATTTACACTGTATATTTGTTATATTGATGTTTCTTCGTGCATTCTTTCAACATGCCAAAACCATCTCAGAGTGCTATTCTTCATCTTACGAAATACACTGACTTTTAAATTCACGTTCATTCGTAAAAGCTACATTTCGTATTCTGTCAAACATTATCACCGTATTTATTTTTCTCATTTTCATTTCGACAGCAAAGGCCTAAGATTGAGGAAATGCAGGGGAAGGACTCTCCTAAACTTAGCCAAATATGAACTTATCCAATAATTGCAGTCTCATGAATTATGAATTACAACATTCTTATTTTGTTAGTAAATTACAACATTCTTATTTTGTTAGTAAATTACAACATTCTTATTTTGTTCGTAAATTACAACATTCCTATTTTTTTAGTAAATTACAACATTCTTATTTTGTTAGTAAATTACAGCATTCTTATTTTGTTAGTAAATTACAACATTGTTATTGTAATTTATTTTTAACAAACACTGTTTATTCCACTTTTTTTATGACGGTATAACCCTACCGGTTTCAAGGCTTTCACCTCATCTTCAGGGGAGCGTAAACAAGACTAATTGCTACAAATAATGGCTATCCTGGAAGCCTCATTGATTCACTTTTAAAAAACAAAACAAAAAAGAAACTTATAAAAGACTATATATTTAACGACACCTATAAGCATACCTATAAATGGAGCAAAGTCCTATTTATAAAAAATATATCAAATGAAATAACCAAAAATATTCCAAGTCACATAAAGCCAGCTTTTTACACTAACTTTAATCTCCGGAAACTCTTATTTAATGGGAAAGGCAAAAATGGAATACTTAACAACAGCGGTGTGTATAAACTTTTATGTGCTGACTGTGATAATTTCTATATAGGAAAGACAGGAAGATCTTTTGAAAAGAGGTTTCGTGAACACCAATCTGCTTTAACAAATCCTCTAATTTATTCTGAAATGGCTAATCATTGTCACCGTGAGAATCATAATTTTTCTATCGATGATGCCAAATTCTTACATATTAGCGGCAACGGAAATAGATTGGACAGACTAGAGGCCCTAGAAATTTCTAAGTCAGTACACCGATCAGAGCATCTGTTGAATAGTTATCTCCCCAAAATCTCCCCGCTCTTGGCCGAAATTATACCTAGCCTTCCTCTCACTCCTCCCGCCTCCATCCGTTGAAGTGTCTATATCGGTACCAGTCCGAACATCATTTAGTCTTGTTTACGCTCCCCTGAAGATGAGGTGAAAGCCTTGAAACCGGTAGGGTTATACCGTCATAAAAAAAAAAAAAGTGGAATAAACAGTGTTTGTTAAAAATAAATTACAATGTCTTTAAACCTCCACAACGTTAATGCCTTAACTATAAACAACAACATTGTTATTTTGTTAGTAAATTACAACATTCTTAATTTGTTAGTAAATGGCTATTGACATATTGAATAGCAAAATATTTCATGTGTTTCAACGACATTTATTATTTTTTTATTTATTTAACACTTTTATTGCAAATACAATCTGGCGGACGTGTTGCCAGGAGGCAATCTCTTCCAACCAACCAGACAAAAGTAAATGATGCAAGTTACATGGTTGCATAAATCATTCAAATGACTATTCATCCCCACGAAATCCATAAAGACATAACATACGTGACCATATACCCACGAACCCCAACAAAGACAGACAATCACCCGAACATTCTTTTTCATAAAAAGTGAGATATAATCAATAGAAAGAAAATGAAGAGATGGTGGAGAGGAAAAGAAAAGAAACATCAGGAATGAAACACGTTATTTTACTGACTAGAAATTAAAAGTTTTTCAGTCGCTTTTTAAAGCATGCCAAGGACGTAGTGAGTCTTATATTGGTTTGTAACTGATTCCAGAGTCTCACTGCATGGACAGTCAAGGACAACGTAAAGAAAGAGGAGCGGTGAACTGGAAAGGCCAATAAACAATATCTGTTTGAGCGTAATCGCTAATCCATGAATCCATGACATTCTATTTATCCAATGAAAGGATATCATTTATATTGTTAACAATCTTAAAAAAAAACATCGAATCGAATAGAATCCATCTTACAGAGAAGACTTTTTTTATTTTCGTTATTTACTTTTTGCAAAAATATATCAGATAGTGTATCTATCAAAAATATATCAGATCCCTAGAGTTAAAACCTCTTTTGCCCAAAGGCAATATGCTTATTTGGCTCCTATTACATACAATGGCGTGCCGACTTCAATAAGGGTAAAGGTAGAAAAACCATTTAGACAGTAGATCGGAGCGTGGCTGTTATTGCGACAGGATTTTGAGTACTTGGGCTTTCAGGATGAATGACGTGTGGAAAAGATTTGTGTGAGCTCTTGAGTGTGGGTTTCTTCTTGTTGTTTTAATTTTGGTTGTTTTTGTATTTGTGTTTCTGTGTATTTTTTGTTTTAATTTTGATTTTTATTCTTATGATTGTGTGCGGTATAGTGTGGGATGAATATTTTTGGTCTTTCTGGAGTGATGATGTGTGAGGAGTTGAATTTCGCAAGATGTTTCCAGTTGTAGTTGAGTGTCACTGTTTGTCAGGTTGATGAGAACGTGAAGCGGGGTTTTGTTTTTGTGTAATCAAAAATCTGAAAGAAGTATCGATTTATTTTTTCATGCTAAATATCCTCAGTGAGATACAGGCAAAAGCCTAGTTTACTGGGGATACGACAAATGAAAGGCAACAAACCCAGATTCATTAAAATTGTATGTCCAAATCAAATTACCTGTTGTTTTTTTCGCAAATTGTGTATATTTCTTGTCATGTGTAATAATATTAATAAAAATAAAGTGTGATATCGAATTTTATTGTATTCGAGGTATTTTAATCGTCTAAGCACACACGTGAGCAAATCAAAAAGAACCTTCTCAGGTAGAGGATTTAAGCAGAGGGCCCACTATTATGTTATCTACTTACTACCAAGTGGCTTTTTTTCCATTTCCAGTGGGTCATCATATTGTAGTTATACGCTGATCCTACATCCGAAGATAGAATGGATCGTTTATTTTGATTGCCATCTTAGATATATGTTCTAAAAACTTAGGCATCTTCTCTATCGGATATTGGTTTCAATTAATCAAAAGCTAAAATACAAAATGCATGCGCTAAATAACCAATCCATCTCCTACGATCTCCAATGACGACCTCGGTGACATAGTTGGGAAGACACTTATCTTCCAGCCTGAAGGTTGCGGGTTCGATCCACATTGAAACCCAGATGTTTAAAAAAATATATTCAGTTTGATTTCATTTAAGACCTCAGATTAAGACCTCTTAAATATCTTTCTGGTTAGTTGGAAGATATTGCCATATGGCAATAAGCCTGTTAGGTTGTACTGTATACCACGAAAGTGTAATGTAATATAGGGTCTTTCAAATGGAGTGGTTTTTTTTATTCAATTGTTTAAATTCTTGAATAAAACACAATTGGCTTTGATTTCAAATTTTTTTTATCGTTCATTAAAGTATAATGTATGAAATTTAAACACAAAAAAAAATATCCGCCAAATGTCCACCTCTTGCAGCTCCACAGATGTTCAATCTTTTGTCAAAATTTTCGATGACATTTTGGCATAATTGTGGTTCTAACTCACCAATAACGCGAATAATTTAGTCCTTCAGCTCAGGAATTGATCGGGGGTCATTCTTATAGGCCTGGCGTTTCTCGTAACCCGAGAAAAAATAGTCCAACGGTGTCAGATCACATGATATTGGTGGTCAATTAACGTCACCGTTTCCAGAGATTACAATACATAAAATAATTCAACAATTTGAACGCGTTGTTGTATTGTATACGACTCCATTTTTATAAATATCATACATTACACTTGTCACAAGTCAAGTGTCACAAGACCCAGTCAAGTTCGCGACGTCATCTGTGTTTTATCCAAGAATTAAAATAACCGTTCAATTTGAAAGACCCTTTACAATACAATCCATCGTCTTAAAAAAATAGACAATATCATTGTTAGGTCTTCATGACATATTTGCTTAAACAAGACAGGAAAAGATTTTAAAATGCTACTTTTTTTTTCATTCATGAAGCACTAATTTATTTAAATATATCTTAGGTAAAAGATTATAAATATTGATTAAAAATTATGCATTTTTTTTTAGTTGAAATTTATGGCTTGAAAATATAATCCTTATTTCCTGGATCGTACTTTGGAATGACGGATAGCCCTTTCGGCAGGAAAAAACAACCTCCTTATAACAAGTTTGAAAATCCTGCACCAATAACTTCTGCTTTGACAAAAACATCATCCAGTAAGGAGACACATATGACGTTTCTATAAAAAAAAAATCAACCCCCTTACATGAAAAAAAAGAATCTTCAATGCTCCAATATAAATGTCAACCCGTCCCATCGATAAGCCCCTAAATGATTTTTCTGGTATTCATGATTGTTTTCTTATCTAGTTTTACTTAAATTAGAAATATTATCATAAGTTAATAGAATATAAAGCAATATTTTTTGGATTCGAAGAATTAATATTCAGAGGGGACTCTCACAAAACTTGACACCCGACAAGAGCCTGGGCCAGCGTGGGTCTGCTAGGGCCTCCCATAAGGGACGGACTTAGTAATTAATTGCCACTAGCTTATCGCTGTTTCCAGTTATTTCACATAGAATTCGCTACACAACTGAATCTGAGGGTGACCATACGATGGTACAAATAGATTAAATTTAAAAAAAATAAGATTCTGTCATAAGTTATGTTGACTAAGTTATTTTATTGATAAAACACTTTATTGTAAAAGTTATGTATCGGGCTTATTGTAAGGTGGTATTCTCTTTCAACCAATCAGACAAAAGTAAATAAAGTAAATTACATGGTCGTAAAAAAACATTCACATTACCACCCATCCCCATGATACACCCCACAAAGACGAACAATCACCCAAATATTCCTTTTCATACAATAAAAAGTGAGATATCATCAATCAAAGGAAAATGAAGGTTTGGTAGAGAGGAATGAAAAATCAGAAATGAAACAAGTTATATACACTGACTAGAAATTAAGAGTTTTTTCAGTCGCTTCTTAAAACATATCAAGAACGAAGCAAGTCTAAGATTGGTTTGTAACTGGTCCAGAGTCTCACTGTATGGACAGTCAATGTAAAAAAGAGCTATGAACTGATAAGTATTAAAATAATAACGTAGTATGGTCCAAAAGTTTCCGACCGAAAGATATAAACCAAAGATTGAATGAATGAAAAAAAAAATCACCCTCTAATTGAATATTTTTTTTTACGATTAATAAAAATTTCAATAACTTGACTGAGGAAATCAATTCTTTGTCGCTGTTAATTTTTTTCACGCTACTGTAGTTTCAGTTTAGAAAATAAAAATAATCACAAGGGCAAACTCAAGACTATAGGGTGAGTTATTTAATTCTTGGAAACCACAGTGCTGAATGACAGCCTTTGCAATACGGTTGTACAAGTATGCATAACATATGCACATTGTAGTAAATAATCTCTCCTCTTGAGACAGCTTTCCTCCATTTTCCAGTTTTCTTGACATCATTTAGTTTGAACATTAATGACGTATAATACACACCAGTAACCGTGTTTCTCTCTTTGAAATCATTAAGCATAATTTTAAGATATCAAACCAAAAAAAAATGTTGCCTCAATATTTTTTTGGGCTTGTATTATATTATATTGTCTATCTATACAAGCTCTAACTTGTTACGGTCGGAAACTTTTGAACGTTAGTGGTACGTATAAAACCATTGAATTTATTTATTTTTTTAACCCTTCCTTCCCTGTGATGTGTAACTAATACACATTGATTCTAAAAACTTTAATATCTCTATAAATATAATAAATATTTGGTTCAGATTTTAGGTATTCTTCCGTTATACATTTACGCATTGAATGAAAAAATAATATTATTAATAATTAGCACTTATCGGCCACATCAGAGATATTTTGTGAAAATCGGGAATAAATTCATCAATACAATCAAACGTCTACCAGTGTGTGACGTGACAACTCGAGACGCTGAGCGAATATGAAATATCGCTGTCTCACGATTTACTGTACGTCTCTGTCTGCCCTTTATGAATTAGCGTTTCCGTCCGGTGCGTATTGGAGATCGCTCCGGTAGTATTGGCAAACTTGGCCGGTCAATTTGAAAGGAATATTTTTAAAAATTAATTTAAATTTTTTTTGAATTTTGACGTATATAAAAATACTCGTCCTATTTGTCAGTATTCTTGTACGTATTTAATCAACACAAATATTAAAAAAATTTGGAAGTTATGTTTGCGAATATATAATTTAATTATTGCGAATTATTTATCCAGTTCAGCGCACCAACACACCTCTAGACTAGCCGCCACTGACCTTCACCATCTTTCTATCCTATACTTAACATAAATATATTTATTTTGCTCAATTTTCAATCTATCAGTAATAGTGGGTTTGAATCCCGAGAGTCTTTCCTTTTAACGGCGCTAAATAATTATTGAAACATTTTTTTTAAATTATAAACTCATTGAAAGAATTGTCAAAGAGAGTATTAATTAACTTGCACCGAACACTAAGTAAACTACATCCCTGTAAGATGTATTTAGGGCTACTCTAAGTAAAGGAGGTTTTGAAAGAACTTTTAGGAGCTAGTCCTTAAGGGAGAGATGATGATGATTTGTTGATAAATAAAACTCGTTAGATCGCAATGCGGAAAGAGAGGAATTTTATTAGTAACGTAGGTATTTATATCATTTTAGAATGTGCGCGGGAATGCGCTCGCGATATGCCTACGTCTCGTTTCTGCGAATGCAAAAACGATTAATGTTGTATGTAGGTATCATTCAAATACGGAATTGGCGAGACAAGTGTGGTGCGTTCTCGTTCTAGTATGGAATGCGATCCGCTCCCGGCTACGGGTTGAATGGCCGACGCGTGGACTTTGTAATTGTTTGTTTTGCATTGCTAAGGAATGCAAAGGTCACTTCATCGGTCATTGACCGTGTGTATGGACGCCCACAGTGTTCCAAGTGTGCGACCGCCACAAACTTGTTCTTAAGGGTAGAATTAAGAGGATTGATTACTAGTTGGGACCTCTAACATAGAATCACTTCGGAACTATTACAACTTATAGTTTAGATAAAAAACATTATTTATTAAGTTATTATTTATATATGTAGCACCCTTAATCGTTGTTCTATCAACCTATAAGTCAAACCAACCTACCTTTAGAAATGCCGGTAGGTAGAGCAATCACACTTTTTAACCATGTGTTCCCTCATATAGACGTGTTTCATGTGCCACTTAGCTTCTTCAGGAAAAATCTCTCGTAATACTTGAAAAATTTAGTGATATACTTGAAATAATTTCATATTTTATTAAATTTTACACGCTTTTTAGTATTGTTCTCATCAAAATTTAACATATGTTATTTTTATACTTGTTATGTTCGGTCTTTGTACGAATTAGGAAAACCTATAATGTGCAAAAGACCTGAAAAAAAAAATTAAATAGATGAAGTTTAAATTAATAAATCTATCAATTTAATTATAAATGCATATAAATCTGATAAACTTTCATCTACAATGTTAACAACATGAATATTTATACCAAAAATCAGGACTCTTAGTTTAATTAGGCAAATCTCCTAGCTCCGCAATATACGTGATTGGACTGGTATAAGGAACGTCGGGGATCTTTTTCGGGCTGCCGGGGACAAGGATGTCTACTCTCAGGTGATATTCAACGTTGGGTGGATCTGACATGACACTGGGAAGAAGAAGTTTAATCATTTTAAATAGGTTTTCCCCATTCTCTCCTCCTAACTATTTAAAGGAAAAACTATGAAAATATCATTTTTATAAAATTTCCTTAAGTTTCCACTATTTCCTTGTATTTCGATAACATCCATGGCCAAGTTGGTTAAATGTCTATCTTCTGATTCGAGGGTTCAATTTTTGTTACAACATAGGTGTAAAAAGGCTTCTTTAAAATCATTCTGGCGTGATGGAAGAGATTGCCGTATAACAATAAGCTCGCTAGTTTATTCTGTATACATCGTATTTTTATACAATAATATTTCAATACTTCATAAATGTATTCATAACATTTATAACTTTTTTCAAACGATTTACAAATATACGACATACGAATATAATCAAACTACAAGAATTGAAAAAAACGAGCGAACAAAAAAAAAAGCAAGCAAAAAAATGGCATATGCCGTCCTCAAAAATATCTTTTGTGTTAAAAATAATACATTAGTAACATCTGATTCTACCCAATTTATCTCAAATAATATTTTCGTTTATAAAAATAACAAAAAAAAATATTTTACTCCGAAAAAATCTCTCTTAGACAAACAATGCTTTCGTTTTCAGAGAACACTAATAAAAAAGTATTTTCTATCGTATAACTTGTTGCTTTTTTTTTCTAAGTGTGATTCTTTTGAGGGGAAATAAAGTGAAGATATATATTTTTTCATGAATATCCAGACATGGCTTGAATAATAATAATCCTCACTTTTATCACCTTTTCGATCATAGAAAAAAAACTTTATTTTTCCCTTTCAATAGGTCGTTGATGGAGAGACATTCCCAATTTCCATATTTTTTAATCCACAATTTTCTTTGACATACAAAAAAAAACCCAGACGAAATCACATGTTTTAATGTCTTGTTTTATATTAAAAATTTCTAAGGCTTCAAATTTTCTTCGTTCGTATAATGATAGCATAAAAATTACATAAAAATACTCTTAAGTCAGGTTAACGCATTTAGGGTGGCTTGATCTACTTAAGAAATTACCCCTTGAATTACGGAAATGGGTTATGTTTCAATTATTGTACATGCCTCCAAAAAATTATATGTTATCAGACGATTCGGCTTTAACTTCGAGGACTTTGTTATTAGAACGCTACATAGTAAATTACTTTATTATACTTTATAACCACGACACATACCTCCTACTCCAAGGATTATTTGGCGAAATGACCTCGGTTTGTTACTAGAACAATATTTAAGTCTCACGATTGTGTATTATAGAAATGTTTATAAGAATTATTGGTCTATTGACCCAAATTTAATATTTAAGTTGAATAATTTTCATAAATAAACAAAGAATTGAAAAAAAATACGTTGAATTCAAATATTTCCTTAGGGTTCAAAAACAACGATGAACATTATAACCAGTCAAAACTTAACTGATTTTCGTAACGAATTGTTATCATTCTAGTTGAAGAGAGCTTTCGGTATGAGATGCAAATATACGTGTCACAGTAAAAAAGTGTAATAAATTTAATGAAAAGTATTTTCCTGTTGAATATTAAAATGTATCATTATTTAATTAAAGAAAGAAAATAATCAAGCATTTTTTAAATATCTTTTTGTCTTTTTACCTGGAGGTCTTATTAAAATTTTATGATTATATATATAATACTTCACATGCCCACAGTGTTCCGAGTGGGCGACCGCCACAACTCCATATAAACTCGCATGTGTTATTATCTCATATCGTAATACGAGTATATGTGATGGTAATACATGCGAGTTTAGAGGTGAAGTACGAGTATATCAAGGATCAATGATCTACATAGATAGTATATCAAGGATCTACAAATATATAACAAGGACCTACAAAGGTTTCCTTGTCGTTTGCTTTCCCTTGGAACATTTTCTGAGGTTTTCTTACCAAATATATTTTTCTAAACATATGCATTCACGGAAAAGGACTAAATCTAATAACCGCAGCAACCGCATTCTTGTCTTTAAACTTTATTTATTTTATTATTATATTTTGTACTGAATGATAAGTTTGAATCCCGAAATAAAGCACCCTTGAGGAGAGTCTGAAATCTATAGATTAGCGCTGTATACAAATTGTCATTTTCTCATTATTTATAATTCATGTGTATATTTTTACAATAGTCTAGTGCAGTAGTGCGCACTATACTATTAAAATATCTTCTTTCAAATACAAACCTAACAGCAATCTACTTTAAAATATCTTCTTTCAAATACAAACCTAACAGCAATCTACTTTAAAAGATCTTTCAAATACAAACCTAACAGCAATCTACTTTAAAAAAATCAACGTTAAAAAAAATTACAACGTTTGTTGTTTTATAATTACATGGAATTTCAATAGAATATAAGCTTACTGTATAGTATTGTATTACACTTTTATTCTACACTATGCAACCTGATGGGTTTATTTTCATGTGGTTTTTATTCAATTTATTACACATATTTCAACTAACCAGAAAGATGTTAAAGAGGCCTTAAGATAAAATCAGAATGGAATCATTTAAAAAAAAATCAGGGACCTAATGTGAACCGAGCCTAAACTTCCGGGCTGAAAAACAAGCGTCTTACCAACTATATGCAAGGGTTGTCCTAGTATATTAACCAAATATAATCTACAATTGTGAGTATTCTTCCCCCATAGAAACAATACATGTCTTAATTCCGCTTACCACGTCTCTGAAACGCTGAAAATATTAGTTACCTTCTCAATTCCCTGACGTCGTTGTTTATAAGAAGTATAGTCCAGTACGTCTTCAACTTTTCCAATCTTCTACTTGTATCTGAAAATAGCCTCTGAAAGCTTCTTGCTAGAACTGAATTCGCAATCTTGAATAGTATATCCATAAAATCTTTCATGACAAGAATTTTAGCACACAATAGCTGTTGATGAATGATTCAGTGACATAACACGAAGCTATGAAAGTCACAATCATAACAATAAAGTGTAAATAGCCCATTTTTTAGATTTTTACTGACGATTGACTGAATAATTTTGCTATAGACCTTATAAGAGTGTGTTTTGTTAAAAATGCTGTTTTTTTTAAATTTCGTATAGCCTTTTTGTCTTTATCATAAAAGCATAAGTAATTAATTAAAAACGCATTGGAGTTATGAAACAATGAAACATTCCACTGTCAATGTTTTCTTTTGATTATTTGTTGTTTCGAGTTAACTTTTTTTAAAGAGATTTTTTCCACCTTTTATGACTTTTGGACTGATGTGACATTAATTTAAAAAAATCTATTGTCATATTCAGAAGAAAGTATTTTGCAATTATATTTTTTTAAAAATGAACTTAATTTTTTTTTTGTTTTGAATGGTAAAAAGTCTGAATGAAAATAATTTTATAGTTCAAAACACACAGAATAATTTTATTTAAAAATCATTTGAAGATATACAATTGAACAAATAGCTTTATTTAAATTTGATGTAAAAAAATAACAAAAGGAGAAAGTGAAATTATATTTAAATATTTATTTAGACTATTGTTTATTATATTTCATACAATATTTTATACATATTTACTTACTTATTATACTTCTTAATTATTTCAACTTAAAACTCATAAGTCAAACACTTTGTATGTAGCAAGACCAAATTACGGAAAAAACATTTCAAAACTTAATGTTGTCATTCACGTAGCATACACATATATATCGTTTCACTTAGTGAATACAAGAATAAGTGCTTGTTTGTTTTAGACAAAATACTGCTTAACTTGATGGTTTGATATATTTCTAATTCATTCATTCATTCGCATGATTTTTAGCACTTCAAGGCAAACAAAGATTGAACCATTTAAAATATAACTAAAAAAAAGAACGCTTACCAAAAATACAGATCAGTAATCAATTAAACATTACGAAACTTGAATAAAACTATTACGATATCGAAATTAACACGCTAAAATGACGAAAAATACCTACATACCAACTAACAGGACGAATATCATGGCTAAACACTAAATCACAAGTTAATATATTCTCGGTACCGCCTAGCAGTATGAGAGGAATCCTGGCTGATGTTCTTCCTAACGAATAAGCTAACTCTGGAAGCAGACCCTCTTTGTGTACCAGGAGAAATCCATGCAAAGGGGATAAAAAAAAAAACTAATGAAAAAAACAGACTTTTAATATACTTGTAAAGGAATATTGTGTAGAGTTTCAGGTTTACCCAAACCCCAAAATCTAATGGATAAAAATTTACTTTGAAAGGTGAAACAGAGAAGAACAAACCATTTTTTGGCTTTTATAGAAGTGTTTCTGAGCGTGAGCTATATAATAATACTTCACCAGCTAGATTATATCAAATACAGTATAATACCAAATTGAATCACACTTTCGTTGAATACAATACACCCTGGTGAGTTTATTGCAATAATAAATAATCATTTACAATCAACCATAAATATATTTAAGCAAGCCTTCAGCGGAAACCAAAATCTAGGTGCCAACGGAAATTGAAAACGCAATGCACAATTTGCAAAATATCCACCTAACCAACTAAACCTCGAAGATAGTATTAAGAAAACCTGGCAATCTTAAAATAATAGGTGGATAACAGGATTTTTTTTATCCACTTTGCACGAATTTCTCCTGTTACACAAAGAGGATCTGATTCTAGCGTTAGCTTATTCGATAGGAAGAATACTCGTTTAGCGGAATGCTTCTTGTCTGAAGAGATGATGATAGTAGTTGTTGGTAAATAAATAAAATACGTCAATTAGCAATGCGGAAGGAGAAAGTGAATGAATGTTTTATTTATCGGTATGTGGGTATTTATACATTTCAGAATGGGCGCGGGAGTGCGCCCGCGATATAATTTTATCTCGCTTCTGTGCGTGCAGAAATGGTTAATTGAAGTATTGCAGGCATCGCAAATAGTATTGTGGGTAAACAATTTGTTTACGGAACCGGCGAGACAGCGTGATGCGTTCTCTTTCTACTGTGGAATGTATCGTAAATAGTATTGTGGGTAAACAATTTGTTTACGGAGCCGGCGCGATGTCCGGCCGCGTCAATGTTTTGGTATGTGACCTTTGGACATATCCAAAGGCCGTTTCGTCGGTCGTTGACCGTATGTGTTGACAATATTCAGCGACGACCGTGGTTCCCACACTCGTATCAGCCAGAATTATTCTCATACTGCTAGGCGGTACCGAGAATATATCAACAGTGTCATTCAGTTGGTTCAATATCTCTATACCACGCGTGACTGAGTGTTTAGCAATTATATTCGTCCTGTATGTTGGTATGTAGAACAGAGGGTGAATCCTTGCACGGTTATGTTTATTAGGTACATATAAAATAAATAAATAAATAGTAGGTTTATTGATAGCAACATAGTATGTACAAATTATATTTAAATAACACTTCTAAAACACATAAATTGCAGATAATACATTAAATACAGAAGCTATCAGAAGAGTATATGAACTTAGTGCTTCTAGAATCGCGGGACAGTTAAAGCAGCCTTGAAAAACCTTAAGTAGAAATATCGCAATGGATTCTTGCCTTCTTGTTTCGAGGCTTCTATAGTTACACACCGTGAGAAGTTCGGCATGGTGAGCATATTTTGGGTAATCACGCTTTGTTCTGTACTATAGATGTCTGTAGATTTTTTTTTGTATTTGTTCTTTATTGTTTTTTGTGTATGAGCCGCGATACCCAAGCCCCCAGGTTAATTACTATAACATACGCTTTGCCAACTGAGCCACAAAGTTTATCACATGCACTTAAGAATAAAAGACTTAACTGAAAATTCAATATATATTTAATTATTTTAACTTTTTATAATTTTATGTCCATTTAAGAATAAAATAATAGTCACAACACTCCCTGGTTGTATTTATATGAGCATGCCAATACTAATAGTTTGGTGTTTCAGCAAACACTTTGCATTCAGCTGAAGGCTTTATGAGCGCCTAGTCTGTACACCAACCCCTGCCCCTGCTAACCCCTTTTCAAACTCATCCCTTACTAGGCCCTCGACTCGAGATGAATCCAGATAATCCGTTTCCACTACACCACTGAGTATCTCTTTCATCATGGGGTTCACTGGGAATGGTTTATCCATGGATGTTTTCATTATTTTCTTTAACACTGTTATATTAAAATTTTATGGGGTTTACAACAATAATTGGATTTATTATTTATTTCTAAATCACGTAACAGCACCAAAAATATGTTTTTTGTTTACTTATTTGCACGGCACTATCTGAACTGGTGATTCGGACATGTTTAAGACCATGCCCGTTAGGTAACATTGTTTTAAACTTCATTTTATCTAATCTTCGGGTTAAGAACCACTAGAGTAGGCACGTTACTCGCGATTTAACATCGCACGTGTTTGAAATACTACCCACTACGTAAAGAGCCAACAACACTCGTCTAACGCGAGTAAGTACGGATATTTTTACCAAACGAACTATTTATCACATTGAAAGATTTTTTTATGTTACTGTCGTGAATCGAATTCATAACATCAGGCTGGCAGTCAAGTGTAATATCCACTAAGCCACGGAAGTTGATTATAATAACCACAGATAATCTTATTTAAGTTTATAATTTTTTTTTTTAATTAGAAAATGTATTAAAACTAAACGGGATCATAATACAATGGATTACTTGATAATTAAAACTAAACGGGATCATAATACAATGGATTACTTGATAATTATAACTAAACGAGATCATAATACAATGGATTACTTAATAATTAAAACTAAACGGGATCATAATACAATGGATAACTTGATAATGAATACTTAACGGGATCATAATACAATGGATAACCTGATAATTAAAACTAAACGGGATCATAATACAATGGATAACTTGATAATTAAAACTAAACGGGATCATAATACAATGGATAACTTGATAATTAATACTTAACGGGATCATAATACAATGGATTACTTGATAATTAAAATTAAACGGGATCATAATACAATGGATTACTTGATAATTAAAACTTAACGGGATCATAATACAATGGATAACTTGATAATTAAAACTAAACGGGATCATAATACAATGGATAACTTGATAATTAATACTTAACGGGATCATAATACAATGGATAACTTGATAATTAAAACTAAACGGGATCATAACACAATGGATTACTTGATAATTAAAACTAAACGGGATCATAATACAATGGATTACTTGATAATTAAAACTAAACGGGATCATAATACAATGGATTACTTGATAATTAAAACTAAACGGGATCATAATACAATGGATTACTTGATAATTATAAAAAAATGACAATTTACATAACGCCGTAAGGCACCCGAGAGAGCCCTTAAAGAGAGTCTGCTCTATAAACGTACCAAAACACAAATAGTCCGGAAAGTTATAACTAAGGACTTGATTTTAATAATTTTATTTAAATTAATCTAAATAAGTTCAATGTTAAGTAAAGGCAGTAATTTAACGGAGTATACGCGGAGGGTGTCATTGAACGTTATTATAAACTGAAAAAATAATTAATTTTTCACTCAATTCCCCTCACTCTCACGTTTAATCGTAGAATGTGTGAAAAATCAATGTATGAGATATTAATAAATGAGGAAATTAGAAAATATTTCCAAAGGAAATCAAACCTGCAGCCCCTGGATCGGAAGACAAGCGTCTTATCAACTAGGGTACGGATGTTGCGATGATGATAATATTATGCCTTTTATTTGTACAGATTATTCATATTAATATGCAACATATGATTTAAATTGAGCACTCTATAGAACACTCTATGATTTAAATTGAACACTCTATAGAACACTCCATGATTTAAATTGAACACTCTATAGTGAGTATTGACATTAACTAGTAGTCAATATAGTACTTAGACTAAGGAGAGCTAGTTCTAAATGACGGGCTTAGACGAAGAAGAGCAATTACTTTAAAAAAAACTTAGTTCAAGGAGAGCAAGTACTAAAATAAAGTAAAACACCTAATGTGATCAAGTATTAAATTACTAAAACTAAGGAGATCAAGTTTTAAATAAAATACTAAAACTATGGAGAACAAGTACTAAATTAACTATTACGATTAAGGAGAGCAAGTACTAAATTTAGTATAACGACTAAGGAGAGCAAGTACTAAACTAAGTATAAAGACTAAGGAGAGCAAGTACTAAATTAAGTGTAAAGACTAAGGAGAGCAAGTACTAAATTAAGTGTAAAGACTAAGGAGAGCAAGTACTAAATTAAATATAAAGACTAAGGAAAGCAAGTACTAAATTAAGTATAAAGACTAAGGAGAGCAAGTACTAAATTAAGTATAAAGACTGAGGAGAGCAAGTACTAAATTAAGTATAAAGACTAAGGAGAGCAAGCACTTAATTAAACATGAAGACTAAGGAGATCAAGTACTAAATTAAGCATGAAGACTAAGGAGAGCAAATACTAAATTAAGCATGAAGACTAAAGAAAGCAAGTACTAAATTAAGTATAAAGACTTAGGAAAGCAAGTACTAAATTTAATATAAATACTAAGGAGAGCAAGTGTAAAGTTTAGTATAAATACTAAGGAGAGCAAGTGTAAAATTAAGTATAAAGACTAAGGATAGCAAGTACTAAATTAAGTATTAAGACTAAGGAGAGCAAGTACTAAATTAAATATAAAGACTAAGGAGAGCAAATACTAAATTAAGTATAAAAACTAAGGAGAGCAAGTACTAAATTAAGTATAAAAACTTAGGAGATCAAGTACTCAATGAAGTACAAAGACTAAGGAGAGCTAGTACTAAAGAAAGCTGCAAAAAGAAATCAACAGTTTAGGAGAGTTGAATGATTTCCTGATATAATCTTAATATTAAACTTCAGGTTGTAAAATGTTTGAAACTAGAAAGGCAATGAAAATACCTCAAAAGAGAGTAAAATACAAAGTTGTTGCGAACCAGACCGCGGAAATTGCTAGAATTCTATCAAAATCAGAAGACACGTGGAGTATGGAATTAAAATAATTCTTCAGTAACAAACTCTGTGAGGGTCAATAACCTTTAAAATCAATCCCACCCTTCGAATTCTTTTCGTATTTCATTTAATTTTTCAGTTCATAGGCACCTCTGAAAAATCGATCTCCTCAACGAAGACTCGGGGTGAAATGAATTTTTGCGACGCAAATATTAAATTAAAAACTTTTGTATTAAAAAAAAACGAAACGCTTGTTCTTTGGTATTTTATAATTGAAATATTTCCCCCGCTCACTGAAATGGAATTTTCGTTTATCAAAAAATTCGAAGTGAAATTCGTAAAAATACTCGCGAAACGGTGTTAAATTACATTGAACATATTTTCATTTGAATTTTGGTACAATGTTTGTCTATTGATTTATTTAATATATTTTCTCGAAAAAAATTAGTTTTTTTTAAACTTGACAATATCAAACTCCGTGGTCAATTGTCGACATCCGTGATGAAAAAGTATTGTTTAGCGAATGTCCTTGAAGGACGCGATGATGATTTTGATTGTTTGGTATTTAAATAAAATACGTCAATTAGCAATGCGGAAAGAGAGAGTGAATGAATCAATGAATAATAAATAGTGATTGATGATGCTTTATTTATCGGTAAGTAGGTATTTATACATTTCAGAATGGGCGCGGGAGTGCGCCCGCAATATATTTCCATCTCACTTCCGTGCGTGCAGAGATGGTCGATTGAAATATTGCAGACGTCGCGAATAATATTGTGGGTAGACAATTTGTTGGCGAAAACGGCGAGACAGCGTGATGCGTTCTCTTTCTACTGTGGAATGTATCGTAAATAGTATTTTCGGGTAAACAATTTCAATGTTTTGGTATGCGACCTTTGGACATATCCGAAGGTTGTTTCGTCGGTCGTTGACCGTGTGTGACGACAATATTCAGCGACGACAGTAGTTCCTACAATTGCATTACACTCCCGATGCATCATATACAGTAGCACTTAGCGAGCTTATTTTAGTGTGGCAATTTCTTACAGCACGCGACAACAAGATCTGGTAATTTGGACAGTAAATGTGGGAGATGGATCAAGGATAAACTCTTTTGATACCATATATGATGGTGGGGATGGAGCTGAGTGCTTCATGGGTGTAACGACGAACAAATGTCTTTATTTTGGAGGAACCAAATATAAGTTGCGAAGAGCCAAACCAGCCTATGCAACGAATATGTGGAAATGAGATAATGGAGCTCAAAGTATATGGGTTAAAATAAATCAAATGTTGTGTTATTAATGTTTTTTATTCATTGAACATATACATTCTAAAACTACTACAGTGGAACCTCTCATAACGAGAATAATTCATTCCAGAATCTTACTTGTTATGTGAAACACTCGTTAAGCGAAACAATTATTCCCATATAAATCAATGTAAAATACGATAATGCGTTCAATGCCGAAAAAAATACTCTTTTTATTTTTTATTTTTAACGTTTATTCAAATAAAATTACATACTTATAAATTGTTAAGGAGCGTAACAACCCGAAATGCGATTTCGATTTGCAAAAAACAATAAAAAAATCGAAATAACTAGTTTTTTATTTATAAATTTATGACAAATAATTACTTATTTTTTACTAGAAGTAAAATCCGGTAACCCTCAGAATCTACGAGCTTCTTATAGTCGCTGATGAAGTTCTCTGCTGCCTTTGTGTCAGAGCTTGCTGCTTCACCGTGCCTCACAACGCTGTGGATGCCGGTTCTTCTCTTAAATTTCTCGAACCATCCATGACTTCCCTTAAATTGTACTTCTTTTTCGGCAGTTGATGATCCTGACGTCTTTTTAACGAGGTCGGCGAATATAACTTTCACCTTTTTACAAATGATGTTTTCGTTAATAGTATCGCCTTGCAATTACTTTTCGTTTATCCATATGAGAAGCAACCTTTCAACATCATCAATAATAGGTAACCGTTTCGTAGACATTCTTGACACTCCCTTTGAAGCATTTATCTTCTTAATTTTGTCCTTGTTCTTGAGGATAGATCAAATCGTTGATGTAGACCGATTGTGTGTGCGCGCTAGATCAGCCACGCTCACACCTCGTTCTCGCTTTTCAATGATTTTACGATTTCAATGATACTTTTATTCCCTTATGGCTGTCTTCTTGTGGCTTTTTCTTTAAGGGACATTTTTGCAAGGGTTATTAAACTTTGCACAAAAAAAAAATACAAATAATGTCTGAACACAAGTTTGGAAAAATGTGTGATCACATGTGACACTAACGTGCTAGCGTAACGAGTGCTAACCAGAGACTGACGCACTGGCACGGAAGTCCCGGCTCACAAGTGAATGACGTGAAGATGGGACTTCCCTTTTCTGCGTCACTCGTTATGCGAAATGTCGCTCGTTAAGGGAGCATTTTTTTCACAATCTGTTTAGCTCGTTATGCGAATTACTCGTTATGAGAGGTGCTCGTTATGAGAGGTTCCACTGTATAATATATTTTTTTTAAATCAAATATTATGACAAGATTACTGATCATTAAGGTTTTTTTGTTTGATAGGCAAATTTGGCATAGAAGTATATCACGAAAATAGCTTTGCCAAAAAAAATGATACATGGCAGCAGTAGTACCATTTAGAATTTTGAAGTAAAGGCACTTCTGGGTTATAAAGAAACGTTGTAACAAAATTTTTAACACTTACTCATTTTTTGGTTTTGTTGGATAGGCTGGTTTGGCTCTATGGCACTCATATCTCGGAGAGACTTTTGAGAATACGTACTCGTTACATTCTTAAGTTCTTCGGTAGCATTTCAATGGCGTTTTGGTAAAGAGGTACAAGTCATCAATTACTTATTTGTCAGTTTGAAGTTTTGCAACACTTGTATTCCTGAAATACAGACCTTTACAATACAAATTTTAAAGGTAAACTTTGAATATGTTAATAATTAATTTATGTACAATATTCAAAGTTTACCTTAACCTGAGGTCTGTATTTCAGGAATACAAGTGTTGCTAAACTTCAAACTGACAAATAAGTAATTGATGACTTGTACCTCTTAACCGAAACGCCATTGATTTTGCGCATGAAGAGGGTGGAAATATTTATCATCAGTTACAATGGAAAGGGTCGCAGAAATAGAGGAAGAGCATCTATGCGCTGGAGTGACCAGGGAAATAATCTGGGTTCATACGGGAATCGAGCGGATTCGGAAAACCTTACCAACTAGACTACGGAGGTTAGCAATGAGGTTGCCGAGTTAAGAAGATGCATGTCTTCCAGTTTGGGGGCAACTGGTTCGATTCTCATTGGAAAAATACTTTATTTTTAAAAGGTGTGTCATTTGACTTTCACTAAAGGCCTCATTTACATATTTCTCGTTACATGAACGAGATTGACACAGGAAATACACCCGAAGGATTATACTGTATAAAACGAAATTATAGTACAATAAAATAATTAAACTTTAAGACAATTTTTTTTTTCTTTTTCGTCGGTTAATCAATATCGATGCCAAACCCTTTTCAGAAAAATATATGTGTATGGTATCAATATAACGTGTTGAATATTCTCAATGTAACGTTTTAAATTATTCTCAATATAACGTATTGAATTGTTCTCAATATAACGTATTAAATTATTCATAAGATTAAAAAAAAAAAACAAAGTTACACGATAGTTATTAACGTCATTTTATGATTTTTAAGCCAAAATATTTTTTTTAGATGTACAATATACATTTGTGATCTAATATAATATAAAATATACAAAACTGCCAAAAAATTACAGGTTGTGGCCTTTAAGTCTCAAATTCTTTTCGTTGACTTCAAAAAACAAAAGACTTAAAGGCATCAAAACGTACAAAAATTGTGGTTATATAGTCACAAAAATATAAAATACTTCTCAATTTGATCTTAAAAGCACGATCCAGGTAAAAAATACCGCCTTACGGCCTCTTAAACAAATTATGCAATTTTGTGGTTTAAAAGGTTAAAATTTCAGTTGAGCTTTTTTTCTTCTTTTAGTCACAAAATGTTGACATTATTGTCTCACAAGAAAACATGTGTCATAAATGAAAAAAAATAAGAATTGTAAAAAATGTCATTATTTGATTTCTATTTCGTGATATTTTAGGCTCACAAGCTTTAAAATTCCAAAATAACACTATGCGAACTAATTGTATCTTGCGATTTCTAACAATCGATACGAAATATGTTTAAAAACATTTGGCAACTTAATGATTTTTTTGTTTAAAAAAAGAAGTATTTTCTGTTCTACCAAATAATACACGTTCCTATGATAAACTCTAATTCCCAAAAAATGCAAATTTTTCCATTTTGGTTGAAATAAGAGACATTGTTCATTTAAGGAAACAAAGCTTTTAAGAACAATACTTAAAATAGCATTTTTTAACATTTGCGCCTTCAGACCACAAAGAAGCATTCTCTTCACTTTTGTGTTTCTTTAACCACAAAGTAAAATATTTGACACTTCGTTCCCAAAAAACTTATTCTCTTTAGTGTATTTAAAATCACTAAGTGGTGTCTTGTGACCACGATTTTGACATTTTCATAGTAAAGGTATATATAGTTTCATAGTCTTTTGGATATTTGTGGCATTCTCGACATTTTTATACTTTTTAGACCACAAAACATTCAAGGTAATTTAATAGCACTTTTGATCACAAACATCTTTTTCAACTTCATATCTAACTGAAATTAATTTTGAAGTTTACATACATAAAAATATACCATCACGCCGTATCCGTGTTGGAGCAGGCAGAGAGGACAAAGCGTCAGACTTTCTTATCTCGACACACATCCTTAGCCTCTTCTTTACCCATATGCCTTATCATACAATTTCTCTGAATTTTTATGTTTTCTTCTTTCAAAATATAATTCACTTGATCCAACCACTTTTTCTTGGTCTTCACTTCATACGCCTCCCACTCATATTTGTATAATATTTTTCTCTTTCCTTACACTGTGAAACTTGTGAGCTTAAAATACCATAAAATAGAGTTTTCGTATTATTGGACCTTTTTCTCTTCAGACCTCAAAGTAGAATTTGAGATACTGAAAAAATATATTATTGGGACTTGAAGACCATATAATGACACTTCAAACATATTAATGCCATTTTTTTTATCACCAGGCGATATTATGACACATTTATTTTATTTATTACTACACTTGACAAGAAATATACATTATTTGCGAAAAAACAACAGGTAATTTAATTAAGACATACATTATTTTAATGGATCTGGGTTTGTCGCCTTTCATTTATCGTATCCCCAGTAAACTAGGTTTTTGCCTGTATCTCACTGAGAACATTTAGCATGAAAAAATAAATCGATGCTTCTTTCCGATTTTTGATTACACAAATTACACGTTCTCATCAACCTGAAAAACAGTGACACTCAATTACAACTGGAAACATCATGCGGAATCAAACTCTTCACACATCATCCCTCCAGAAAAACCAAACTTGTTCATCCCATAATATACCGCACACAATCATAAGAATAAAAATTAACACAAAAATATATAAAAACACAAATACAAAACAACAAAAATCAAAACAACAAGAAGAAACCCACACTCAAGAGCTCACACAAATCTTTTCCACACGTCATTCATCCTGAAAGCCCAAGTACTCAAAATCCTGTCGCAATAACAACTACGCTCCGATCGACTGTCTAAAAGGTTTTCCTTCCTTTATCTTTATTGAATTCGGCACGCCATTGTACGTCATGGGAGCCAAATAAGCATATTGTTTTTGAGCAAAAGAGGTTTTAACTCTAGGGATGGTGAACATTTCATTAGTTGCCATGCGTGTCATGTGTCTGCTGAGTCTGCATCTTCCCTTCCTCTCGATGGTAGTGCCAGAGAATGGATTTGAGATGCAAATTGGCTATGTTCAGGACCCGATACTCTCTGAAAAGCTCCCCCGTGGGGTACCGGGCAGGAAGTTTATTAATTATTTTCACAATCAATTTTTGGGAAACCTGCAATATGTGCTTTTGGGTTAAGGTGCATCCCCCCCAAACTGATATACCATAGGAAAGTGCTGACTGACATAAGGCAAAGTATATACTTTTAAAAATATTTTTACTGAGCACATTTTGAATCATACGGAATATGTATCCTAGTTTTCTGATGTTTGTGCTCAAAGTCTTAATATGGACCTCCCAACGAAGGAACTGATCAACATAAACTCCAAGGTAATTCATACTATGAACCCTTACCAAAGAAACACAACTACAGTCAGCCATGGGTGAACAAGTGTGCAGTGTTATGTATTTATTACATTAAAAACCCTTAGCTTGTCATTATTTCCCTTCAAACCCTGAAAAAGTCTTTTTAACATTTTTGGGTCTCTAAGGCAATAAACAAGCATTTCCTACATAAGAATATTTGTCATGATTTTTTGGGTTATCATTAATCTTCCACCTGGTTGTGCTTAAAAACAAAAAAAAGGTCTCAGAAGGCTTCTTTTCCAGTCCTTTAAATTTTCATTTCCTGTCTTTAAACATATTTCATATCGCTTGTTAGAAATAGCAACATACGATTAGTTCGCATAGTGTTTTTTTGGAATTTTAAAGCTTGTGAGCCTAAAATATCACGAAATAGAAATCAAATAATGACATTTTTTACATTTCTTATTTTTTTTTCATTTATGACACATGTTTTCTTGTGAGACAATAATGACAACATTTTGTGACTAAAAGAAGAAAAAAAGCTCAACTGAAATTTTAACCTTTTAAACCACAAAATTGCATAATTTGTTTAAGAGGCCGTAAGGCGGTATTTTTACCTGGATCGTGCCTTTAAGATCAAATTGAGAAGTGTTTTATATTTTGTGACTATATAACCACGATTTTTGTACGTTTTGATGCCTTTAAGTCTTTTGTTTTTTGAAGTCAACGAAAAGAATTTGAGACTTAAAGGCCACAACCTGTGATTTTTTGGCAGTTTTGTATATTTTATGTTATATTAGGTCCTTACATATGAAATTGGCGTTTTGCCGTACTGGCAACTTTGATCTCAAATATCTTCTCTTTGGTTAGGAATTCCAAATTTAAATTTATACAGCTATTTACTCAAGTATTTGTGTTTCGAAAATTATAATTCATTTGTTTTTTCCTCAATTGTTTTTTTTCTTTGCGTCACTCAGTTTACAAAATGGAAAACTTGAAATATCGCGTTATTTACGAGTACGAGTTCCACCGTGGCACCAGTGCTGCAGAAACGGCTCGAAGGATTAATGATGTGTATGGCGACGGTGCCGCAAAAGAAAACACAGTGCGTTTTTGGTTCCAACGTTTTCGTTCTGGAAATTTCGACCTGCAGAAAAAGCCCCGTGGACGGCCGGAGACCAAAGTTGATAATGAAGAATTGAAGGCTATTGTGGAAGCGGATCCATTGCAAACCACGTCCGAGTTAGCTGCAGGCTGCGGTGTTAGTGATAAAACTGTTTTAATCCACTTGAAGCAAATTGGGAAGGGGAAAAAGCTTGAAAGGTAGGTACCTCACGAATTGAGTGAAGCAAATCAACAAACGCGCGTTGACTGCTGCGTTGCATTACTCAACCGGCACAATAATGAAGGGATTTTGAATCGAATGCCTTACCTGTGATGAAAAGTGGATCCTGTATGATAATCGGAAGCGCTCATCGCAATGGCTGAACCCTGCCGAACCAGCCAAACCATGCCCCAAGCGAAAATTGACTCCAAAAAAGTTACTTGTGAGCGTTTGGTGGACTAGTGCTGGTGTCGTTCACTACAGCTTTCTTAAATCTGGCCAGACGATTACGGCAGATGTCTATTGTCAGCAACTGCAAACCATGATGGAAAAGCTAGCTGCTAAACAACCGAGGCTGGTTAATCGCTCTAGGCCACTGCTGCTTCATGATAACGCTAGACCACACACTGCACAACAGACGGCTACCAAATTAGAAGAGCTTCAATTGGAATGTCTAAGACATCCACCGTACTCTCCGGACCTTGCCCCAACAGATTACTATTTTTTTCGAAATTTGGATAACTTCTTGCAAGGGAAAAAATTCAACTCCGATGGGGCAGTCCAAACCGACTTCAAAGATTTTATTGATTCCCGTCTGAATGGTTTTTTTAGTAAAGGGATCGATGAACTACCTATGAGATGGCAAAAGTGCATAGATATCAATGGTACATACTTTGATTAAATAAATATATTATATTAAAAAAAAAACAACTTTATGTTCCTCCCAAACAAAACGCCAATTTCATATGTAAGGACCTAATATTAGATTACAAATGTATATTGTACATCTAAAAAAAATATTATGGCTTAAGAATCATATAATGACGTTAATAACTATCGTGCAACTTTGTTTTTTTTTTTTTAATCTTATGTGGTATTTGAAATAATTTGGTAAAAAAGGGGACAAAAATTACCTATCTGACACTCTAGTGCTTTTAAGACCACAAAATTACTTAAAATGCTTGAAATACCTTTTGACACCCTTTAATATTTTTGAGGCCACAAAGAGGCTATTCTGACACCGACTTTGATCTAATTTTTCAAAGTTAATCTACTGATGTTTTTAAAATATTAACAATTTTATCATGACGTAACTCAGTGCTCCGCAACCTTTTCTCACCTACGACACACCAAAATTCTTCCTAGAATTCCGCGGCACACCAAAAGCTAAAATATATAGGTATTAAATTGATACACAAATTTTACAATAAATTTTTGTTTTTTATTTGAAAAGTATACGTACATAAAACTATAACATATTTATTTTTACGCAATCTTAATAATTATTATAAAATAATAATTAATGAATGTGATACCTGCGCTTGTTTCAATGAACACAAAAGTTTTATATTCGGCTCGATTTTTGACAGCGCAACCCGAAGTTCTTGGTCAAGACCTTTTAAGCATGACCGCTTATCATTTTTAATTAATACAAGAGTTGAAAAACTTTGCTCACATAAATATGTCGTCGAAAATGGGAGTAGTGTTAAGATTGCTTTGTCGGAAATGCGAGGATATTCTTTTTTAACGTAAATCCAGAAAACATCTAATGAAACTTCGGAGAAATGAAGTTTTGAAGTCATGTAATTATTTAAATCTGTAAATTCCTCTGGAATTTGCAGAGGCGTAGAATTTATTGCATTGGTTGCAAAAAGATTTCGAATCCAATCGTATTGTTCCGTATTAATGGAATAAAAATATTGATTAAATACATAATGAAAAATTGTAAAATGTCAAATACTCGTACATTGAGTTTGACCGCGGCACACCTGTATCCGGCTCACGGCACACCAGTGTGCCACGGCACACCCGTTGTGGAGCACTGACGTAACTGATTAATGAAAAATAATAACCATTCGAATTTTTTCCAAGCTTCTGTTGTTGAGATCTCTAAATTAGTAAAAATACCAATATAATTCAGATTGATTAATTTCGCTAACAGATACAGATTCACTGTTATGCCAATTGTTATTTTGTGTTGATATTTCAGTTAAATCTCTTTCTGAAAAAATCCAAAAAACTTACAAGCTTAATTTGAAGAATTCAAAAGAATATTTTCACGATGAGTTTATTTTAATACAGTATTTATGAGTCGTCCATTTAACTTTAATTGTTAAAATTCCGCGTTTAAATATTAATCGCCTTTAAAACAAGGAAATAGTAATCTAATGAGTTTATTCAAATCTCTACAACCAAATAATTGGAAACAACCCTTTAAAATAATTCAATCACCCTTAAAGTAGATACAAAAGCTCCTGATTAAGTTTTAAGGCCATCATTGTTATTGCGTCTTTTATGGACCAAAGCCTCGTTTGAGGAGTATCCGAATTATTTTCCTCAAACGAAGATGCCTCAGACCATTTTAGGTCAATCCAGGCACATTCCAGACCCATTTGAGTCCCATTCCAGACCCATCCAAAGTGGTGGAAGGGTGAAGAGAATAGGCCTATAAACAGGTCTTATATTGATTGCTCTTCAGTGCAGAAGATCAATTAAGAGACGATTGGGAGAGTAATTACAAGATTTTTTACTAACCCTTTAAATTGATGCAGACTCAGTTTCTTGCGGTTACTGATTTAATAAGTCAGAACTTGTATTAATCGACAAATTTCACTTTTTAACAACTGAATGAAAAGCATGTCTTGATATTATATTATATTGCATAGCTAATAGTCCTAATTTTAATCTTAATACAATACTTGGTTAACATCTGAAAAAAAAAAAGTATTTTTATTAAAAAAAAAAAATTTTTTTGAAATAAATAAAAAATTATTTAAAAAAAAGTTATTTCAACAATTTTCAAATAACAATTTATTGAACTTTCAAATAACAATTAATTCTTTAGAGATTTAAAATGAGTCCTCTATGAATTTTTTATTATACACCCTTCAGTAAATGTCAGCCTTTATGTATTTTGTAAACATGGTGATTATTAAATTATTTGCGTGTTAATTTATTGTAAAATTAACAACTTGCCAAAAAACGTGATTTTTTTATTGGTACACTGTTGGTTGAAAACCAAAAATCAAGGGAACCACATAAGGCATGATATTTTATATCTTTTTCTCGTTAATCATAAGAAAAAAATAGATACCATACATTTATCACACATTTATAAGGTCATTTAAATCAATTATCTGGAATCATTTTGTCCCTTTTCTTCTTCTGCTTTTCCCCACCAGAAAGGATTTCTTTTATAAAAGGCAATCTACCCAAACAAGGATGATTTGTACCACCAAATTGAAGTCGCTTTGCAATATAAGTCAAAACGAAAAAATGAGGTTTTACCAAATAATAAATTTACAAGAATGTTATGCTTTTTTTCAGTCTTAAAAGTGGATGTTATCTTTGGTGACTTCAAGAAGAATTTCCATCCTGAATGTATAATGATTCGGAAGATACATTAAAGAGTTCAATATTTTCTTTAAGGAGTTCAATATTTGTTCATTAAAAAGTTCAATATTTAGTCATTAACCCTTCCCTTACCATGATAAAATTGAAACGCGTGCTCCGGTGTTGGGTAGTGAGTACGCGATAAAAAATTAGCGATTTTAAATCGGAAAAATAAGAACATTCATAGATAATCCCCTTAATTAATTATAATTGAAGTTAAAAATTATAATAATTGAGATTTATTTGCTAAAAACATTAAAAAAACCATCTGGCAACGCTCACGGAACGGGCGTACGTGTAACCTATTTGCAAGCCTAGAAGCTACTGTGGCGCGGAACGTCAGTCGCATACCCCGGCGCTTACGCTTATGCTTGCGACGTTGAGACAATTCAACTCCTCGCAATTCAGTGGAGTATGCAAGAGTGAGATGCGAATATAGTGTCGCGCTTCCCGCATACTATTCACCTATCGTCAAGACACAAGGTCGAGGCACTCACAGCGTTTAAATGCGAATTTGTTTCCGATATCTTCACAAAATACCCACAATGTAGTCGATAAATTCTGATTATTATTAATATTATTTTTTAAATCAATGCGTAAATATATTATGGAGAAATACCTAAAATCTTAACCTTGTATTTATAATATTTATAGAGATATTGATGGTTTTTAGAAGCAACGTGTAGAAGATACCCAACACAGGGAAGGAAAGGTTAAAGAGTTCAATATTTATTCACTAAATTGTTCAATATTTAAAATTAGTGACCAATTTTACACAAATGCCGGAAAGTACTTGTAAAAACGATTAAGATTTTTCTCCCAGTAGTGACACTTTATCTTTCGTAAACCGTATATTTCGCAAAAATAAGTTATTCATAAAAAAAGCTATGATCATTTAAATATAACGAAAGAAAGAACATCTTAAATCACACATCAGGGAATAATTGTAGAAATAAATTTAAAAATCTTTATTGCATTACATTTTTTATGATGGTCATTCAAATTTACAAATAAAATTAAAATGCAATCTTTTATTTATAAAATTAAAACGCACACTTTTTATCTGTACCAAACTTTCGTTGCGTACAGTACAGCCTGGAGGGTTTGTTGCTATAAAACAATATCTTCGACAGTAATGTGAGCAAAGTGAAAGAAATAATCGCTCTCTCAAAAAAAGACAAAACTAAATCTTGCGATGTCGACAACACTTGACAGAGATTCCAAACATGTGATAATTTATTTAAAACTCTTAGTAAATATTTTCTCAAGGTATACCAAAATATGATACTAGGAATATTCTACGTTAACATTAGTACCACGGAAATTTACAGGCAAACATTTATACGAGCTGAAAGTTATTTTGTACGGTAGTAATTGATACGAAATACATTTTGTTTGCGATATTTATTTACTTATACGGTTTGTTTCTGTGAAAGGTAGTATAAAGCATAATTCAATTTGAAATGAATATAATTATTTGTGGGTTTTTTCTATTAAACTCTTTTGAGAAAGAAAAAATCCTTCAGCGTGTGGTCACTTCACTTCAGTAGGTGATAGTTTGAATAGTTAAAACGTTTGTAACGATTTGCAATTTAGTTCTATTAACGGCAAGTCAAAGTAAAAATGAAAATACAGTATATTAATAGGAAGGTCCAATTAAGAAAAGCAAAAAATACAACGATTCTGCAGAAAGATTTGCTCGCGTTATAGTAAATTTTTAATTTAATATCACTGAAATAGTATGCTCCCATGGGCTAGCACAAAATATGACATTCTAGACATATTACATATTTCAATTATGTTTATATTCAAGTACAAGAAATTAATATACGTTCATATTAATGCATATTTATGTCCTTATTATTTTGTTGGTGTATACACGTATACATTTGTATTTCCATAGACCACTGAAGTTCAAAATATTGCAGCCTGAACAAGTTAGTGATTTATCTAGAGGCTTTGTAACATTATTTCGGGTACTTGTCAAATAAGAAATTTAGATATTCTTAAAACAGATTTTGCTAACAACAAACCACCAAAGTCCAGCCTGAACAAGTAAGATCATGTATACCACATTAGCTACCTCCACCGCATGGTCAGGTGAAGTTACAGTTAAATTTGTATACCTCTTTAGGGAATGATCCTTATCGGAAGAGATGATGATGGTTTGTTGATAAATAATAAAACACGTTAGATTGCAATTCGGAAAGAGAGTCTGTCCAATTTTATTAGTAACGTAGGTATTTATATATTTTTAGAATGCGCGCGAGAATGCGCTCGCGATATGCCTACGTCTCGTTTCTGTGAATGCAAAACGATTAATTGTTGTATGTAGGTATCATTCAAATACGGAACTAGCGAGACAAGCGTGGTGCGTTTTCTCTCTAGTATGGAATGCGGTCCGCTCGGCTATGGGATGAATGGCCGGCGGGTGACCTTCGGACTTGTTTACTTAGATTTATCGAGGAATCCGAAGGTCATTTCATCGGTCATTGACCGTATGTATGAACGCCGACAGTATCCGAGTGTGCGACTGCCACACCTCTATCCTCAGAAGTATGTTAACTACAACCGATAGAAGACGTGTTGTTTTGTTATATTTTAAAATGTTAGAATTTTAAAAGTATACGGTTATCAAGCTGTATATTTTAAGCGAATGTTAAAGCCCGGTAGCATCTAAACTTCATTTAATTTTAACCTTGCTTTTCCCGTATTTTTAAAGAATTTTGATAACCGCGTAATATTAAATATTAACCCTTCAGAATATAACTCAACAACACGTCTTTTATCGGCTCTTGTTCACATGCTACTGAGGAAAGAAGTATCATAGTTTAGCTGTCACATCATATGGGCATATGATGGATATAGCTCGTATGGTATCTACCCATACGTTCATACTTGTTCAGGCCGGTAACTTTTGGACCTTAATGGCATATTTTATATAAAAGTTGTTTCAAAAACATTCCAATGTTTTTTTTTTCAACAACCAAAAATAAACATAAAAAGTTAAATTACTGAGGAATCAAGAAGTGATGTTAAAAGTATAGACTTGTAAAATGCTTGGTGTACAAAGTGTTGGCATATGAATTTTCACTAGTATGAATGTTTTGTCGTATAAGTTTTTGTCGTACAAATGTTGGCGTAGAAAATTCCACACATGCCTAAATGTATGCGCAGTATTATAAATGGAAAAGGATGACAGAAATATTTATTTTAATTACAAACTGATGCATGTGTAAAGTAAACATGAAGTCGAAAATTAAAATGAAACGAAAATTTCAAAATACGTCTTTAAGCCAAAACATAAAATCAGTCATGAAACGTTTTTTTTTTGCATTGAAGAGATTTTAAATAAAAGTTTACTATAGGGCCTTTCAAATTGAGTGGTTTTTTTAATTCTTTTTTTTTTTAATTCTTTAATAAAACACACAATTTGCTTTGATTTCAAAAAACTTTTCCACAGATGTCCACTTTTTTGTCAAAATTTTCAATGACATTTTGGCATAATTGCGGTTCTAACTCACCAATAACGCAAATAATTTTGTCCTTCAGCTGAAGAATTGATTGGGAGTCATTTTCAACCCCAGAGCAAATAGTTCAACGGTGTCAGATCACATGATCTTGGTGGCCAATTAACATCACCGTTTCCGGAGATTACAATACATCAAATAATTCAACAATTTGAATGCGTTGTTATATTGTATACGACTCCATTTTTATATATGTCATACATTACACTTCTCAAATGTCACAAGACCCAGGCAAGTTCACGACGCCATCTGTGTTTTATCCAAGAATTAAAAAAAAAACGCTCAATTTTTAAAGACCGTTTATTGCACAAATTCAAATACTTTTTTCTCTTTTTACTGTTTTAATACTCGTGAGATTACGACTGGCCTCAAAGGGCTTTATATTCTTCGTCAAGTCAACCGTTTTTTAACACATCGCATTTCAATATATATATTAAATATTTTTAACTCGATCTAAGTAAGAGAATCGTAAGATTTGTGCGAGTAAGTCTATGGATGTAGAATATCTGAAAGCTGTGTTCTTGATGTGAAAGTGTGGGCTCTCTCCTCTCTGCCTACCGCGACAAGTGAAATGGTGTGATGGCATACTTTCCTTGATCAGTAACCGTGTAAATTTGTTTAGTTAGTCTTTCCTAATTAATTAGTTCTTCATGTCAAAACCATATGGGAACGTTTATCTTTATCGTGCTTGACACATCTGTCTTAAATTTAAATGTATATTTAATCACTTATTTCTCTTGTCATAGTATTTCGTGTTTTATCAGTGAATATATTATCTTCTCATATATTCTTAGCAATTTTACGTTCCATGAAAAAAGGTTTTCGTATATAATCCATTTTCATGACATGATATTTGAAACTACCCTTATATGCCATAAATATTGATACAAAACAAATATTTCCAGGCTGATGTGTTTGAGACAATCACTTAAAGCAAATATTGGTGAAGATGAAATTGAATGCATCACTCAATAAGTTTGTGACCTCCACCTCCAAAGTAAACAGAAGTTTCATCGATAGTTGTCAAACCGTTATATTGAAATATTCAATTTCATTTATATAAAAACCTGAAATATAACTCAACAAAGTTATAAAAAAAAGGATTACGTGTTTTGATATAGAAACGATAGACGTACTACTTATAAAATGACAATTATCCTAATTTGTGAAATAATTTATAATAAAAAAATCATTGTATGCAGTGTCCTCGGAATTTCAGGATGACTCCTTATAATGTGCTCAAAGAACTGTATGAATCTATGCATAATTAAGAGAATTCTGATATTTATTTCTTCTTCACCATCTCAGCTTTTTTCTTTTGATACATGATACCTTACTTTCATTTTCACTATCCACTCGTATATTCTTCATGAATTTTGTACAGGTGAAAAATGATTGAATATTTCTTGCGACCATGTAACATAATTTATTTACTTTTGTCAAGTTGTTTGGAAGAGATTGCTTCGTAGCAGTAAGTCGAGCCAATTTTTTTAACAATGAAGCGTTAATTAAATAAATAAGAGAACGATATATCTAACTGAAAAATATGAGTTTTCAAAATGTTCCTGAAATATTTTATGAAAAATAAACCTTAAGGGTCTTTTAATAAAAAAATTCGAGCGATTTTTTCAATAAATTTTTTTTGAATTCTTGATTAAAATATACAATTTGATTGAATTTCAAAAAACTTTTTATTGGTAATTGAAGTATAATGTATGACATTTAAAAACAATATCCGATAAATGTCCACCTCTTGCAGCTCCACAGATAGATATCCACTATTTTGTCAGAATTTTCGATGAAATTTTGGCATAATTGCGGTTCTAACTCACTAATAACGCGAATAATTTCGTCATTCAGCTCAATAAGCGATTGGGGGTCATTCTTATAGACCTGGATTTTTACGTAGCTCCAGAAAAAAATATTCCAAACGATGTCAGATCACACGATCTTGATGGCCAATTAACATCACCGTTTCCGAAGATTACAATACATAAAATAATTCATCAATTTGAACGCGTTGTTGTATTATATACGACTCCATTTTTATAAATGTCATACATTACACTTCTCAAATGTTACAAGACCCAGGCAAGTTTGCGATGCCATCTGTGTTTTATCTAAGAATAAAAAAAACGCTCAATTTGAAAGACCCTTTACAGGCATATAAATACATATTATCATGTTGCACCTATTGGGGTAGGAAGAGAGAAAACTTCTCCATATTATCATGTACATCAACTTCGCTTATCTCATAGTCACATACTCGTACATATTTTATAATACACGTACATCATAAAAGTGTTAAACTTTGATCATGCCCTTTACCATCGTCGGTAGCCATGGTCTGACGGTTAGTATTCACGCTTACAAAGCAGGCGCTACAGGTTTGATTCCTGGCGGATTCACTTCTAAACTGTTTTTACTCTAAACATTTTACATCTGAATTTATGTTTTTCTCCAGCTACGTAATCACGAATTTTTCTAGTACTATTAACATAAGTAACATAAAAATGGCACTATATAAAACTTTTCCTAACGAAAGACTGTAGCAGATTGAACCTTGCATTTTGTTAAAGTTTAATATCCTTTCCGTTGTAACTTTTAGTTTAATTTGTCAATAATGTGTGCTTGCTGAAATGCATCAGCATGCATAAGTTATAATTAAACAATACATGAAAAGACGTCTTCCATCTACAGGATGACTGATAATCATACTTGATGACTAATAATCATAGTGTCTGGGGCTAAAAGGAATCAATCTTATAACTATATTTTATGACTTATTATTATCATCCCCTTATACGTTCTATCAGAAATACAGGGATACCGTTAACTAATATGCCTCCATTCAGGTTGATCTAATTTTTGGCACTCCACGTTTTATGAAACCGAAGTCAAATCAATCACATTTGAAATTCAGCTTCCTTCAACAATTTCTTCAAGCTTGTTTATTTTAACAACGTCCGAGATCAGGTTGGTAAAACGCTTGTCTTCTCACCCGGGTGTCACATATTTGATTTCTGTTGGCAGTCATTTTTTCATTTTATACTCAAGTCCTCTTTACCTCCTTTAAATAAGCTCACTTGTTTGTAAACTTTATAAGAAAAGTGAAAAAAAATACTAATAACGAT
The DNA here is from genome assembly GCA_949825065.1 of Odontocerum albicorne. Lineage (NCBI taxonomy): Eukaryota > Metazoa > Arthropoda > Insecta > Trichoptera > Odontoceridae > Odontocerum > Odontocerum albicorne. The sequence goes on from OX463850.1 coordinate 39,612,480, forward strand.
GGTTTGAGTGAAACGAAAATACTGTTTATAAAGGTTTCATTTGGGATAAACTTATTATATTAATTTTAAACGATTTTGATAACCTCTGTGGTTTAGTCTGGCACGTCGCTGATTTTCAAGCGAAGGACTTTGGGGTTGATTTCCGATGTAGTCAAAAAATATAGTAAAAAAAATGTCCAAGTCTGCTTAAGAAACTCGTCTGTGAACAGCTCTCGCATCTACTAGACTTTGCGAGTATTGTGGCCTGGTCGCATGCGGGAACATTTCCAACACGTACGATGATGACATCCGTGACCTAGTTGATTATATTCCAATCCTGATGATGTGTGCTAGGTTCCCGTTGCTTCCCAGATTTTTTTTTAAAAGTCTGATTTTTACTTTCGATCAATCAGAAATGTTCATTGAACACATTTATAAATAAATAATAAATAAATATAGGTTTATTGACCGCAACAAAGTATGTACATAATATATTTAAATAACACTTCAAAAACACATAAATTGCAGAGAATATATTAAAGACAGAAGCTATCAAAAGTTCTGGGCTCATCTGATAATATCCCCTCGGCCAAGATACAACCCACCCATATAGGGCGAGCCCAGCCACGGAGACACCAGATGTGTTTTTAGCCCACACCCTTGCACATGTAGAATAAGAAGAAGATAAAAACACAGAAAATAAATAGATGGTAGAAAAATAAACAAATCCACAAATACCACCTCAGATTAATTTAAACAAACAATTAAAGGTTCCCTGACAGCAACACAATGTGTACATATATGTATATTGTACATACATCTCAAAACAAACTGTAGAAAACACATTTAAGATAGAAGACATTAAAAAGTCCGGGCTCATCCCACAAACATTCCCCCGGCCAAGATACACCCCACTAATGTAGGGCGAGCCCGACCGCAAGGACAACGGGGGGCTTTCAACCCACACCCCCGTATATCTAGATTAAAAAAAAACAAAATATACCACCTCAGGTTAACTGTCAGCAAGAACGAAAAAAAGAAAAGCCTCAAGGAGTCGACAGAAACTTGAATTAAAAAGATTTTTTTAATTTTGCTACATCCAAACTTTATTTTTTATTTTTTTTTCACTTTCATTTATACAGTGAATTTTATAATGTCTTATATTTAGACATTATAAAATTCACTGTATAAATGAAAGTGTAAAAAAAACAAAAAATAAAGTTTGGATGTAGCAACATTAAAAAAATCTTTTTAATTCAAGTTTCTGTCAAAGCATAGGCATTTTTGCGATTTGACTTATAAGGAGTACATTAATATTAATAAATCAAAAAGGAAATATAAATAATAAGTCATCGTTTATCTTATTTCATGAAAACATACGTATGAATAAATTAACATAAGTAATCGAACTCAAACGTTTGGAAAATAGCAGTCTGTTATTTTAAGGGTTGAAACATGATGACAGTTTTATCTGCATACTGTTTGTGAAAGCTTTATACAATGTCAGTTAATACTCATAAAGTTTATATTCCCTGAAGAGCTTTTTAACAAACTTAATAACATGTGCTTTAAAAGGAGCTCATTTCTCAAACGATCCTCTCGCATTTCCAACATCCCATCAACAATGTTTCCTTCTAAAATACACACTCAGGAAGGAATACAATGTAATGAGGGAGACAGAGTGAGAAATTCACAAAAGATTTGCAAGTACACGCGAAAGGAGGTATTGCAAAGAAGATGAAGAGAGGAGAGGAAGATTATCCTGGCAAATGGAGCAAGAAGAATGAGTTTTGCAGAGAGAAGAAGAGCGGGGTGTTTTAAAGGAAAACGATTACCTTAAACGCCAAGGAAACAAGCTTAACAAAAGTGCAGTTGCGAAATTGAAAAACACTTTGACGTTTCAGAAAGAACCGTTTCAGGTTTTGCTTCACTAAATATTGCTTTATATTTGCATAACAATATTTAGTTTTGCACTTATTTAAGAAAATATTTGATCATATATTTGAATAACTTATTGTTTATATAAAATATTTTCCTGTTTTGAAGTAACTTTTTTGCATAAATGCGTAATTTGCTACGAATTTCTGGTTTTATAATATACCACTATGGTCCAAAAGTTCCCTACCTAAATAAACTAGAACGTATATGGACAAATACCACATTAGCCACGCCCATCACAAGGTCAAGCAATATATGAAAGTTAAAATTTGATACATCTAACCTCAGTTTAGAAGACGTATTGTTTCGTTATATTCTGAAATGCGAATAATTGAATATCGCGGGGCTATATCAAACTTTTTAGTACCTTTTTCAAGAGAAGGGAATGCCTGGCAGACAATAAACGACGTCAGCCATCGCCTGACCAAATAGTGGGCATAGCAGGTATGTTATATGTACATCTATCCTTATACACTATGTTGTTCTGGGCTTTTACTTTTGAACCATAGTTATATAATAGAATAAGCAACACCGGTTTACAAATAACTTTTTATTAGGGTTGAAATTGTAGGTTGAACCAAAAAAGTTATTTAGAAATGGTTTGGATATATCGAGAACATGACGCCTGAACGACAAAGAAAACAATTATTGATTTGAAATGAGTAACGAATTATGAAAAAGTAGGCCGAAGAAAGAATGGAAATGTATTGTCAGAGAGATTTGATTTAGGGAACAGTAAGGAGTATGATAAACAGAATAGTTCGTATGACGAGGTGTATGAGATTAAGGCTATTTGTATAGATACGAAAGTGCGGAGATATGTTGTTTCTGTCTACTTCAAAAGAAATGTTGTGTGCTCTTTTTAAGCATGATTTTGCCAAATGTAAAATATTCATTCGTCATTATTTTTTTATGTACAATGGTACTGTTATTTCTTCTTTCTTTATGTACTCGTATAATGATACCGTTATTTCTTCTTTCTTTATGTATAATGATACCGTTATTTCTTCTTTTTTTATGTATAATGGTACCGTTATTTCTTCTTTCTTTATGTATAATGGTACCGTTATTTATTCGTTCTTTAGTTGAATAATTTTTAAAAAGTACAAATTTATTCAATTTTATGTTATTGTATGAAAATATGTTTAATTGTGAGTTCCCTAATTTTTACAAATATTTTTACCAATACATTTAAATGTTAAGTTTATCTTAAAATATAAATTATTTTAATCCCACTTTAGAACAAAAAACTATTTTAAAAATTACTTGTTGGATTTTAAAAATTACTTGCTAAATTAAGTTGGATTGTGATGATGGAATGAAAATTATCATTTCTTTAACTTTATAACATGTTTTATTTTTAATGGATTTGAACACTACATTTATTGACAAGTTGTTTAATTTAGTTCAAGTACTTTATATGTATTTTCATGGATAAGCTAGTGCTCAAGGGGAAAGTTGAGGAAACGCAAGCAAAAGGAAAGTGTCCTTTGAGATAGACAGATCGAATAATTGAGTTTACAGGATCCTCTTTAAGCGTCGCATTTAATATGGCCCGGGACCGGGAGGGATGGAGACAGGTGGTACATCGTGTTCAAGACATGGTAGAAGACCACGACGATCAACATAAAGCATACGGTAAAGAAGATATACTTACATGTATTTTCATTACCATAACAAATATTTGCCCTCCAATAAACAAACTAACATAATTTTTTTAATGTTCACTGATATATTCTGTTTTGACTCTTCAGTGATATATGCTGTTTTGCTTCATGGCTGGTATATTTTATTTTGCCGTTTTACTTTGTTTTTTTTTCTTCACTAATACATTTGTTTTTGCCTCTTCAATAGTATATTCTGTTTTGCCTCTTCCAAGATATATTCTTTTAGGACTCGTCAATGACACATTGTATTTGGTATCTTCACTGATATACTTTGTAGTCATAGCCACTGATGTATTCTTGCCTCATCACTGATATATTCTTTTTCGTTTCTTCAGTAATATGTTGTGTTTTGCCTCTTTAGTGATATACTTTGTTTTGCCTATTTGGTGATACATTGTATTTGGCCTCTTCAATGATATTTCCTATTCCTGTGTTAACAATTTTTCACTATCACATAGAGGTCAAATAATTTCTCCAAAATATTATTATGGGGAAAGTTTTAATACGATATTTCAGCATTATAGATGGAAACTCATTGTGTTATCTGACCACCGGTTTTTTTCAGTATCATATTGTAATAAGCATTTTATCATTCAGTATATTTCAAACAAAATTACAGCCTACATAATACTTAATTATTTCATTATTTGGTCCGGATCTGTGATAAAGTTAATAAAACTTACGATGAAAAAGTGTAGCAAAAATATTGCTAATTGCACCCTTCAGCACCTCTACCGTATTGCATTGCAGAGGTGTGAAACTCTACCCAAGAATTGCATTTATTAACTTCGAATTCTTTCTCCACCATTTCACTTCTTTTGATCTCCATTGGCGGAAGAGAGGTTGGTGAAAGAGAAAATGACTAAAAGAAAAGATTTTTCCTTTAGAAATGAATTGGGGTGACTTCTTTTATAGTAGAATTCGAATTATTCAAATTATTCAATGGAGATTTTTTAAAACGATTTCAATATTAATTGTCCATAGCTAAAAAGCAAAAAATTACATTTTATATTGGCATAATTTTATTAACACAACGTAAATATTTTTGCAAACTTTTTATCAGATCACATTATTTTTTCTCGATCGAAATCGACAAAATCACAAAGTATATAATTCAAGAAACTTTAGTAACGAAATTACATAATTAATTATGTCACCATTTATTAATTTGTTTATTCATTTTGACCCTTCCTTCACCGTGATGTGTAACTAGTACACATTGCTTCTAAAAACTTTAATATCTCTATAAATATAATAAATACTGGGTTCAGATTTTAGGTATTCTTCCGTAATACATTTACGCATTGAATGAAAAAATAATATTAATAATAATTAGCACTTATCGGCCACATCAGAGATATTTTGTGATAATCGGGAATAAATTCATCAATACAATCAAACGTGTGCCAGTGTGTGATGTAGGTATATTCTTTCTAAAAAGCCGCTATGGGTGAGGAAGCGACGCTATTCACGTCTCACTCTACTTCGGTATATGGGAGCGCCAGAAATAGACTCTCAGTTCACAATTGTTTCTTCCTTCGAAGTATAACATACATAGTGTTAGTGTTCCGAGTCCCGTCTCAGTAGCTCGCGGGCATCCATATGAAGTGGTCTCTGCGCCCGTTTTGTGAACGTTGGCCGATGTTTTTATTATCACTTTTAACTTCAAATTGAATTAATTAAAGTGATTGGCTATGAATATTCTTATTTTTCCGATTTTAAATCGCTCATTTTTACATGTGTATTCAATAAACAGCACCTGAACTCGCGATTTTTTTTAGCACCGGAAGGGAAAGGTTAACAACTGTAACGCCATTTCCCTAACATACTAAGCAGAAAGAACAGAACTTCAGAATTTCCAATTTCTACCGACGTTCTTTGTTTATTCTACAGCCATACACCTTTTACTACTAACGATATTTTTTTGTCTTTTTACCTTTTCTACTTTCAAAATATCATTCAATTGATTCCACTATACTTTTCCTGGTCTTTTTCTACCACACTTTCCACTCACATTGGTATTCTCTATATTTTGTTAGTCTTTCCATTCATTCTTTCTATATGCGCAAACCATTTCGGAATATTTTTCTCCATTTCATACAATACTAACGCTTTAAATTCACATTCATAATTTATAACTTCAATCTGTCTTCTGTTCTACTCATATGTTCTTACCCCAAGTATTCTTCTCAGTATACGTTTTCTTCTTCTTCTTCTCAGTGTCATATCAGATCCCCCCAAGGTTGCATATCACTTGAGAGTAGATATATTTGTCCCCAGCAGCCCGACAAAGATCTACAACTCCCCTAATGCCAGTCTAATAATATTGCGGAGCCAGGAGATTTGCCTCCTACCAACACCTCTTCGGCCTTCTATTTTGCCTTGGAAGATTAGGTGCAGTAATTTGTACTTTGCTCCTCTGAGTACATGACCCAAGTAGGACACCTTTGGGATTTTAATATTAGTCTAACTAATATTAAAATCCCTAACCATATCCGTCCAGGGTATCCGCAGCATTCTTCGGTGCATCCACATTTCGAATGTTTCCAGTCGGTTCATACTACTTACTTTGAGGGTCCATGATTCCACTTCATGCAAAAACACTGACCAAACGTAGCATTTGACTAACCGTTGTCGAAGTTTCAAGTTTAGATTATCATCGCAGAATACGCTTCTCATTTTATCAAAAGTCGCATGAGATGATTCGATTCTGCACTTGACTTCGGTTTCTGGGTCAAGTTCTTCCACTAGGATACTTCCGAGGTATTTCAATTTTTTCACTCTATATCAGCACCGTTTACGTTTATATCATACGCTTTCTACTGCATTCATTTGGCAGTATTCACTCTATTTCTACGTCCATGTTTCACTATCTATCATTCATCAAAGTTGGTTCTAAAATATGGGTTTGGGTTAATGTCTTGGCAGATGTGTGTTATTTTTATGGTTTTTAGGTGTGAAAACACATGAAAATGTGTTAAGTGTTCTGATATGTTTTTTAAAGGAAAATATAGCATAACGTGTGTTGAAAAACGCGTAATGATGTGCTAAGAATATAATGGAAAAAAGTATGCGGAATTGAATGTTTTGTTTTTATATTCATTAAGGGTGTTTTTTTTTAATATTCTTAGAGAAGAAATATTTTTGCCATTGATATCTTGGATTAATTGAGGATTTAACTCCTTTAGAAACACATTTTGTAGGTTTCCCAAAAATTGATTATAAAAATAATTAATAAACTTCCTGCCCATTATCCCACAGCGTAGCTTTTCAGGAAGTATCGGGTCCTGAACATAGCCAATTTACATCTCAAATCCATTCTCTGGCACTATCATCGAGAGGAAGGGAAGATATAGACTCAGCAGAGACACATGATACGCATGGTAACTGATCAAATGTTCACCATCCCTAGGGTTAAAACACCTTTTGCCCAAAGGCAATATGGCTGTTTAGCTCCCATGACACAATGGGGTGCCGAATTCAATAAAGGTAAAGAGAAGAAAACCATTTAGACAGTCGATCGGAGCGAGTTGTTATTGCGACAGGAGTTTGAGTACTTGGACTTGCAAGAGGAATGACTTCTGGAAGAGGTTTGTGTGAGCTCTTGAGTGTGGGTTTTTTTATTGTTTTATATTTATATTTTTATACATATTTTTTTTTGTTTGTTTTATGTTTGTGTGCGGTATATTGTGAGATGAATATTTTTTTTTCAGAGTTTGATTTCACGGGATGTATGTTATGCATATATAATTGACTGTCACTGTTTGTCAGGTTGATGAGAATGTGCAACGAGGTTTTATATAATCCAAAATCTGAAAGAAGTATCGATTTATTTTTTCATGCTACATGTCCTCAGTGAGATGCAAGCCAAACCATTGTTTACTGGGGACACGAAAAATGTAAGGCAACAACAAACCCAGATCCATTCAAATTGTGTATCCGAATTAAATTACCTGTTATTCTTTCGCAAATTATGTATATTTCTAGTCATGTGTAAAATAAATTAAAAAAAAAAAAATAAAAAAAGTTTGTAGGTATAAATGAGTCACTTTACAGGGAGGCATGAGTAACATTGTTTATGTTGTAATTATGCTGAATTTTTACTCATAGTTTATATTGTTCTTATTATTTGTTATTTTATGTAATTGCGTTAAACTGGCATGTAATGCAAAAGAAAATAAAATTGTTAAGTATTCATTTGGCTCCATTCAGACTTATCCATGCCCACGTTTCTTTCCCACCCATTACAGTTGGTACTAAAATACCGTTGTGAACTATCAATTTATCAGGAATTAAAATCGAACGATTCAAGTTTATACACATATGTTTTAGTACTTTGTTTCCTGTTACTACATTTGACTTTTTTTTAAACAATTTATTAATAACCTTTTTTTAAATTTCTTTTCATTATAAGGTTTCCATGATCGTGTTTTTAACTTATAAGATAAAAATCTCTGAGTTACAATAATAAAAATTAAAGAAAAGCTAAATCACATGGAAAAATAGGGATAACTTTGAGAGTTGTATAGGCGTAAGGATCGAGGAATATTTATTATAGATTATCACGCACAATTGATTTTCTGTCGACAGTAAAATTAATAGCTTGACATTGATCCTTCATTTTTCTGACTAAGCAATATTAAAAAAAATAAAAGCAGTAGATATAATCGACAATTTAGAGCACCATAAATCCATCAGAATATTTGACTGCCATTTAAAAAATTATTTACAATTTACAGGGTGCACTGAAACAGATTTTCAGGGTGCACTGAAACAGATAACTTTTTAAAAATATTTCTATATAGACCAGATATTTTCGAAGAATACAGGATAAAAAAATACTTAGTTTCTTTTATACATATTATCATGCAAGTGTTTTCTTTAAACCCGAATTCACATTGCAGCATATCTTTCCCTCAGTAGCTAGCTCTCAAAGAAAAATCACATAGCTAAATTTCAACTATACGGAGAGCAATGATTAGTATTTATTGCTTACATATAGCGAATAAATATAGCTTAAATCAAAAATGTTGATTTTCAAACTTATTAGATATGATTTTATTTTATTTTATGTTACACATGATAAGAAATATAAATAATTTGCGAAAAAACAACAGGTAATTCAATTCGGACACACAATTTTAATGAATCTGGGTTTGTTGCCTTTCATTTTTCATGGCCCCAGTAAACTAGGCTTGGGCCTGTATCTCACTGAGGACATATATCATGAAATAATAAGTCAATATGTTACTTCTTTCCGATTTCTAATTAAATAAAACCCCGTTCATTACACATTCTCATCAACCTGACAAACAGTGACACTCAATTACATATGTATGTATCACTCGAAATCAAACTCCTCACACTACATCACTCCAGAAAGACCAAAACATTCATCCCACAATATATCGCACACGAACTAAAAACAAACAAACAAATATATATCAAAATATAAAACAACAAAAAACACCACACTCAAGAGCTCACACAGACCTCTTCCACAAGTCATTCCTCTTGCAAGCCCAAGTAGTCAATCTCCTTCAATTGAATTTTTTTTAAATCGTGACATCGTTACATTACAAGATGTATTATCTTATGATTTCGAGTATTTTACTTTATGTTTGAAGCCAATCTCTTACATCCATAGAGACGCAGGTGTTTTATCTCCCGTAACAGTTTGGAACAAACTCTCATCTTTGTTATTTCTGCAGAGGTCCAAAAACAGTCTTGAACATTCAACGCGTTGTTGTTTTTGAAGTGGTGCAAGCATTCTGAGTACTCACCTTACTCGGACTTTTGACATCACTAGATGCTGATGAAGGATATTCAAAATAGTTGTACGAGTAAGTAATACTCCTACCATCACTGCAAGCTCTTGTTTGTTTAGGCGGGCATCTTCTAGCACAAGCTTTTCTACTTTTTTGACGATGTTTAAAGAAGTGTTTAATAGACTGTTTTGGCTGGAGGGCGTCTTCAATCGATTCTCTCCCCTACTTAAAAAGAATATACCACTTGTAAACCATCGTGTTTTCCTGTCCAACAGTCCCCGTAAACCTTATACATCTTTAGGGACTTGTGTTCCGAATAGAAAGATGATGGTTGTTTGAATAAAAGTCGTCGAGATCGGAATAAGCAAATATAAAGTTTATTGTAAGCGTCTGTATTTATAATGTATAGAACGGCGCAGAACGTGTCGCTGTCTCGCTTTCGCTGAACACATGTTTATTGTTGCACGTTCTATATACATTTCATATTACGATCTGCAGGAGAGGCAAGAGATATATCGGTGTCTCGTTCTTCGCTACTAGTGAGTTCAATGACCGCGCGGGTGACCTTCGCTCGGTGCCGGCTCGCACTCGCCACTTGCGAGTTCAATGACCGCGCGGGCAAGGGTCGCCTCAGTGGGTTCAGTGACCGCACGCACGGTCGTTACACATCTCTTCCAAAATGATTTGAGTTGTATGCCCTTATTTTATGAGAAACTTAATGACGGCGTGAAACTCATTTTTTCCGTACTTCGGATGTTATTAACGTTTGACATACTCTTCCGACAATATATCAAACAATACTGTCAAAATTAGACTAAACCTTGGTGAATACACTAATAATGAGCCATATTATCGGAAGATGCGCATGCGCACTATCACCCCCTCCCTTAACCCTTTCATTCGGCGAATTTATTAATCTCCCCTCGTAATTCAGGATTCGAACTCAATATTATTGCCAGATTAAACAGGTGAGATCAAAGGTGAGGGCTATGCCCGTTAGTAAGGTACTTCCTTACAACAACCACTCACCAAAGGAAAACGACATACGAGTACATGAAAGCTTTGTAGATCTTCGAATATGTGGTAATAACACATTTTGCTTTAGGTGTAGTGCTGTGTATATGTTCATATTCATATACAAACATTTTGAAAATACATTCCAAAAAGAGTTTTCTTTGAGGGTTTCCTAAAGCTTCACACATCACATACATATATCTAGTACTAAGAGGTAGACCATTTTACGTCATAGGACCAGCAACGATAACATCTCTATCAGAATTCCCTACCTTATCCTATCGATTTGGAACACTTAATTTATTACACGAAATCATTCATAATCTTTCACATAATGGTTATTTTTTATAGCTATGATGAAATATAGCCAATAAATATTGTATGAGCATAGCGATTTGATTCTTGCACGTGACGTAAATGTCACGAGAGTGTTTCCTGAATATACACGTGTCGGCCCCATTTCAGTCCATGTTACGGGCGATAAAACACGATAAGCCCCGACACAGTGCTCCGTGCAGCGTGCATTCTGCCTGCATCGCTCTGCCTCGCACTGCACATTCGGGCGCATATCATAGCTGCAGATTATCTTTATTGTTAAGAGGACAGATAGCGTCCCGGTGCCACAAAACATACCAATTGCATTGCTTAGTATGCAACAATGTCATACAACATACGAGTATTTCGAGTTGGTCAACAAACATACCATTATGATATGTCTTTTTGAGGATAATATTGTAATTAATTTCTGTTCCTAAAACATCAATTATTAACTAACGTATGCCACGTGTTTCTAGTAAAAGGCTGGAGAAATCACTCTGCGATCTTAATTGCATTCTATTACACTTTCGTTGTATTGTATTACACTTTCGTTGTATTTTATTACACTTTCGCTGAATTGTATTACATTTTTTTGTATTGTATAACACTTTCGTTGTATTGTATTACACTTCCGTTGTATTGTATAACAATTTCGTTGTATTGTACAATATTACACTTCCGTTGTATTTTATTACACTTTCGTTGTATTGTATAACACTTTCGTTGTAATGTATTACACTTCCGTTGTATTGTATTACACTTTCATTGTAGTGGATTACACTTTCGTTGTATACAGTAAAACCTTGCGATATTTCTGGACCAAATTATTAACTACGCCACATGTTACATCTACAAGTGTGTGGATTGAAAAACATCCGATGTCCTCGCGGCCGGACTCGCCTTATATTGGTGGGGTGTATCTCAGCCGGGGGAGTGTTATGGGATAATCCCAGACCTTTTGTAGGCTCTCTTTTGAATTTATTTATATATGAATAAATATATATTTATTTAAGTTTACTTAAGGTGGTATTTATGTGATATTTTTTTCAAAACATTTATTAATTTTCTGTTTTTTTTTAATCTACATGTGCATTACAAGGGTGTGGGCTGAAAAACAACTGATGTCATCGCTACCGGCTCGCCCTATATTGGTGAGGTGTATCTTGACCGGAGGGATGTAATGATATGAACCAAGACCTTTATATACCTTCTCTTAAATGTATTTTCTGCTATTTATCATGAGACATATGTACGATTATATAATGTACCTATCTATACTTGTGTACGTATATACTATGGTGCTATCAATAAATCTGTATTTATTTATTTCTTTATTTCCACTAGAATGCCGCAGATATCCCTCCTAAGGCGACCTCTGCGGCCTTTATTGTATTGTATTGTATTATACTTTCATTGTATACAGTACAACTTAGCGGAGTTTTTGACAGATAAAAATCTCTTCCAACCAAATAGAAAATAATTCAAGAGGCATAAAGTGATTACAAGACTAGAACCTGTGTGTGGTTTTGAAAAAATCGGCGTTCCAACAGGTATTGAAACCAAAACTCCCAGGTTGAGAGACAGACATCATATTGACTAGACCACTGAGGTGGTTATTATTCGCATCAATGAAGTTTTGTCCAGAGTACGTAGTTCTCAAAGTACTTATTTGTCCCACGATCGTGTGTAATAATGCTAGTTTCGTTCAAGAAACCTCATCTCTACATATTGGTATCCAGTCACTTTTACTCGGATTACATTCACGGCCTTTAATGGTTATCAAAGAGGATGGTTCTCTAAGCACAACACTCACCGTTTCTACATTTAATTATTCGTCATAATTGCTCCTTCGTTTCTTAATCATCTTTCAAGCCTACGTAAATGATTTCTCTAACAACCCCATTGAATTCTTTTCTCTGTCTTTCTTCGATGTCCAAAGCGTGTAGTTTCGATATTTGGAATCCTTAATAGTCTCAAAATTACATTTCTTTCTACCTTCGTTTAAAAAACTCCCAACTTACCATGTTCACCTTATTAAGTTACCCCTATTCAGGGTATTTTGGGGTAATTATAGAGGACGGTTCTACAAGCACACAACCTTTTACTCGTCCACATCCATATATTTACTGTTATTGTAATTACTTATTTGCTATTCTAACTTATTATATGTCTCGGGTAAAATTATAACTCCATCAACCCCTTTTTTTCTTCTTTTTTTTCCTTGCTGTCCACTCACGTCAAACAAATGAATTAGTTTTCTAAGTCGTTTATAATTCATTGTATTAATATCTCACAACTGCCTCAAGACTGCTTAGATAATTATTCTTATAACATAGATTCAATATCATAAAACCAATGAATCTCATAAAACCAATAAACCTCATAAAATTAATGAATCTCATAAAACCAATGACCCGATTAAACCAGTGAATCTCATAAAACCAATGAATCTCATAAACCCAATGAATTTCATAAAATTAATGAATCTCATAAAACCAACGAATCTCATAAAACTAATGAATCTCATTAAACCAGTGAATCTCATAAAACCAATGAATCTCATAAACCCAATCAATTTCATAAAACCAATAAATCTCATAAAATCAATGATAAACATAAAACCAATTTATCTCATAAAACCAATGAATCTCATAAACCCAAAACCTCATAAAATTAATGAATCTCATAAAACCAATGAATCTCATAAAACTAATGAATCTCATTAAACCAGTGAATCTCATAAAACCAATGAATCTCATAAACCCAATAAACCTCATAAAATTAATGAATCTCATGAAAGTAATAAATCTCATAAAATCAATGATAAACATAAAACCAATTTATCTCATAAAACCAATAAATCTCATAAAACCAATGAATCTCATAAAACCAATGAATCTCATAAAACCAATTAATCTTCTTGTGCGTCCTGACTTCAATAATGAGGGACGGGAATCACTCTGGAACTTTTGCATGTCATGCACATTTTTTTCCAGTCTGACCGCCATTTTGCTGTCTGTGAAGCCTTGGCAAAGATAGGCCCGTGACACCCTTCATCTAGTCCCTTCAGCTAACAAGTAACCTTCATCTACTTCTGCGACCCTTCATATTATCAGTAACCATGATTTTTTAACCGGATATCAGAAGATTATGCATGACGGATATTCGAATGTCTAGAGAAATATTTATTATTCCTCATAGCATTAAATATAAAAATGGAAAATGAGAAATAAGGAAAGAAACACGATAAATAGAATAAGAATATGTACTGTATTTCCATGCACCAAAAAACGTATGAACGTTTTTATCATTCAAGAATTAAGAATTCCCAAAAAAAACTTTCCCCAACATGCACGAAAAGAATTCTAGCATACTTTGGGTATATTTCTTGAAAGCACAACAAAAGCCGTGATAAGCTGAAAATCGCGAAGACAGTCGAAGGAAAACGAGCAAAATAAAAGCCTCCTGCAAAATGGATAGACCAAAGAAGTTAATAGGATTTTGGCGGAATGCTTCTTATCTGAAGAGATGATGATGGTAGTTGTTGGTAAATAAATAAAATACGTCAATTAGCAATGCGGAAGGAGAGAGTGAATGAATGTTTTATTTATCGGTATGTGGGTATTTATACATTTCAGAATGGGCGCGGGAGTGCACCCGCGATATATTTTTATCTCGTTTCTGTGCGTGCAGAAATGGTCGATTGAAGTATTGTAGGCATCGTAAATAGTATTGTGGGTAAACAATTTGTTTACGGAACCGGCGAGACAGCGTGATGCGTTCTCTTTCTACTGTGGAATGTATCGTAAATAGTATTGTGGGTAAACAATTTGTTTACGGAACCGGCGCGATGTCCGGCCGCGTCAATGTTTTGGTATGTGACCTTTGGACATATCCAAAGGTCGTTTCGTCGGTCGTTGACCGTATGTGTTGACAATATTCAGCGACGACCGTGGTTCCCACAGGATCATCTTCAAACGCTGCACCAAGTTCGAAGCATAGACCACGATGTTGACCATCGAATAATATATGTGTTAATGAAGAAGACGAAGATTTTTATATCAGTCATTTTATTTTTTTTAATTGCAGGCTCTGACTTTGACATTTTTAGTAACATGCATTAATCTGATGGTATGGTATGAAAATCATGCAAATCACACAAATTTTTAATTAAAGTAATATTAATAATAATAAGAAATATAATTGTTTTATTCCAACCAGTGTGCAAAATGGTGCATTGCAACACAAGCTATTAATTATTTGCAACAAAATCATACAAAGTGTTGTTTTTATCTAATAAATAGTACTACTTTACTTGAACTTTTAAGAATAATCCTTGACTTTATTACACTTAATGAAATAAGTGGTGTACACTGTATTGCCAGCAAGAAAAGCGCCAGAGTTTCTATCAAATCTAATGGAAACTTATTGTTTCCGCAATATTTTTGTTCAAAAATAACTTTATCTAAACAAAAAGAATATTTGAATTTGAAAAAATTTAATTAAGTCAGTGTCAAAATTAATGTATTTTTAACATATTTCTTCAACGTAAAGTGACTCGAATACTTGTAATATTTGCTATGGCATACTACATTTTTAAGCTGTCAAAATTTGACTGGGTGTCTATTGGTTAGAAGGGTTGATGGTTTCTTTGAAGCTTTTAAGATATATTTTTGGTGTTAGGTGGTTGATTTTAATTTTTTATAGAAGCGCCGTCTGTTTCTACTCACTGGATGGTGTTATTGTGTAAGCAGGGAGAAGTTATTTGATGCGATGAACAAAGTTTTTTAAGTTATCGTGGCGTGGTTGTTTTTCCCAACGAGAGGACTCGCCGCTATTTAAAAAAAATAAGTGAACTCTCTCTGTGATTTGAGAAAAATACAAACCTATTAAATAGTTGTTATATGTCATAAACCTTTGTTTAAAAAAGCAGTAAAAAACCTTGTATTATTGTTGTGCTAATAATATCTGTTTATTTTTGCTTAACCGTTACTTTTTTAAAGCGCACAAATTACGAGTAATTTGTTGATCGTCCTGCGTGTGATTTCGTATTTTTAGGTCAACTTTCCATATACTCAAGTAACCAGGCTTCACAAAATGCTCGTGAACGATACTTTTCTTGGTTTTAAATAACTTGGTAATCTTTAGAAAAATTATAATTTTTAAAGCGCAACTAAGAGACGACCTCCGTGGCCTGGTGGTAAGACACTTTTCTGCCGATCCAGAGGGTTCGATACCCGCTGGAACGCAGATTTTTTAAAAATAGGATTCTAGTCTGGTTTTCACTTAGGGCCTATAAAACATATTTCTGGTTGGTTGGAAGAGATTGCCACATGGCAATAAACTCGCCAGGAAAAGAAAATTAAGAGAACAAAAAAAGATTAAGAGAACAAAAAAGGTACATGTATGTGTGTAAAATGAAACTATAGGGCCTTTCAAATTGAGCGTTTTTTTTGTTAAATTTTTTTAATTGTTGAATTAAACACACAATTTGCTTTGATTTCAATTTTTTTATTGGTTATTGAAGTATAATGTATGACATTTAAACACAAAAAACAATATCCGCCAAATGTTCACTTCTCGCAGTTTCACAGATGTCCACTCTTTTGACAAAATTTTCGATGACATTTTGGCATAATTGCGGTTCTAACTCACCAATAACGCGAATAATTTCGTCCTTCAGCTCAGAAATTGATTGAAGGTCATTCATATAGGCCTGGTTTATCACGTAACTCCAAAGAAAATAGTCCAACGGTGTCAGATCACATAATCTTGGTGGCCAATTAACATCACCGTTTCCAGAGATTACAATACGTAAAATAATTCAACAATTTGAACGCGTTGTTGTATTGTATACGACTCCATATTCATAAATGCTATACATTACACTTCTCAAATGTAACAACATTCAGGCAAGTTCGCGACGCCATCTGTGTTTTATCCAAGAATTAAAAAATCCGCTCAATTTTAAAGACCCTGTATATGTTTAACAGAAATATTATAACGATGACATTTTGGCATAATTGAGGTTCTAACTCACCAATAACGCGAATAATTTTGTCCTTCAGCTCAGGAATTGATTGAAGGTCATTCCTATAGGCCTGGCTTTTCACGTAACCCAAAAGAAAATAAATAGTCCAACAGTGTCAGATCACATGATCTTGGTGGCCAATTAACATAACCGTTTCCGGAGATTACAATACATAAAATAATTCAACAATTTAAACGCGTTGTTGTATTTTATAATACTCCATTTTCATAAATGCCATACATAACACTTCTCAAATATTACAACATCCAGGCAAGTTCGCGACGCCATCTGTGTTTTATCCAAGAATTAAAAAAAAACACTCAATTTTAAAAACCCTGTATATGTTTAACAGAAATATAATTTTCTAAAATATATTTCTGAGAATATTAATGGAAAAAGTTTAAAGGGTGTGTTTTCTTCATATCATAATAAAAACATGTTTTTATCTAATCTCTGTATATCCATAGAACCGCATATCTGTATTTTCAGAGTCAGTGGTTAGTAGGAT
The DNA here is from genome assembly GCA_949825065.1 of Odontocerum albicorne. NCBI lineage: Eukaryota > Metazoa > Arthropoda > Insecta > Trichoptera > Odontoceridae > Odontocerum > Odontocerum albicorne. The sequence goes on from OX463850.1 coordinate 39,629,703, forward strand.
ATAAGACTAATTACCCATTTTCTGTAACACGGCTTTCATCTCACTTTTCGACTTGTTTAATTAGTTTTCCTGACGCTCATGGGCTTCGTCTGTAAATAACAAAGCAACGTTATCTCCAGTTAATAAATTATTTCGAAACAACACTATTCAAATTTATTTTTAAATAATTACTCGAGATTGTTAATTTAGAAATATTTTCTTTATTGATGAACATTTTGTTTCTTGTTAGTATTTTAAATTGAATTCAAGTAAAGTGTTTTTTTTTTCTGGATGGCTTCATCGCAATGACAACACTTTCTTGATGGGGATACTTTATAAGTAATGGGCGTTAGTATTTCTCCAAAAGAAACATCAATTTCCTTGGTGTATATTTTGATGATAAACTCTTTTTCGAAAGGTGATACCGTTTTTTTTCAGGTTTTTAAAATCTTAAATAGTTAAAATTTACACGGTAATTTATTTTTAACAAACACTGTTTATTCCACTTTTTTATGACGGTATAACCCTACCGGTTTCAAGGCTTTCACCTCATCTTCAGCGGAGCGCAAACAAGACGCAAACAAGTCTTGTTTGCGCTCCCCTGAAGATGAGGTGAAAGCCTTGAAACCGGTAGGGTTAGACCGTCATAAAAAAGTGGAATAAACAGTGTTTGTTAAAAATAAATAACAATGTCTTTAAACCTCCACAACGTTAATGACTTAACTATAAACAACATAAAATTTACACGTCGTTGAACTCTAGCAAAAGAAGGGAAAACTTACAAAAATTGAAAATTCACTAGTCTAGTCGTGTTTGGATTATTAAAATTATATGTTATTTATTCTGGTCTACCTGATTTCCTAATATATATGCTTCAGTCTGTTTTCAATGCAACAGATAGGCTGATATAAACAATAATAGTTATAAATAATGTAGTATGGCTGATATATAGTAGTTATAAAAAGTGTTGTATGGCTGACATATAGTAGTTATAAATAATGTAGTATGACTGATATATAGAAGTTATAAATAATGTAGTATGGCTAATATGTAGTAGTTATAAATAATGTAGTATGACTGATATATAGAAGTTATAAATAATCTAGTGTGTATGGCTGATATATAGTAGTTATAAATAATGTAGTGTGGCTGATATATAGTAGTTATAAATAATATAGTATGGCTGATATATAGTAGTTATAAATAATGTAGTATGACTGATATATAGAAGTTATAAATAATGTAGTATGGCTGATATGTAGTAGTTATAAATAATGTAGTATGACTGATATATAGAAGTTATAAATAATCTAGTGTGGCTGATATATAGTAGCTATAAATAATGTAGTATGGCTGATATATAGTAGTTATAAATAACGTAGTATGGCTGATATATAGTAGTTATAAATAATGTAGTATGGCTGATATATAGTAGTTATAAATAATGTAGTGTGGCTGATATATAGTAGTTATAAATAACGTAGTATGGCTGATATATAGTAGTTATAAATAATGTAGTATGGCTGATATATAATAGTTATAAATAATGTAGTATGGCTGATATATAGTAGTTATAAATAATGTAGTATGGCTGATATATAGTAGTTATAAATAATGTAGTATGGCTGATAGGCAGATAAAGAAAAGAGAGCATTGTGAGATATTTATTTATTTTTTAACACTTTTATTGCAAATACAATCTTGCGGGCCTATTTTTAGGCGGCAATCTCTTCCAACCAACCAGACAAAAGAAAATGAAGCAAGTTACATGGTCGCATAAATCAGTGAAATTACTAACCATCCCCACGAAATACATAAACACATACGTGAGCGAAATACATAAACACATATGCCCACGAACCCCACAAAGACGGGCAATCACCCGAACATATAAAAAAGAGATATCATCAATCAAAAGGGAAAATGGGATGGTGTGAAGGAAAGGAAAAGAAAAAAAAAACAGGAATGAAACACATCGTTTTACTGACTAGAAATTAAGACTTTTCAGTCGCTTCTTAAAGCATGTCAATGACGGAGAGAGTCTTATATTGATTTGTAACTGATTCCAGAGTCTCATTGCACGGATAGTTAAGGACGACGTAAAAAAATAGGAGCGGTGAACTGGAAAGGCCAGATTACTTGGAGATACTTCGGCAAACTAAAACGAATGAATGAAGAAATACTAACAAAACCAATATACGGTGCAAATGAGAGTAGAAAGTGTAGTAGATGAAGACCAAGGAAAGTATGGTTGGATCAAGTGAAGTAGTATCTTGCAAGAAGAAAATATAAAAGTAAGAAAATTTGTAGGTGTAGAATAGATGAACTATGTGTGTCGATATAGTAATGTCTGGCGCTCTGTCCTCTCTGCCTACACCGACAGGGAATTTTCGTGATAGTATTATATTTATTTATTTATGTATAAATGTTGTATTATACTCGTACAGTTCAGGTGTGGGGATTGGTACTACATAAATTATTTAAAAACTATTTATTTATTTAACACTTTTATTGCAATACAATCTGGCGGGTTTATTACCAGGCGGCAATCTCTTCCAACCAACCAGATAAAAGTAAATTAAGAGAGTTACGTGGTCGCATAAATCATTCAAATGACTATCCATCCCCTCGAAATCCATAAACATATACGTGAGCACATGCCCACGAACCCCACAAAGACGGACAATCACCCGAACATTATTTTTCATATAAAGTGAGATATCATTAATCAAAAGGAAAATAAAGGATGGTGGAGAGGAAAGGAAAATAAAAATCAGGAATGAGACTATTGCTTTCATTACATGTTATTTTAGAATTAATGTAAATAAATCACTCACTTATTTTTTATAAATAATTTTGCAAGGTACTTTGTGTATTATGAAAAATAAAATACGCCCCCATGGCTTTTTAACAATTAATTTAAAATTGGATAAAACATCTGTTAATAAAACTAAATTTTTAATGTTAGGTTGTCCTGACGAAAAAGGCGTATTTTGCATGGTCATTTTTGACCATCTTTATTATCAGTTTATTATCAGTTGACATCTGGAAAACGTTGTTTTAGTGGAAAAATGTTTATTTTCGAACTTGGGTTAAGATGGAGAGTTATATGCCTGACAAATTATTTATACGAAATTGCATGTTACCTGACAAATAATTTATACGAAATTGCATGTTACCTGACAAATAATTTATACGAAATTGCATGTTACCTGACAAATAATTTATACGAAATTTCATGTTACCTGACAAATACTTTATACGAAATCCTTCTCCCTGGCTCCATCCCAACTCATTGTCTGCGAAGACTGTTGGGGTCAGCTATCCTCGTCCTCAGGTTGTATGCTCTTCTGTCCCGGACTACGTCCCCCAGGCCGTGCCTCTGCATCGGGTTATCTTTTTGCACTATCCATGAATTCTTTGGTCTTCCTTACGTTATTATTCGAGGAAGATCCATGGAGATTGCCTGGTTCACAATGTGATCGGGTGCTCTGCGTCCAACGTGCCCATACCATCTCAATCACCTCTCCTCCATCTTGCTGCTGATGTCTTTAACACCTAGGCTTCCACGAATGCGTGATCTTTTTATATTGTCTCTTAGGGACACACCAGCTGACCATCTTAGCATGCGCATTTCAGCAGTTTCTAGTTGCCTAGAGTAAGAGTTATACATCGTCCAGCATTCGAAGCCATAGAGAAGTGCGGGTCTGACAATCGTTTGGTATACTATTTATACAAAATACTGTCGAAAAAATAATGCAAAAACTGCAACAAATTTTTTTTTTATTTTTCACAAAATTTGCGATACATTTTAAGAATGTTAAACTTTTCGGCAATATCAAAGGTGGTTTAAACAATTTAAAAGTTGTGACGTTAATCTAAAAAAAATCCTCGAAGTGAAAGAGTAGTGAAAGTGGACGACGACGTGTTGCGTACAGAAATCGAATCAAATCCAACACTTACTGTACGACAATTAGCTGACAAGCTTTGATACTCTAAATATAATGTGCAAGAACATCTGAAAAAAATCGGCAAGATTTTGAAGCATGGATACAAGATTTTGAAGTATGAATACCGCACAATCTAATGGATGAGATCAAAGCGATACGCAAGCGCATTGTGAAAATTTCATCGAAAAAGAGACAAACATTCCGTTTTTACACCATTTAGTGACCGGGAGACGATAAGTGGGTGCTATATTCGAACCAATGACGTAAACGCCAATGGTTTTCAAAGGGGCAGGTAGCGAAACCGACCCCTCGACCGGGTCTAACTGTAAAAAAAAGTACTTTTGATAGTGTGGTGAGATGCAAAAGGCATAATTTATCACGAAATCCTTCCTTACGGCAGAACAACTACGAGGGAAGTATACTGTGTCCAACTCGAAAATTTGAATGCAATAAGGCTAAAGAGACCTGGTTTTTTCAATCGACATTCAATTTTATTGCTGAAATGACTGAAAAAAGATGATTGAAAAAAAATGTGACTAAAAATAAAATAAAGGAGTTTGAATGGAAAACTATTATTCACCCACCCTATAGTCCCGATTTGGCTCCTTCATATTATTTTTTATTTAGATCTATGTAGCACTACTTAGCTCAAAAAAACAGCCGGAAAAAGGCATCGTGAAAAAACGTATGGAGGAATGTTTTGCATCCAAATATACTCAATTTTATTCTGACGGTATTAAAAATTTGTTAAATAGATGGAAGAAAGTTGTGTTTACCGAAGGAGAATATATTGTATCGATGTTATAAGAAAATAAATAACTTTTTTTTTGATCTAGCTTTCATTGAAAAAGCCTTTTTTTCCAGATAACCTATTGTAAAAGTAAATGAAAATGCGTAACTCATTTCACTTAAAACTGAGAACATATCTTACAAAGCGAATAATGTATGGCGATCACTTATCTCAATTCATTTTCACAATCGCTGAACATTCAATTTTCTTTTTATCTCCTCAAGAAGAACGAGATTACGCGATGAAACCTTTGCAAAGTGATAATAAGAAATAATTCAAACAGCTTCCCTGCCAGTGAGAACACTTCCAATAAGTAAGGTTCACCCTAACGAGCAGTTAGGGTCGTTATCCTACGGCTTAACGGGGAGACGATCTCTTAACGCATCTGCCTCCCTCTGCCGTTGCACTAACGGAGTAACGAATAACGATCAACGAAATGTTCCGGAAGTGGAATTGAGATGTCTCGCGTTAATTGGTCGAAGTTCGATTAATTGAAGAAATACACTTGTCGCTGGATTGAATTAATTGAAATGTCGCACTGGTTACGAAAGACGAAAAAGAAGTGACTTGATTTAAAAATAAACTTAATTTAAAAAGTTTATTTAATTATGTCTATCGGGTCGGATAAATACGGTGAAATTTTTAAGAATAACTAAGGATATTTAAATGAATTATGAAGAAATAAAAAAAGGAATAAATTGGATACAAGTCTTCAAAACATTGGTATGTTTGTGTTCTTGCCCTATGAAGATCATGAAATAAATGCGGCTGAAATCACGCCGTTCTACTTCCCTTGAGTAACAGACACTTTTTTCTAGTATTTGGAGAGAAAAAAAAGCTATTTGTAGTGAGTGTTGAAAACAGCGTCTAATATATTTATTTATTATTTGACAAAATAACTTCCAAATGATTTAACATTTAAATATGAAAAAAATCTGTACGATAAACTAAAATAAAAGTAGCAGGCCTGTTTCGCTTTACAAAAGCATTGTCAAACAATACTTAATATATCGCTAATCAAAATTATATAGTCAAATATTTTATAATCTATGGATCAAAACTAACATAAAAACTTAACAGGAGCCGATCATCCCAATGGTTTGTTTTGAGAACCTTTATGATTAAATTGATCTTTTTTATCACGTTTTACATCAAAGTTCGGTGAAGACAGTATTGCAGTTTTAAAATTTTATAGGGGCTGGTTGTTCAAAATCCGTTCAGATGATCGGCTGCTATTAAGTTTTTATTCTAGGTTCAATTCATAGATTTTAAAATATGTTGTTTTAAAAGCTTAGTAAGCAATGCTAAGAGTATTGTTTGACAATGATTTTGTAAAGCAAAACAGACCTGTTTCTTTAAGTTAAGTTTATTGAATAGATTTTTTAATATTTTAGTGTTAAATCATTGTGTTGAAAATGGAGTACCACAATATAAATACTAAATCGATTAATAAAAAAAGCCACACTAAGTGACTATTACATATAACAGTAAAAAATTAAAAAATAATAAAGCATCAACGTATTTCAAAAAAACTTACATTTGCATGTTATATCCTCTTTAAATGACATTGTTTTTGAACCCATAAAAGCAGCTTCCCCATTGTTTTTTAACCATTTAAAGCAGTTTTCCCATACAGGTAATAAACTTCTATGCAATAATCACCCCCACCCCTGTCACACAAAATTACCTTCAACTTGCTTCGTTTTATTATTTTTAAAATACATTTTTGACAAATTGTAAATTGCCGTAGTCTAACGGTTAGCATTCACGCTTAATGTACCGCACAGGGTACAAATAGACTGTAGCGTAGGTACGTTGGTTGCTGCGCCGCGCTCCGAGAATCGAGGTAGCGAATTCCAAAGCGAAGATCCAGAAGAAGAAGACGGTAGCGGGGTGGAGAGATTTCTCTCAGGAAGTTCGAAGTAACGGGTCTCAAAGTAAAACACAGTAGAATCGGTTGTTACTGAGAATATATTTCGCAAAAAGGGGACCCTCTATATTAATGGTCAGTCGGTCATCACAAGTGCCCACATTACCCGCGAAATACAACAACTTTCGGGGTTTTGGGCGCTGCTTAAGTCGACCGGCCCGTGACCTAATCACGACGCTCCGCCCGCAAGTCCTTTATTTCCCTTACGGTCGCGAACGCGATCGGAGTCAAACAAATATAATTTTTACATCAACAAATTTACAAGGCTTTCAATGTCTATACACATACATTAATTACACACAAAATATATATCAAACATTTACATATCAAGTATAAGGATTTACATCAATACACATGCAAGGGTGACCGCACACGTCCGATACACTTAACAAGCGTGTTAAAATAACTAATTTAAATATCATATAAAAAAATTGGTTTTGCATTACTAATGCTTTGAATCGAGACTTGGGAACAAAGGAGTGTTCTAAGAACTGCAGAGAAGCCAACGTTTATCTTACAAGGACTGGATACTAAATGCGTGACAGATCCGAAGACAGTCAGTTCATAGTTATGTAATCCTTCCTAACGATATTTATGTAATCCTTTTTTAGTTTCCTAAAATAAATATTGGAAAGTTCTGTATGCTTATCTTATTAAAAATATCATTAAGAAGACGCGAAGATTGTTAATCTTTAAATCACGACTGATTGTTAATCTTTAAATCTGGCGGATTCACTTCTAGACCGATTTTAATGTTAGATCATTTTTTATCTGAATTTATGTTTTTTTCTGTATCTTAAAAGCTGATTATCATAAATTCTTATAACTCTATTTAGCTACACTCATTAAACCTCTGCCAAACAAAAAACTGCAGCAGATTAAACCCTTCAATTGTTTTGGTAGTGTAATCTCCTTGCCATCGTAACTTTGGGTTTGATCTCTCTGATCAGCAAGGGTTTTTGAAGTATAACAGCTTACACACGATATACCAACACACATCCACAAGGTGGCTAACAATCAAACTCTATCATGAGAGTCACTTGTTGGTCGTTCTATAGGGTCTTTCAAATTGAGCGCTTTTTAATTCATCTGGTTGTTCTTTGACCCAATTGACAAATACAAAACGTTTTGCATGATCCAATGGCTTTAGTTTCTGTGTTATTTGAACCTTATGTGCCTTCAGAGCTAATTGTTTGCGTAAAATACGCCATGTTGTGGATTCACTGAGTCCAACTTTTTGTGAACGTCAACTAATGGACATTTCTGGGTCTTCAGCAACACTTTCACGAACCAAATCAATATTATCTTGTAAACGACCGCTACTGCTATATCTTTTTCTTCTTTTATCTTTCACCGAAACAGTTCCTAGAATTTTTTTAACAATTCGATTGATAGTGCTTTCAGATGGACGATTACGCAACCCGTAAATATTTTCTAAAAACATTTTTCCCTGAACGCCCATTTTCCTAAAATAATTTAACAATTTGAACGCGCTGTTGTATTGTTTACAATTCCATTTTTATAAATGCCATAGATTACACTTCTCATGTGTCACAAGACCCAAGCAAGTTCGTTATTTTATCGAAGAATTGAAAAAAGCGCTCAATTTGAAAGACCCTATACATACAAAATAAGTGCCTTGCAATACAAGAAGCTTCATAATTTCTTTGTATGTCGTACAAAAAACGTTTCTTAAAAATATATTTGAGTGTATTTCGCACTGGATGGGAACTTAATTGCTCCCTAATACATGTGTTATATAGAAGTGTTTTACAGTCTAGTTATAAACATGACACCCTGGTGGGCTTGTTGCCATATGACAATATCTTCCAATTAACCAGGAAGATGTTCAAGAGGCTTTAAGTGAAAACCAACCAGGAATTCTTAGTAAAGAAAAATCTGCAGTTGAATCCTTGGGCTGGAAGCCAGACATCTTATCAACTAGGCAAAAAAGATCGTGGGTAGGATGCTGGAAAAAAATTGAAAGAAGTAAGTTTTTGTGAAGTGTTGTTTATTTATGAGAAAAGGCGTATAAAATCTTAAAATATATTACATTAAACGTGAATATTTTTTTTTGACATATAATGTCAGATTTGTTTTACTTAAAGTAATGGGTACGTATATTTTGTGACTGACAGCTTGCATTTATAATGTGAAAAGTATTATGGGTTGTTGAAGTCTTCATCAGTTTACTTCTTCATGAGGTGGTCTACTAAACCCTTGAAGGCCTTGCATCCTGCAGCATTAGCTTCTTCGTATCCTGGGGCCGATGACTTAACCTTGGATAACCACCTGAAATGAAAATATATTAAGAATTATTCATATACTACTAACTCTGTAAGCGTTTCACAGCTTTTTATACTTAAATATTTTTAATCGGACAACATTTGTGGGTTCAAATCCTGAGTAAAAGCGCCCTTGAAGAAAGTGTGCTCTTGTAACGGCGCTATGTAAATTATACCTTTATAACAAGACGAATAACCAGTTCCATAGACTGTTTTAGAGTTTATTTTATAACTGCTATAAAACGGTGTTTTTTTTTTTATAAAATAGCCACAGAGTTAACGACTTACTACTCCTTTAAACACATTTTATATCAATTTTTAAAAAATGCCATATTAAACAGAACAATACAGCCCCGACCCATCACCTCACAGCAGAATATCAAAACTACAAAATCTTGACTCACGATGTCAACAAAACTACAAAATCTTGACTCACATTCGTAAACGCATAGTATATTTATTGAATCATATTGTTGTAAATAAAAAAATCTAATAAAAAAAATATTTTTCTTACTTCTTGATATTAGGGTATGGGGAATAGTCGTAGTCCATGACCTCGAGAGTTGTGACAGACGCCACCAACGACAAGTCAGCGATAGTCATGTTGTTCCCTGCAACCCAGGTCTGCCCCTCCAAGAAAGTGTCCAAGAACTTGCAAGCTTCATCGATCTTGGTCTTCTTCTCGGGGTCGAAAGGAGCTCCTCCAAAGATGACTGGGTACTGGAAAATAATAAGAAATAAATTACTACTCGGTTGAAAAATATTTAATATGTTCGAAGGTTTTCGCAGTTGTTTTCTACTAGTTTAAAATATTTTTCGGAGTTGTTGCTGTGTTGAATCGGCTCCAATAATGGCTGAAACCTCTAAGGCGTTGCAGCCTTCGTTTTTCGAGCAACTCAAAATTATTACCAAATATGGTAAGCATGCAATAAGCACTCACTCAGCCACTGACACTCGCAACCCCAACGTGAACACGTGTGTGTTGCACTCAGTTACCGCTGTTATGACCACAACACTAACATGCTCGCAGCAACCAGCACAGGATCCACAGAGCGCATCGCGCGCACCCTCTACAAATGTGCCAATTTATCCTATATTGTCGTTTATATCTTTCCGAAATTTCACTTCATCTATGTTTAAGGCACATTTTGTCATCTCTGATGACATTGTTTGGGTGTTGATGAATTTCGATATCCTATTTGATGGTACATGAATAATATTTTTTACAAGTGCACGGCAAAATCTTGGTCTATATTTTTAAGTAACATAACAATTCGTACGATGAATAATTAAGAGGTCCATAACTACCCCACTAAAATTTGCAATAATTTTGACTTCCAGAAAACCATAACGTTAAAAAATCAAAATAACTTTTTAGGAGTCTGCTCTCCAAGATGATAAACGTGAGTTTATTGAGTCCAAATTAGTTTGCATTTTTTTTATTTATTTAATAGAGAAACATTGTTATTTACAATTGTAATAACAATAGTTGTTCCTTGAGTGTCATAGAGGAGTTTGCTCTCCAAGATGATAGATGTGAGTTTATTAAGTCAAAATTAGTTTGTATTCATTTTTTGACTAAATAGAGAAACCTAGTAAGTAAAAAATGCAATAGCAATAGTTCTTCTTTAAGCGCCATTGAGGAATCCGCTCTCCAAACAGCACTAATCATTTTACTATTATTATTATAGAATCTCAGTAATATTAAATGTTTTTCTTTTTTAAATAACTTTTCAATAACTCGAAAAATTTTCAATGACCTTTAAACAATTCTCACATTTGTCGCCTTTTTCGTGTTAGCTTTTCGCTGAAACTTGTTTCCTCAAGAACAAAAGATTGCCTCATCATACTTTCCCGACGAATGCAAGTAAATGCCAAAGGTATTTTTGCATAACCAATACAATCTCGCTGTAGAGCAATGTTTTCGGAATCTAACGTCTCTTCAAATATTTGATTTACGTCAAGATATTCCATTCTCATTTCTTGTTCGCTCAGACAAATCTGATAGTTGTTTATCTTCATGCATGGGATGCATTTCGCTTTCTGTTTGCTTTTAAGTCTTAGCGATATTTCTTGCATTGTTTGCCGCTGTGTATTTTCAAAGTAAACTTTCATTTATTCCGTCGTCATTTATTGCAGTTTTGTATTTTTCCACTGTGTTTTATTTGTTTATCATTAGCTTTGTTTAGTTTTGTTTGTATTTACTAAACAGTTAATTTTAGTTCTTGCTTTATTTGACTCTTGTAAAATGTTCGTTGAATAGTTTTTCTCCGTTCAATTATTTTCTGCAGTCAATACAAGTCTTGACTGATATTTTATCCAGTAATAAAAACTAAATTTCTTTAAATCTAACTAACGATTTTCTCTAAAATCATTTTATTTTAGGTAAACGTTTTTTCCGGTTATTTTAGGTTTATATTTTCTTTCGTTATTTTATATAAATGTTAACTTTCGATTTATTAGGCATATGGTTTCTTTCGTAATTTTAGATAAATGTTTACTTTCGATTTATTAGGCATATGGTTTCTTTCGTAATTTTAGATAAATGTTTACTTTCGATTTATTAGGCATATGGTTTTTTTTTATAATTTTAGATGAATGTTTACTTTCGATTTATTAGGCATATGGTTTCTTTCGTAATTTTAGATAAATGTTTACTTGAGATTTATTAGGCATATGGTTTCTTTCGTAATTTTAGATAAATGTTTACTTTCGATTTATAAGGCATATGGTTTCTTTCGTAATTTTAGATAAATGTTTTCTTTCGATTTATTGGGTAAATATTTTCTTTCGTAACTTTAGATAAATGTTTTCTTTCGACTTATAAGGTATATGTTTTCTTTCGTAATTTTAGATAATGTTTTCTTTTGATTTATTAGGCATATGATTTATTGCGTAATTTAAGATAAATATTTTCTTTCGATTTTTTAGGTATATGTTTTCTTTCTTTTTTTAGATAAATGTTTTCTTTCAATTCATCAGGTAAATATTTTCTTTCGTAATTTTAAATTCATGTTTTTTTTTAGATTAATTAGGTAAATGTTTTCTGTAGTAATTTTAGATACAGGTTTTTTCTTGTTATTTTAAGCAAATGTTTTTTCTCGATATTGAATGTATATGTTGTCATTTGTTATTTTAGGTGTTCGTTTTTTTTCATATCTGCGTTACTTTTCTACCATTATAAACATTTATAGGAGGTTTTCTTTCGATTTATATGTTTTCTTTCGTAATTTTAGGTACATGTTTGTTTTTTGTTATCTAAACCAAATGTTTTTTCTCGTGTCTAAAATTTATATTCGAAATTTAAATCATATGTTTTTTTTTTCATATCTGCATTGACACTAAACCAATATACATATTTCTAAGATATAAACTGCAGATAAATCGCAATTCCCCCCACCAGTAAATATTTCACGGGAATTTTCCTATTTTTTAAAGATTGTTTAGTTAAATTGTTAAGAAGGTATTCTACTCTAGAGGCGTGAATTTCGTGCGTTTTTTTTAAACTAAATAAAAAAAAACAAAAAATATTTATCCTGTTTATTTTTATACAGTTTATTGATGATTTGAGAATTAAGAAAAAAAATTTTGGAAAAAAAAATGAAAATTCAAGATCGACTGTTATATCTTGTAAAAAAAAGGGATGAAGTGGTCGACATGATTGAAACCCTTTCGTAAATTCAAAACAAAAATCATACACAGTTTCTTAATAAAAAATAATGTCGCTGGTACCAAAGAGAAGAAAAAAAATAGCCTGTCTGAAAAAAATAATTTTTTACCCTTTTTTCAAACTTTTTAATTTTTTTAAAATATTTAAAAAAATTGTTTTGAATTTTCCAAGGTAGGGACGATATAAAAACATTTATCAAAGTTTCACATTATATTTGAAGGTTGGATAGAACTTGAGAACTAAAAATGTATAATAGTTTCGAGAAAAACGCGTTTAAAGTTTTGAGATTATTGTCAGTCATTCCGGTGCGGCGTAATTGCTGCCTCGTTTATAGCTATAACTTCGTAAATATTGAGAATTTTAATTTCCTTTTGAGAACATATTCTTTAAGGTCTAAACTTTAAAAATATGCAAAAAAAAACGATTTTCTCAAATTTCTAGAGTAGAATACAACCTTAAACATTTTTTTTTTATTTTAAGAAATAATCGTTATTATTTGTATTATCTCGATTGATATTACTTAAAAAACACATAATATACCTTGAAACATTAATTCGAATAACTTTCACTTGTAGTGGTCTAACATAGTATGCATAACGCTTAACTTCTATCTATGAGTTTTAGGTTCGATTCTCAATGAAAGTCCCAGTCTAGTGTCGTCTGGTAGCAATACTCACACGCACTAGAAATGTGGAAGAGTTGTTGCCTTTTCACATTATTGATTATTAAAAACAACGAGTTCCCTGATTCTTAACCCGAAGGCTCGATCAATGGGACAAAAGACATTATCTTCCGAAAACACTCTTCAGTGCGGAAATGTCAGAGTCAAAGAAATTGTAGGAGCTGTAAGACAATGTGTATGGATGTAGAAGAAGTGGAAGATATTAATCACGATAAGAAAGTCTGATGCTCTCTCATATCTATTTTCTCCTAAAGGAATACGGCGTGATGGTATGTATGTATATAAAACTATTTTTAATACAAATTCATATCTTAAGCAATTTGAATTGACAAACGGGTGTCATGCGTTCGATTCCAGGTATTAAAATTTCAGTCTTGTTTTTCTTTTAGACTTTTCACTGTCAGTGTCCCAACAATTCACAAAAAATAAACATGACTTAAATAGCATTTATATGATTTTTTATCTGTCCCACCATCTTATCAGAACTAAGATATGTACATGTTCTTGTACGACTAAATAAATATTTTGCTTGTTATTTTGTGATAAGCAGAATCTAAATATAAGGTTTTATTTAGAATCTAATATTACTTTGCTATAAAATGACTACGTGAATAATACTTGAGTCAAAATCAAATATATGCTAGAAGAATAATTTTTCCAAATGTTATCAAGGATTTTTCTTTCTAAAATGAATTATTTTACATGACAAGTATGTTTAATTTGTAGATATAATTTATGAAATACCAGACACATAAAACCAGTCATTTCAAACAGACAATTCAAATTTTTAAAGGCTAATTTTATAAACGTCGTTTAGAGAGAAAACTCACATTATAGGTGCACTAGCTCGAAACTCGAACCCACTAATATTAAATAAATCACATCTAATAGGAAAAGCAGCGCCCGAGCGAACCAAAATTTAACCTTTTCTCTGAATATAACACAACCTTGTGGAACTGTCATGCGGCAATCTCGTCCAATTAACTTGAAATATGTAATTTTGGCCTTAGATAAAGACCAGACTGAAAACATTTTTTATTCATTGTTCCAGCGGGAATTGAACCCGCGACCTCCGAATCAGAAGGCAGGTGACTTAAAAGCTAGATCACGAAAGTCGACACTCTGATATTATATGAATCTGGGGCTGTTTCCTGTATCACGTCTAATAGGAAAATCAGCGCCCGAGTGAACAAAATTTAACACAACCTTGTGGGACTGTCATGCGGCAATCTCGTCCAAGTAACTTGAAATATGTAATTTTGGCCTTAGATAAAGACCAGACTGAAAACATTTTTTATTGATTGTTCCAGCGGGAATTGAACCCGCGACCTCCGGATCAGAAGACAGGTGACTTACAAACTAGATCACGGAAGTCAACACTCTGATATTATATGAATCTGGGGATGTTTCCTGTCGTTTGATGTGACCCCAGTAAACTAGTCTTTTACATTTGACGTTATTTCTGGTAAACGTTCGTTTTCTTGAACAATATGTCAATTGAATCATTCTTTGTCTGACTCAATATATTAGATATGTGATATGCAGCTCAGGATCAAACCCGAAATCACTGAGTGAAGTCAAGCGCCTTTACAACTACGCCACAACGTTCGTCAAATAATAAAAAAATAAAGTACCTTATTAATTCATTTACAAACAAAACTTCAAAATATAAGTCTACATAATATTTTCTAGTTAAAACGTTCGTTTTGGCTATATATAAATTTTTTTTTTTTTATATTCCTTGAAACTGAATGCATAATTTATGTTTTCTTGCTTAAATAACATTTCGAGAATCTCTGTAGGAAACTTCAACTAATGTTTACGTTGTTTTATAAAACAATAACAAACTAAATTAAGTTTCAAATCAAAGTTTAAACCGAATCAATGGTTTTTTTAATTGGAAGAGAAATATTTTCACGATCCAAAACTATTGGATATCTAAAAATAATTTTAAGTCAACAGAGACTCTCTGGACTATCACGACGTTTCCCAACTAGTGGTACGCGAAAGATGACTAGTGTTTTATTAATTATTTGCGCAACATATTAAAGAACCAGATATAAAGACTCAATCCAAATACACATGTGTATTAAATATATTTTACTTTTTTGAGTAATCAACATTATGAACTGGATGATGAGGGCATGTGGAACGAATGAGTTTACATAAAAAATATATAGTGCAAATATGGATGGAAAATCTGTGAGAAGAAGACTGCGAAAATGTGGTTTAGATCAAAGGAATTATATTTTGAAAGATGGATACGTAAAACAAGTTAAAGAAATTATAGGAGTTGTATGGATCTAAAAGGGGCTAAAGATGTGTGTCAAGATAAGAAAGTCCGGTACTCTATCATTTCTGCCTCAGTAAAATGGCGTGAAGGTATATAACATTATGGACAAAAATCTTATGATGTGGGGAATAAAAAGTGTTAGACTTACATAGTAGTCTCCAAATCTCTGGTAGAATGTGCCCATGTCGAAGTAGAGACGCTGGTCTACCATGGCTCTGCTCTTAGGGTCCTTGGGGTAAAGAGAGTCATCCTTTCCGTACTTGTTGGCCAGATAGGAGCAGATGGCACGGGATTCCCACAGGCAGAACCCATTGTCGTTCATTGTGGGGATGGTGTGCTGAGGATTCATCTGGAACGATTGAAAATTTAATTAAACACTTTATTTTTAAAGACGTTTGTGCTGATAAATTTTAAAAGAAAATATTTGTTATGATGAACTGCGTGAATATTTAGATTATTAGCGTCTCAGAGCGTAACATTTTAAGGACGACCAGGCTAATAAACTTTGTTAACTTGACCGGGTATTCGCAGTTGATATATCATACTTCAACAGTCCGGAACTAATATTAAGCTGTCAGGCTATACGTTTCTTGTGAGCCCACCAGACAAAATATTTAATTACGAAATTAAATATGTTGCCTGGTGGGCATAACGACTAATTATTTTCATTACGCCTTTATAATAAGGTTATATAGATTGGATAATCAGTAAAGGCATTGTGTAGTCTTCCCTGCGACTTCTTACAAGTGTTAAGTAAAAAATGATTATTGTCGTTAGGAATTGAATAAAAAAAATGAATAAATCTTTTCATTGTGTTGGGTTCGTCTTTTGCTAGTGTGGCGTTCGTCGCGGAATATTGTCGCATACATACGGTCAATGACCGATGAGATGACCTTCGCATTCCTCGACAATTTGTAATTTTTATCGTAGAACACTGTTTTATATAAATAAATATGCAAGCATCACATAAATTACACGAAACAAAATCAAAATGCATCGAAAACTTAATTATCAAATAAGACTATAGGACTCGATTAGACTGGATAGAAAGGATCATGTCCTTATTAATCCATTTAAAGTTATAAAAATACACAAAATTAAAAAAAAGGGTCCCAAACTGATTTTGTTTGTCGACAAAGTTATTGTTACCGTTCTGTGTGCGGTAGTACTGTTATGAGGTGAATGGCCGAACGGTAAAGCACCGGACTTCCATGCGGAAGGTTGCCGGTTTGAACCCCACACTGTGCTACTCCACTTGAATTACACAGGTATTTTTTCCGCATAGTATTCGGGGGTATAATGATACCTATGACTTTGGTCATATATATTTTTACTTTAAAAAAACATACCGGTGTGCTCCGATCGTCTCACTACGGGTATGCCGGATTCAGTACAGTGGTGTCGCCGGTGATTTTGCTGGTGTGCAACAGTACACTCACTTAAAAATAAACTTCATGGCACACCTTCGTTGGCCAACTGAATTGGCAATGGGATCTACAACTACGAAACCCAGCAACAAAGACAAGTATTGTCAATATGCACAACGGCAAATTGCGAGTTACGTGCTTGTTCTAAAGATGTTAAACTCAAAAGCTTTATAAAAGTCTAAAATATGACGACCTCCGTGGCCTGGTGGTAAGACACTTGTCTGTCGCCGATCCGGAGGTTGCGGGTTCGATCCCCGCTGGAACCCAGATTTAAAAAAAATAGGATTCCAGTCTGGTTAACACTTAGGGTCTATTAAAACGTATTTCTGGTTGGTTGGATGAGATTGCCACATGGCAATAAACTCGCCAGGTTAAAAAAGAAAAAAAAAGTCGTGTCTTATCAACTAAGCCACAGAGGTCGTCAAGGGTTTTACTAGTTCCACGTGAATTATGAACAATGGAACTGGTAAAGAAAATATTTTAAATACAATTTTTAAATTTTATATTTTTTTGCAAGTATGTGTATTGTGTTTCATTTTCATATTTCTTCTGCAAATATATTTTGAATACATTACGATTATTGAAGCTATTACGTTTTCTAAATGTTAGGCGATATTATCTGCAAAAAATGTTTATTTCCAATTCTTACAAAAGAGAAAGGAGAATATCGCATTTTCCATTCATAAACATTATTCATAGTCTGATTTCATAAATATTTATTGTTTGAATTTCATTGTTTCCTTTTGTAAGAGAAAAAATAATTGAAGATTCGTCTAAGATAACAGAAAAAAAAACGGTAACAGTTATTTTTTTAGATAAAAAAATATTTGGATCCTCTCATTTGGGCGAAAGAGTTTTTGTTAACTGAACAAAGACATTGAAGTTACTTATACATATTTCTTAATATGTTTAAGTACGGTTTAATCAATTTTAGATAAATTTAAAGCGAAAACTTTAAATTCTAACAGTATCATCACCATCGCCTCTTCTAAAATAGTTCTGAGATTGTTTAAAATTGTCAAGCAGCTAACAAACAAAAAGAAGAAATAAAAAAAACTTTATAATGCTATACTCGTATGTAGCCAACTTTTCCAATATATTTAACTGTACGTATTAACCTTTCCTTCCCTGTGTTGGGTATCTTCTACACGTTGCTTCTAATAACCATCAATATCTCTATAAATATTATAAATACAAGGTTAAGATTTTAGGTATTCCTCCATAATATATTTACGCATTGATTTAAAAAATAATATTAATAATAATCAGAGTTTATCGACTATATCGTGGGTATTTTGTGAAGATCGGAAACAAATTCGCATTTAAACGCTGTGAGTGCCTCGACCTTGTGTCTTGACGATAGGTGAAGAGTATGCGGGAAGCGCGACACCATATTCGCATCTAACTCTTGCATACCACTGAATTGTGAGGAGCTCAATTGTCTCAATCGTCGCAAGCGTAAGCCACGCCGGGGTAAGCCACTATACAGCTCCGCGCCGCAGTTGCTTCTGGGCTTGCTAATAGATTAGACGTACGCCCGTTCCGTGAGCGTTGCCAGATGGTTTTTTAATGTTTTTTTGCAAATAAATCTCAATTATTATAATTTTTAACTTCAATTATAATTATTTAAGGGGATTATTTATGAATGTTCTAAATTTTCCGATTCAAAATCGCTAATTTTTTATCGCGTACTCACTACCCAACACCGGAGCGTGCGTCTCAATTTTAGCACCGTAAGGGAAGGGTTAAGGTAAAAAAACCAGCCCCAGAATATAATAAAACGGATGAAACATTTTTTTTATATTTTTAAATATAACCACTTTGTATTGAAATCCATTTTACAGGACGATGAATTAATTACTAATACCACAATTTAAATATTTCAAAGCTTCCGTTGTGAGCTTTTCTGTTGATCTGCCTTGACAAGGATTATCCTCAATAGATTCTCTCCATAAGCAAAGCTGCTTAGTACCATCTTTCGATGTAAAATATGTCGGCGAGGGTTCTTGGCAAACAGAATCTAAACTTCATTTAATTTTTGCCGAGCTTTTCTCTTGTGTTAAAATAAACTTGATAACCACGCGACGTTCCATTTTTAGCATTTTTGAATACGACGTGATGGGCAACAATGGCGTGGTATATGTCCATAAAGATCTAATTTGTTTAGGCCGGAAACTTTTGAACTTGACTAGGTATAAAGAAGGAGCTAAAATAATTTGCTTAGTAAAAGAATCCACTGACAATGACCCACGGTATGGCTGACCTCTATATGCAACGTTCATAATTACTATTACGCCATGTTTCTATTATGGTAGGCAGAGAGAATATATTTCCACTTTCTTATATACCTTGCGCTTCTTCCACGTTCAGACCTTTCATTATGCATACTTCCCCATTAGAAAAGTTGTTTAG
Source organism: Odontocerum albicorne (assembly GCA_949825065.1). Taxonomy (NCBI): domain Eukaryota; kingdom Metazoa; phylum Arthropoda; class Insecta; order Trichoptera; family Odontoceridae; genus Odontocerum; species Odontocerum albicorne. The sequence goes on from OX463850.1 coordinate 39,649,121, forward strand.
ATCTTACCAAATTTCTCGCATCTTCTATCATACTTGTATATATTATTTTTTCAGTGTCAATTTACGTGATAATCTCCATGACCTATATGGAACGGCACTTTTTAAATATATAATAAAAGGTTTTAGGTTTGACTTCGGGTATTACAAATATTTAATTAAAAGGACCCAGTATGGTTATATTACTAAACGATTGTCAGAACCGCACTACTCTATGGCTCCGAATGCTGGACGATGTATAACTCTTACTCTAGGCAACTAGAAACTGCTGAAATGCGCATGCTAAGATGGTCAGCAGGTGTGTCCCTAAGAGACAAAATAAAAAGCTCACGTATTCGTGGAAGCCTGGGTGTTACAGACATCAACAGTAAGATGGAGGAGAGGCGATTGAGATGGTATGGGCACATTGGACGCAGAGCACCCGATCACATTGTGAACCAGGTAATCTCTATGGATCTTCCTCGAATAACAACCAGAGGAAGGCCAAAGAATTCATGGGTGGTGCAAAAAGATAACCTGATGCAGAGGCACGGCCTGGGGGACAGAAGACAGACAGAAGAGCATACAACCTGAGGACGAGGAGAGCTGACCCCAACAGTCTTCGCAGACATTGAGTTGGGATGGAGCCAGGGAGAAGAAAAGACCCAGTATGGTTTTATACGTAAACAAAGATTTTCTAACCTTAATGTGTGCGGTATTATTTACAAAATGTGCAACGACAAACTGAAAAACTTAAAAAGTTCTTAGCCTAAAAACTTGATAAACGTAACTGACTAAGACGTATGGGTATGAATTGTGAACGTAAAAATACAATTCCATTAAAAATGTATGCACTGAAAAAAATATGTAAATTCAATGGATCAAAGAAAGATATAACTTGTTGTTAATAACAATTGCAAGATAAAGACCGATATGTAAAATAAAGTATACAAGATCACATTGATGTGATAAGAACACGTTGAACGAATAAGCAACGAAAGACTGACTTAACAATGCAAGCACAGTACCCAGCAGTAAGTATTACACATCGGGCTAAGAAAGAGACTATCGGCCATAATCGGCTAACATTGGCTTTGTAGAGCGTCGTCTCTGTCATTCATACACGTGTTCCGTCGCATACCGGACTGTTAGCGCATCGTGTGATAAAAACGACGCTCTACAAAGCCACGTGTATTGCTTACCGCCGGGTACTGTATCTGCGGGACAGTAAGATAGAAAAACATATGGATAAACCAAAAGAGAGTAGTTTTTTTTTAACACTTGCCTTACTGTGCTAAAAAAAATCCGCCAACCACGGTGCTGGACGCTAAGCGTCCAGTAAAAAATGTATATTTTAAATTAAAATTATGCAAAATCTGCTAGTTTATTTTTTGTAATAAGCTATAAAAATCCTTTTATTGTGTATTAAAACGTCGAATAATCAAATAAAATATAAGTCCTGGCCACTCGCTATCCATCACAGGGAGGCAAGTGTTAAAGAAGATGAATTAGAAGTACTCTATAAGATAACTCTCAATAACCTAAATAGTAAGATGGTATGTCTTTTAACCCGGAAGTTTGAGGTACACAATAGTTTTAGAAAACGGTGTAAATCAAATTTTCGTTTCAGGCCTTCTCAATTTATTTTGAAAAGATTTCCATATGGTCATCAACCCTTCAAGTTTTACATTATGAAAAAAAGTGTAATAAAATACAAAAAATCAGAAGTTTTAAAATGAAGAACTATGTTGTGATAGAAATGTGTGTCGCTTGTCCTCTCTGTCCACCCGAACAGAAAAATGGCGTTATGCGATGTTTTATTTCATATTTTCTCACCGCATATTTTATTCTTAAGCCATTTACAATACTAGACCGTGAAATGTACAATATTAAATCTCTCATCAAAGCCAAAGGCGAACAGAGTAGAATTTATCGCGAATTCCAATCTTGAGTTCAACGCACTGCAAAATACGTTATTTCATAGGTACTTGAACGCTATCATGTGCTTACTTACCTGATTTTAATGCTATCATGTACTAACTTATCTGATTTTGCGTGTATTGTTACTCAAACTGACGTTTTTCAATAATTAGTTTTAAGTTCTAAGCTAAAATAGAAATTATATTCAGAATATTATAGTAAATTGTGGATACGAAACACATTTCGTTCAGAAATATTTTTTTTCTTAGTTAACCTTTCCTTCGGGTGCTAAAAAAAATCGCACGTTCCGGTACTGTGTATTCAATACACATCAATAAATATGTAAAAATGAGCGATTTATAATTGGAAAAATAAGAATGTTCATAGCCAATCGCTTAAATTAATTAAATTTTATTGCTGAAAACATGAAAAAAACATCGGCTGACTTTCGCCTCGTATGGATGCCCGCGAGCTACTGAGACGGGACTCGGAACACTAACACTGTGTATATTATACCTCGAAGGAAGAAACAACTGCGAACTGAGATTTTATTTCTTGCGTTCCCATATACCGAAGTAGAGTGAGACGTGAATAGAGTCGCTACCTCACCCATAGCGGTTTTTTAGAATGAATATATCTACGTCACACACTGGCACACGTTTGATTGTATCGATGAATTTATTCCCGATTTTCACAAAACATCTCTGATGTGGCCGATAAGTGCTAATTATGATTAATATTATTTTTTTATTCAATGCGTAAATGTATAACGGAAGAATACTTAAAATCTGAACCTAGTATTTACTATATTTATAGAGATATTAAAGTTTTTAGAAGCAATGTGTACTAGTTACACATCACAGGGAAGGAAGGGTTAAAATAAACTAACCTTAAGTCATTTATGAGAAAAAATATTTATAGTTAAGGCATTAACATTGTGGTGGTTTAAATACATTGTAATTTGTGTTATCAAAAACTTTATTCCTTCGAACCTCCAGTTCGAACAAAATTCAGTCTTGTTTGTGCTCCCCTGATGATAAGGTGAAAGCTTTGAAACCGGTAGGATTATACCGTTACAAAAAGTGGAATAAACAGTGTTTGATAAAACAAATTACAAAAATTATTTAGTAACAGTGCTATAAAGTGGTCTAGGTAGTAAAACCTTTGTTCTCCGTCTGAAAAGTTTTGGTTTGATTCCCGATAGAAGCCAAGAAATATATAAAAATTGTCCTTAATTGGTGAAGTGATAAGAGATGAATGTGAACTTAAGACTGATGTGTTGAATAAGACAAAGAAGATGATTCTGAAATGATTTTAGTAAGTGATAAAAAATACTAACAAAACAAATATACAGTATACCATATATGTGAATGGAAAGCTTGGTAGATGAAGACCAAGGGAAGTATGGTTGTGAAAGACTAGCTGTAAGCGCCTAATTCGTGTGCAAGCGTTTTTGCCTCTCCACGTGCTATAGTATAACTATTGTCAACACGAGTAATGATAAAACGCAAGTTCAGTGTCTTCTCCAGTGTTTCTCAAACCCAAAAGTACCATTCGTTTGTTCGTATGTTTATTCAACTCGGCCAAACTAACTATAGATTAATTTCTTAATTTTACTTAGGAAAGGAATCTAGAGTTAGTTTAACAATGGCCATTCCCACTAGGATACATACATCCAGCCAGTTCATGTAGGATAAGACGAAGATAATAGAACACCATACTTTCCTATCTCGACTAACATTTATTTATTTAACACTTTTATTGCAATACAATCTGGCGGGCTTATTGCCAGGTGGCAATCTCTTCCAACCAACCAGACAAAAGTAAATGAAGCAAGTTACGTGGTCGCATAAATTATTCAAATGACTATCCATCCCCACGAAATCCATAAATATATACGTGAGAACATGCCCACAAACCCCACAAAGACGGACAATCACCCGAACACTATTTTTCATATAAAGTGAGATATCATCAATCAAAAGGAAAGGAAACGATGGTGGAGAAGAAAGGAAAAGAAAAATCAGGAATGCAACACGTTATTTTACTGACTAGAAATTAAAAGTTTTTTCAGTCGCTTCTTAAAGCATGCCAAGGACGGAGCGAGTCTTATATTGGTTTGTAACTGATTCCAGAGTCTCACTGCATGGACAGTAAAGGACGACGTACAGAAAGAGGAGTGGTGAACTGGAAAAGCCAATAAACAATCTCTGTTTGAGCGTAGCGCTAATCCATGATTGGAAAATTTTCGGCAAGATAAGAGGGGGCGGCGGGGCAGTTAAGGATATTATACAATAGACAGTTTGTGAATTTGGCGTCTATTTCTAACATTCAACCAGTTCAATGCCTTCTGGTATGAAGTTATTCGTACTTTCGTAGGTTGAAAATAAATCTTAGGCACACATTTTGAAGACGCTGTAATTTGTCCAGCTGTTCCTCTGTAACATTATTTTCCTCTTCCACATTCATACATATTCTCTTACAACTCATGTGATTTCTCGGTCTTTCTACGTTTTCAAACTTTCATAATATTATTTAGTTGATCTAAATATACTTTCATTGATCTTTCTGTACCACGCATTCTACACATAATTTTACTGTATATTTATTTGTTTGTTAGTATTTTTTCATTCATTCGTTCTACATTACCAAATTATCTTCGAGTGATCGTCATCATTTCACTCAACATTAAGTTCACATTCATTCCCTATTACTTTAAGTTCACATTCATTCCATATTACCTTAAGTTCATATTCATTCCCTATCACTTAAGTCCGTCCTAATAAATTCTTCTAAGTACACAATTGTAAACAACATTTATGCGGCTTTTTTCAGTACTATTCCACACTTCTATCCCATGAATCAAAGTTGGTACTAAAATACTGTTGTGTATTATCATCATAGCAGAATTTCAAACTGATTATTTCGAGTCAATGTTTAAGTATCCCATTTACTTTAATTCTTATTGCTGCACGCCATTCGACGTATTTAGTAACTCTTCCATTATAAGAAAATACTACCATAACACTTTAAAACCTGATCAAATTTATGACAATTTTCCCAGTGCCCGGTTTGTTTTTAAGGAGTTCAAATTTTTGTGAAGGATTTTTATACAATCGCTTTATCTTGGTAAATATGAAGAATATTGTGCTGACATTTTGCATATTTATTTAAAATACTGTAATAATTTAGCAAAGTGTAATAATTCAACCAACATTCTTCTGTGTGAAGAGCTACATCACTCTCCTTGCACATGTACTGTTTTCCACTTCTCTTTTTGTGCTTAACACATATCTTGCAAACTTTGGAGGGTTTTTTTTTACTTGTCAGTTGTAGAATAAAAATCAGCACATGTTAGATCCACAAGACAGCTCAATCCCTTTTATACCGAAAATTGCTATAATAATTATACAATCAACTCCTCTATAATTCGTGTGCAAAGACTTGGAAACGAGTTTTGCAACAATTTAAATATTTTTAATATAAGTATGTTATATATAGTATTTGTCAAAATATCACAACAATATTTAGAAATAGCTACTAACTTTGTGCTCTCCTTTATTAATATACATAACCTAGTATAAACGAAACATTAAGGACAATACTTTGCCTCTGGAGTTGAGTAACCCTGCATCAACATGTGGAATGTTTCGATTCTGCAAAGCAACTTGCATCTCGTTCTACAAGTGAGCCCATGTGTTTTCTATAATATATCTCAAGATCTATCCATAAAATTTTCAAAAAATCCAATTTTTGTTCTATTGTTCTACTATAATAAAAACAAATCTGAGTTCTTTACCTCTTTAGCGGGGTGCTTAATTTGATACGTCGTGATGATTTTGATTTGTTTGTATTTAAAATAAAATACGTCAATTCAGGAATGCGATAAAAGTGAGAGTGAATAATCGATAAATAGTAAACAGCGATGAATGGTCAAGTGAATAATAACAAGTGCCTTTATTCATCGATAAGTAGGTATATATAGACTTTCAGAACGGGATGCGTGACTGCGTCCGCGGTATATCTCGATCTCACTCATGCGCGTGCTGAGGTGGTCGCAAGCACTGCGGATACTACAGTGGGTAGGATATTTATTGTCGAAACGGCGAGACGGCGTGATATGTTCTCTTTCTACCTTGGAATGCGATGTAAATATTATTTTCGTGTAAACAGTGTTGACGTTTCTGGTATGTGACAATTGTAGATATCCAGAGGTTGATTCATCGGTCGTTGACCCTGCATGTTGACAATATTTTAGGGACGTGGGTACCCTACACCTCTATAAAATAAGTCTTCGACAATTATGTTACGTAAGTCTGCTTGGTGAAGTTTGGTAATATTTTGTGGTATACATTCATATATTGAACTTAAATATACATATAATTATTAAATAATTTTAAAACAATTACTGTAATTTATTATTACTACTGCTTTTTGTATCTTCATGTTAGTTTAAGATAAAGTTTTGTATTTTTGTCAATAATTTTAAGTACTTGTATAACCTGTCACATGTTCATTTGTATATAAAGACACTGTTTCGTCGTTAATTAAATAAAATAATAAAAAAAAAAGTTAAGATATGCTGGTTTGACGTGTTGTTTTGAGAATCCAACAAATTCTTAATAATATTTGGACCCGAAAAATAAAGTTGGTCTCCAGAAGCATTCGTAATAGTCATCAAGATCTCATACTTGATAACGCGAAGTCAGAATCTCCATCATAAATCTATTCATACATATTTTCATTATCTAAGATATTTATTGTCAACGTGAAAAATCAGGAGACTTTCGTTTAAAGCAGGGGTCTCTAAACTACGGCTCGCGGGCCAACACCGGCCCGCGAGCACCACCAATCCGGCCCGCGATAGCGGTCCGGATATGCCCGGTATCCGGCCCGTCATAGTTTATTTTGATTTCATTGTAAAATTTACAATGTGAGTAAATCATTCAAAATAATAATCAGATGTTTTTATTTAACGACCACTTAAGAAACACAATAACTGACATACATAATGAAATTGAACATTTTAACTGAAATTAATTATATGAGATTTATCCTAAAAACTTACAATAAGTGACATACATAGGTAATTCACATAATGAAATTAAACATTATAATTATGATAAATGAGATTTATGTAGCTGTAACTTTCCACTGACAATTGTTTGCAGTTGTGGATCAAGTTTACTAATTGGAAATTATCAGCAGCGACTTCAAATGCTCATCAGTTAATTTGGATCTGTAAATATTTTTTTGTATATTTCATTTTAGATAATGTTTTTTCACGCAGATAAGTAGTACCGAAAGCGGAAAAAAATCCACGAGCAAATTTACGCAACTGATCAAACTGTGTGAGTGGATGACTCTTATAAATTTTCAGCAATAATAACTTAAAATTTTTTTTATTTAAAAATATCGCTACACCAACCGTAAATACCAACCGAAATTGTGAACGGAGCGGAGTCCACCCCGAACCCTGCGCCATAGATATATCACTCGCCGGCTAGTTCCAATACGAAAGTTTAGGCGTACTTCAAAATTTCAGTATGTTGGTATGATGAGCTAGCTAGGTCTTGGCCCTTGGGACTAAGGCTAAACTGTTTGGAGACCACTGATTTAAAGGTGGAATTGATTATGAAAATGTTTGCTCTATGCCAGTAATGTGTCCTTTTAGGAATAATTATAATTGATTACATGAAAACACGCAACTAGAACTTGACGCAAATCTAGTTATAAAAATAATAAATAAATAAAAATAAAAGTATAGTTTATAACGTTAAAACACTGGATTGTGACACAAAGTGTTCATGAGTAGAATGATTTGAAGAAAATATATTATCCACAACAAAAAATGTGTGGAATAAAAAAATAATACGTTTTTAATTAGTACATTTGGGACACATCACGGGACCAAATAATGATTGTTTTCATGGTATTTTGTTAATCGTTTTGTTAATTACACTTTTTTCTGCTTATTTAGCATTTTTAAATCCGTGTCTCCTTAAATATGTTGTCTAATGATGACCTTATTGATCGGTTGACTGAATACCACATACTTAGTCTTATGATTTAACATAGCACTAAATTAAGTTGACACTATTAAGGAATATAAGAACATAATTTTACAGTTAATGAATGATACAGAATGGTGCAAATATCGATATCTGATTTTATGTAGCCATAATTAAGAGCATAATAGGTTATCCGTAAAGAAAAATTATATTTTAACTCAAATTAAATCACAAAATTATATTTATATGTAACTTTACTTGGTTAATCTGTTTTCTATATTTTCAATATCTCGACAATCTCTTATGTTATAGTATGCTGGTTATTCTAGAACAAATATTTTCAATATCTCGACAATCTCTTATGTTATAGTATGCTGGTTATTCTCGATCAAATATTTTCAATATCTCGACAATCTCTTATGTTATAGTATGCTGGTTATTCTCGATCAAATATTTTCAATATCTCGACAATCTCTTATGTTATAGTATGCTGGTTATTCTCGATCAAATATTTTCAATATCTCGACAATCTCTTATGTTATAGTATGCAGGTTATTCTCGATCAAATATTTTCAATATCTCGACAATCTCTTATGTTATAGTATGCTGGTTATTCTCGATCAAAAATTTGATTTGATCGGCATAAGTGGTAATTGACCTTCCATAGTGAACCTCGATTATATTGTCTTATCACCATTACGTTTTTTTAAACCGCATTTGACACACTTACAATAACTTTCTGCATCGTCACTATATGTATAATATTTTTATGTTGTTTATAGTTAAGGCATTAAGGTTGTGGAGGTTTAAAGACATTGTAATTTATTTTTATGAAACACTGTTTATCCCACTTTTTTGTAACGGTATAACCCTACCGGTTCCAAGGCTTTCACCTCGTCTTCAGGGGAGCACAAACAATACTTGTTTGTGCTCTTTGTCTTGTTTATGCTCCCCTGAAGATGAAGTGAAAGCCTTGGAACCGGTAGGGTTATACCGTTACAAAAAAGTGGAATAAACAGTGTTTGATAAAAACAAATTACAATAATATTTTTATCATTGTTTTGATTTGTGTCATATTTTTCCTTAGCATTAGTAAAAAATTTCAGCGTCTTTCCAATCATGGATAAGCGCTACGCACAAACAGAAATTGTTTATTGGCCTTTCCAGTTCACCGCTCCTCTTTCTTTACGTCGTCCTTTACTGTCCATGCAGTGAGACTCTGGAATCAGTTACAAACCAATATAAGACTCGCTCCGTTCTTGGCATGATTTAAGATGCGACTGAAAAAACTCTTTATTTCTAGTCAGTAAAATAACGTGTTTCATTCCTGATTTTTCTTTTCCTTTCCTCTCCACCATCCCTTCCTTTCCTTTTGATTGATGATATCTCACTTTATATGAAAAATAATGTTCGGGTGATTGTCCATCTTTGTGGGGTTCGTGGGCATATTCTCAAGTATATATTTATGGATTTCGTAGGGGTGGATAGTCATTTGAATGATTTATGCGACCACGTAACTCTCTTAATTTATTTTTGTCTTGTTGGTTGGAAGAGATTGCTGCCTGCCAATGAGCCTGCCAGATTGTATTTGCAATAAAAGGGTTAAATATAATAAAAATCAAATACAGAAAATTATTTTATTCGACGCCAAATATGTTACGTTCAAGAAATTTCGATAAAATTTAACCTTAATAAAAGACATACACTTATTTATAATAAATCTTCAGAATCATTCGATTTAATTATGTAATGAAAATAATAAAAAAAAAAAAAACAGTGGAATATTTTGATAGAATACTATCATTTGAGCCACCTTGTATTTACAATCACGCAAGTGAATTTATTTTCAAAATTGGGCAGAATTTTTTGCCTTACAATAAGAGAAAAAAAATGAACAGGTTTAGACGTTTTTGTGACGTATAGTGATTTATTATGAATTTCAAAGAATATTTTTATACAAATGTCAAGAAAGTAATGACAAATGGAATATTAAAAATAGCCGCATCTTTTGAAAAAACAATAATTTTTCCACAATCTTGTATTTTTAATCACGCAAGTGATAACCTTTTAAAAACAAGGCATTGTTTATTCAAAAATAAATTATGTTACTTAAAAATTCACGTAAAATATAAAGTTTTATCAAAGTATTTTGTTCATTTAGTAAATTTGGAAATATTCCATTACAAGATTACGTATTTGATTCCCAACTTGTAAATAAAATTTGTCTCAGTATAAACTGCAATCATTTAAAAAATGAGATGTTTTTCTATATGAACAGGTAACATAAAGAACGTTGACGCCTTGCTTCGTGCCTACTAATTGTGAAAAGGTAACATAAATAACGTTGAAGCCTTGCTTTGTGCCTACTAATTGTGAACAGGTAACAGAAAGAACGTTGAAGCCTTGCTTCGTGCCTACTTATTGTGAACAGGTAACATAAAGAACGTTGACGCCTTGCTTCGTGCCTACTAATTGTGAAAAGGTAACAGAAATAACGTTGAAGCCTTGCTTCGTGCCTACTTATTGTGAACAGGTAACATAAAGAACGTTGAAGCAATTTAGTAAGTACTAAGACATACAGGTTATATGTACTTGGAACACCTCCAAATTGAAGCAATTTAGTATGTTACGTACTAAGATTTATAGGTTTTATGTGCTTGGACCGCCTCCAAAATGAAGCAATTTAGTACGTACTAAGACTTATAGGTCGTATGTACTTGGATCGCTTTCAAAATGAAGCAATTTGGTACGTACTAAGATTTAAAGGTTTTATGTACTTGGACCGCTTTCAAAATGAAGCAATTTGGTACGTACTAAGATTTATAGGTTTTGTGTGCTTGGACCGCCTCCAAAATGAAGCAATTTAGTACGTACTAAGACTTATAGGTTGTATGTAATAGGATCGCCTCCAAAATGAAGCAATTTAGTACGTACTAAGACTTATAGGTTGTATGTACTAGGATCGCCTCCAAAATGAAGCATTTTAGTATGGACTAAGACTTATAGGTTGTATGTACTAGAATCGCCTCCAAAATGAAGCAATTTAGTACGTAATAAGACTTGTAGATTGTATATACTTGGATCGCCTCCAAAATGTTTAATATAGCGATTTGAATAGAATTAAGAAAATACGTGGACTTAAATATTCTAAATTAATTAATTTAGACTAATTTGCTGTCAATTATACGAATTGCGAGTTTATTATTATTCCTTAGTATCTTCAACCATTATAAAAATGATTATTGCTTAGTAACAACGTTATTTCCTAAAATAAGATACTTTTATTTGCAAATGTTATCAACATTTATGAAACGCCAAAAAAATAGGCGTTTTGGGGTGACATCATTCGTCATTGAAGAGAGATGTTTAAAATAACATATTCAGTAAGAAAACCACAGGAAATTTACCAAGGGAAGACAAACTACAAAGAAACCTTTGTAGATCTTCCGATATGTAATAACACATTCGTCTTTAGGTGGAGTTTAGTGATATACATTATTTTAAAGGATTGACATTTTTTATTTTTGAAATTTTAATGTATTGGTGGCTGAAAGGAGTCAACATTTAAAAACATAAGAAGTCAAATGCAGATATATTATATCATTTTAATTATGATACGCACACACTTTACCCTTAGAGTAGCGGGAAAGGGAAAATATAAAATATACGTTTTCAGGTTGTGTTTTTCGGTAGTCTATAAGAAGCAGATATTCGCTCTGTTACACCACTGGAAATACCATTTATTTAGAATCTATTTCTAGACCAATGCGTCACTATTTTAAAACTTATCTCCCCCTAAAAAACATCATCCTGATAAGATATAAAACCACATGTCCGTGTGAACATCCTGTTACGACATTGCTTTCGGGTATATATACGGGTGCCTCCCTCAGTTCCCCGTCTTATAACTTTGTCTTCACTACTGTTAATACTGTACTATACTGTGTGTTCGTTTTGAAATCAATAAAACATCTTTACATTGAAACTTCAATCTTTCACTTTGAATCAAGTATCATCGCTACCTTTGGTCATCACTGCATCCCTAAAACGAATAACTACCTGACGAGTTATTCACAACAGAGTTCTATCTACCGATAGCCCTCTACGAGGATCATTCTTCGAAAGGAACTTCGTATAGGAGACGTCCATATACTTAATAACTTCGTACTGATTGATCTTCAACCGTTCTCTTTATTCTTCTGAATAATTGGGAACGTAACATTGGTGTCAGAAGTGGGATTGCTTCGAGATCACATCGAGATAACATCGTGATAAACACACTTCAACTTCGCAGACGTTTTCTTCAAACTCTCTGGTAACAACTCTGGATTCCAGCCACCGAGAAATCAAGAATCGAGTCTTCTAAGACGAATCTGCTGAACCTGTGTTTGCCGTTGCTGCTTGCTGTTCAAAACCGTCGCTGGTTGCTTCTACTGCTGCTGCTATCTGCTGCTGCTGCTGCTCCTGCTACAAGATTTTGACTAGAGAAGGTACACCTCTACTCAAGAAAATCTACATTGGAAGATTTACGACACTATGAGCCTCTCTGTGTTCCTGTAAGTACAGATTTTAATTCGACATTGTTGTTAGATCAAATTTCATCTTTTTTATATACCTTTGTAAATTTTGTATTTGATATTTTTTTTTATATATTTATTCACACTAAAACTCAAAAATGAGTATTGAAAAGAAGGAAAACCAAACATTCATATGTTCAATTTCTGATCTCATGAAATTTATTAAACCCTTCGATGGAAATAGGGAAGACCTTATACCATTTTTGCAAAATTGCGAACGAGCATTAGAATATGCCACGGAAATTCAACAACCGACATTGCTCTCGTATATTCTGTCTCAACTAACTGGCAAAGCTCAAGTTGCATGTTCTATGAAAAGAATTAATACTTATGAACAATTAAAAATATACCTCAAGCAAAACTTCTCAGATTCAAGAACTCCAACTCATTTGTACATTGAAATGCAACAATGCAAACAAAAGCACAACGAAAATGTAGCATCTTACATGCTTAGACTAGAGATGTGTGCAAAAGAATTGAAAACTACTATAAGTCATTGTACAGAAGATGAATCTGAACTAAAGGGAAAGTTCGCTTATGCAGACCATAGCGCACTAACACAATTTATCATTGGAGTAAATTCAAGGATATCAACCCTTTTACGAGCTCGTTGACCTAAAAATTTAACAGAAGCTTTAAAGATAGCTCTGGAAGAGGAGGAGATAACAAATCTTCTCGAAGAGACAAGACATTTATCATTTCGCAGTAAACCAAACTGCAATACTTGCGGAAAAACGGGACATACATCGCATAATTGTTATCGTAATAAAAATAGGCATAATGATACAAGAAGAATTAACAATTTTATACCAAAACCTAACTTCCAGAATAAAAATAAAAAGCTCTGCAATTATTGTAAGAAATCAGGTCACCTAATAGAAAATTGTTTCAAAAAAGATCCATCCAAACGCGAGAAATATCTAAGAGACAAAAAAATGAGTGTGAATCTAATATCAAAAAACGTAGAGTCCCCGTTGTGGTGCATTTCAACGGAGGATTAGGTATAAAAAATGATAATGTACAATTTTTTGATTCATGTGAGGAAGCAAATAAAAATATTTTAGCTTTTTCCACCCCGCATGAACATAAGACATTTAACGAAAATGACATGTACTCTGACCAATCTATTATTTTAAATAATAATTATACTTCAATAAATGAAGTGGAAATTAATAAAAATCGTTTTGGGAATTTACCATATATAAGTTTGAAAATATGCTTCAAGAACATTGCTAAGACCTGCAAATTCTTAATTGATACAGGCGCTGCCATATCCCTTATAAAAAATGACGTCATAACATATTTTAAAAATAATAATATTAAATTAAAATTGGGAATAGGCAAATTGCAAATAAAAGGCATTGAAAAATCTGAAACTATATCAGAAACGGAAGGTACTCTTATTTTAAAATTTAAAATTAAAGAAAATTATATTGAACAATTGTTTCACGTTATAACAGACATTAATCTCGACTTTGATGGAATTATTGGTAACGATTTCTTCATAAATAAACGCTGTAAAATAAATTACGAGTCAAATATGCTGAAAATAAGTGACAAAATTGAATTGCCACTAATGAAGAATACGTTCTTATATCAAATAAAGCCTAGGTCTGAAACATTCTTAAAAGTAGACGTAATAAACCCTGAAATTAAGGAAGGTTTAATTCTGGACCTTAATATAGGAGAGAACTTGAAAGTATCTAATGTATTAACAGAAGTCGATCAAGACAATAAGTGTTTAATATCATTAATAAATACGAGTGATAAAATAATTACTATACACAAATTAAAAGTGAAATTAATACCGTTTGAGTACAAGACTAGCGAAATTAATAAAATTAAAGTGTTAAATAAAAATTCAAAAATAACGGAACGCGTTAACAAAATCAAGAGTTTAATTCCTAATAATCACCTAAACTCTGAAGAAAATAAATATTTAAACGAAATATGTAAGGATTACGACGATTTATTCTTCATAGAGGGAGATGATTTGAGTTTTACTAATGCAGTGCAACATCAAATCATTACTTCCCATAATAATCCGATTCATACGAAAACGTATCGATATCCGGAAATACATAAAGAAGAAGTCAATAAGCAAATAAGCAGAATGCTTAATCAAAGGATAATAAAACCTTCTAACAGTCCTTATTCATCACCTATATGGATAGTTCCAAAGAAATTGGACTCATCTGGACAAAAGAAATGGAGAATAGTGATAGACTACAGAAAGCTAAACGAGATAACAATCGGAGATGCTTATCCTCTACCGAATATATCGGATATTCTCGATCAACTCGGAAAAAGCAAATATTTTACAACACTAGATTTAACATCTGGGTTTCACCAAATTAAAATGAAAGAAGAAGACAGTCAAAAGACAGCCTTGTCAGTTCCTTCAGGACATTACGAATATGATCGTATGCCATTTGGATTAAAAAACGCACCTGCCACTTTCCAAAGATTAATGGACAATGTATTAAGTGGATTACAAGGAGTAAACTGCTTTGTTTACTTAGATGATATTGTAATATATGCCAGTTCCTTGGAAGATCACCAAGAAAAATTGAATAAGATATTTCTTAAACTACGTGAATATAATCTAAAACTACAACCGGAAAAATGTGAATTCTTAAGAAAGGAAGTCGCATATCTAGGACATATAATAACGGATAAAGGCGTTAGTCCTAATCCAGATAAAATTAAAGCCGTAAAGAACTTTATAGAACCAAGAAATCCTAAAGAAATTAAACAATTCCTTGGATTGGTTGGATATTATCGTAGATTTATAGAAAATTTTGCAAAGCTATCTAAACCATTAACATCACTTTTAAAGAAAGACATCACGTATAATTGGACTGAGCATCAACAGAATGCATTTGATGATCTTAAAAATAAATTGATCACAGCACCCTTATTACAGTATCCAGACTTTAACAAACATTTTATTATAACAACTGATGCATCAAATTATGCAATTGGATCAATCTTATCACAAGGAGAGATAGGAAGCGATTTACCAATATGCTATGCTTCGAGAACGCTAAACGCATCCGAAGGTAATTATAACACAACTGAAAAAGAACTACTTGCTATCGTGTGGTCAGTAAAACAATTTAGACCATACATATATGGTAGAGAATTTACCATAATCACAGATCATAGACCCCTAGTTTGGTTATTTAATGCTAAAGATCCAGGATCAAAATTAGTTCGATGGAGACTTAAATTAGAAGAATACACATATAAAATTCATTATAAACCAGGAAAAATCAATTTAAATGCGGATTGTTTATCAAGACTACCTGTAAAAATATTAACTACGGGAGAAACATATAAAGACTTCTTAGACAAATTCCATAACGGAGAAACATTTAACGTTACATGTAATGAATTCGAAGAATACTTGTTGAAAACTAAGGATAAAGACATTGCTTATCCTACTGCAATAGATTTGGATGATGGAATTCACTATTGTACAGATATTCTTTGTAAATCAGAGAATGCTGAAATATTCAAGTTGAACAGTCATGAACTGTATCAAACAGAAACTACTAGCGGAAATGCAAAAACCTATTATCATATATTTACCAAAATAAATCATTTTGACAAACCTTCATATCCCGACATATTTACTGCATTAAAAAATTTTAGAGATAATCTTATAATAAAAAATATTAAGACAATTTCTATATCTGATTTCGTAGATCCATTCAATATAATGGACTATCACAAAATAAAAGAATTAATAATGTTCGTATTTCACGACACAAATATAATCATTAACATATACAAAAATACAATTATAAGTGTTGAGGAAAATGATATACCTCAAATATTAATTGATAACCATGATGTACCTACTGCTGGACATTTGGGATTTTATAGGATGTACAACAGAATAAAACACCAGTACACCTGGCCTAGAATGAAACAATCAATTGAACTATATGTAAAAAATTGTAAAGAATGCCAACTGAATAAAGTTAACCGTCAAAATAACACTGCACCTATGGAAATTACTTCCACATCTAAGGAAGCTTTCGAAAGAGTAGCCCTCGATTTAGTAGGACCTCTTCCAGAAACAGCTAGACAAAATAAATTCATCTTAACACTTCAAGATGATTTAACTAAATTTAGTCAAGCTTACCCTTTAAAAAATGCTACTGCAGAAGAAATTGCAAGCAAATTTATAGACTTTTCATCATGCTTTGGTATACCTAAATCAATTTTAACCGACCAAGCACAAAACTTTATGTCGCAATTATTCGCAAAAGTCACAAAATTACTCAACGTAAAACATAAAAATTCTACCCCCTATATGCCTCAATGTAATGGAGCTTTGGAAAGAATCCATAGCACATTGAAGGATTATCTAAAACATTATGTAAATAATGATCAAACAAATTGGGACGAATTTCTATCAATTGCCATGCTTAGTTATAATACTAACATACACTCGACTACAAAATTTACACCTTATGAATTAATATTCGGAAAGAAAGCCATAATACCGAATAGTTTATATCGTAATGATACTCCAACATATAATGACTACTTCACTCAATTAAAATACAAGTTCTCACAATCTCATAAAATCGCTAGAGAAAACATAATTAGATCTAAAGAAAGATCAAAACAAAGATATGACGCTACTGCTAAAAATAAAATTAATTATAAAATCGGAGACCTAGTACTTATAAAAAATCATGTACGATTACGAAAGGCTTTATCAGCTAATTATAAAGGACCGTATGAAATCACAGAAGTGAATTCACCTATAAACGTTACCTTAAAAATAAGAAACAAATTCGTAAAATATCATATAAATGAGATAAAACTATACCATCAAGAGATTACTAATGTCGAATAAAGAAGTACCAATGCCAAATAAGAATAAAAATTGAATAAAAATTGAATGAAAATTGAATAAAAATTGAATATTGGATCGAATAAAATTAATAAATGAACGTAAAATAATAATAAATACTCCTATAAAGAAATTAATAATAAAAATTTCATTTCAGACTGTTGACGCTACTATACTTGAGAACGAATTCTTGTTCACACATTGAAAAGATTAATAGCGGTAATGGGTTATTTTATGACGAGATAGGTAAAGTAAAAACCTACAATGATTATTGGAATGTGGTTACATATCAAGAAACGGAAAACATTATTCCACAACATGATATAATTTTAGATATCTACGGAAGAACCAATTTAATATGTTTAAAAGTTATCGAAAAAGATATGGGAAATACCTGTCGCTTAACATTAGCCGACATTAAAAGTGACATACAGAACATGAATACAAAGTTTGAATCAGTGATTCACCTGATAGGAAAAGAACACCTCAAGAGAACTAAAAGAGGATGGTTTGATGGAATCGGGACTATG
This sequence comes from Odontocerum albicorne, assembly GCA_949825065.1. Lineage (NCBI taxonomy): Eukaryota > Metazoa > Arthropoda > Insecta > Trichoptera > Odontoceridae > Odontocerum > Odontocerum albicorne. Next base: position 39,667,008 of record OX463850.1, read on the forward strand.
TTTAAAACCATTATCGGTACTTTAGATAAAGACGACGCAACATATTATGATAATGCAATCAATAAAGTAACAGAAGATGAGAAACATCTTAATGAACTCTTAAGAGATCAAACACAGGTCGTGACTTCAACAATACAGACATTCAACGAAACTATAGTCAGATTCAGAATAAATGAGATTGTCATGAATAGCAATCTACAGAAACTAGAACATTATGCAAATGACCTTAAAAAAGGAGAACGTTTTATTAGATGCTAGAATAACTATAATAGCACAAATAACGTTATTGCAAGAAGTTGTAAAAAAGCTGGACCGACAGATCGATAACATGATCGAATCTGTTCTATTCAGTAAAAACAACATAATTCACCCAACATTATTATCCCCAACTAAATTTTTCCAAGAATTATCTAAAAACATAGGTAAACTAACGCAAGGTCGCGAACTACCTATTCCTCCTACAATGGATAATATTCATTTGATAATGGATATTTCAACATTAACTTCATATTTTTATAAAACTAAAATTATCTATATAATTTCAATTCCATTAACAAAAATTCAGGAATTCCAATTATATAAGATCACCCCTTTACCAATACCACATAATGCAGATGAACCAAAATACTTCTCCCTAATTCAGAATGAATTTAAGTATGTTGGATTCACTCGCACAAAAATGCAATACATAAGGTTTAATGATCTAGATAGATGTAAAACGCTGACTGAAAATCATTTATTATGCAAATTAGATGATGTATTTTCATCAACAGAAAATGGAGTCTGTGAGTCAAAATTAATTACCGAAAATCCTAATAAAATTCCACAAGATTGTATTACAAAAACTCTGTACGGAAATCTAAATATCTGGCACAAAATACTGCACAACAGATGGATATATGTATTGACCAATAAGGCAAAAATAACTATAGACTGTCCGCCTAAACCAATCGAAGAAACTGATGTAATAGGTACTGGACTATTGAAATTGGAGAAGAATTGCAAAGCATATACAAAAACATTGCAATTCATAGCTGAAAACGATATACAAACAAATATATCTGTAGTAACGAATAAATTTAATATAATAACGGAAGATTGTTGTATCAAAGAATCAAAGTTCAACGAAACTTTACCACATTTAACACCCTTAACCATAACTAATATAAATTTAGACGAATTGCGCGTTGCAACACATAAATTAAACGCAGTTCAAGATGAATTAAATAAAATTAATGAAAAACCCGCTATAGTAAAACATTCGCATTATTATGTAGCAATTATCTACACAATATTATCACTACTAGGATTACTAATGGGAATAAAACTATATAAAAGATTCTTTAAAAAACAGAATCATGATAGCGGATGTATCCAAATATTTAATCAATGTTATAATCCAAGAAGAAACTCTCGGAATAGAGAAAGAGAAAGAGAAAGAGATAGAAATAACTATCCAGCAATCTCATTAACAAATATCAATACAGGATACGATGACGAAGATAATAAACAAGAAGGTTTAGAAAGAAATAAGACTAGCCCTAGGATGGTTAGCAATCGATCTGCCTTACTTCGTGAAAACACGTTCAGTTAAATCGATCAAAAATAAATAAATAAATAATATTCAATAAAATAAAATAAATATATAAATAAATAATATTCAATAAAATAAAATAAATATATAAATAAATAATATTCAATAAAATAAAATAAATATATAAATAAATAATATTCAGTAAAATAAAATAAATATATAAATGAATAATATTCAATTAAATAAAAATATAAAATGTTCAATTAAATAAATAAAAAGGCATATATAATATAAAAACACATATTTAAATGAATATGAATAAATAATATATATATATTGAAATGGTAAACAAATAAATGAAATTATAAAAATATATCCCAAACGTTATAATTTTTTGTCATGTTAAATTGTCATGGTCAAGAGTAGATACATAAATAAATATGTTTGTTTTAACGTTACTGTGTTAACGTATTCTTTACGATAATAAATAAAAATTTATCGATTTTGACAAATGATCATATTTTTAAACGTTACTGTGATAACGTATAATGCATTATTAAGTACGAAAAATGTACGAATTCTAGGTATGATCATACAAAAAAAAAATATTGACGAAATTGTTATCTGTGGAAAGATACTTTTCTAAGAAATATATAAAAAGTTAATTAACAAGAAAAATCACGAAATATTTCATGTATAAGAGACATATTCATTGACGGTTTATCGCAGACTTTCATTGAATTGTTTCACTTATTGGAAACAAAATTATCTAAGTTGTTTCAATACTATAATAGAAGCAAGAAATTTAATTAGTTTCACCGACAAAAATCATGATTTGTCAGGGTTTTCTGATGAATTCTTTGATTTATTTTATTAATGAATCTTAGATTTTATTAGAGATTAATTATAAGATTTAATTAAGACTTAACTTAAGAATTTTATATAAAATAAATTATGTTAAAATATTGGAATTATATAGAATCCTTATTTTATTTATATAGAATCTTTAATAATAAAAGTATGAATGAAAAATGTAATCATGTAATAAGAAAAATATAATCATGTAAACTAAGAAAATGTAAATGATGTAATAAAAAAAAGGAAAATGTATCAAAGAACAAAATAGTATATATACTAGACTATCTTCCAAATATGTTTGTAAAAAGGGAAAATGTACCCCTAAAAAACTTTTGAAGAATCATTTGTAAAAAAGGAAAATGTACCCCTAAAAACTCTTGAAGAATTATCAGAATTCAATACTAATAAAATAATTAATTATCACAAGGATGATACAAGATGTGAAATAAACTATGACATTTACAATCATAAAATTCAATTAAAATCTTGTAGACTTCAATTAAATAGATTGCAAAAAATGAATAAAAGGCTAGAAAATAATATTTTTGCAATTAAATTCAACTAGTACATATTTTTTTGAAAAAAAAATGTATAGTTTCAATTTTATGGTGGAGGAATGTTACACCACTGGAAATACCATTTATTTAGAATCTATTTCTAGACCAATGCGTCACTATTTTAAAACTTATCTCCCCCTAAAAAACATCATCCTGATAAGATATAAAACCACATGTCCGTGTGAACATCCTGTTACGACATTGCTTTCGGGTATATATACGGGTGCCTCCCTCAGTTCCCCGTCTTATAACTTTGTCTTCACTACTGTTAATACTGTACTATACTGTGTGTTCGTTTTGAAATCAATAAAACATCTTTACATTGAAACTTCAATCTTTCACTTTGAATCAAGTATCATCGCTACCTTTGGTCATCACTGCATCCCTAAAACGAATAACTACCTGACGAGTTATTCACAACAGAGTTCTATCTACCGATAGCCCTCTACGAGGATCATTCTTCGAAAGGAACTTCGTATAGGAGACGTCCATATACTTAATAACTTCGTACTGATTGATCTTCAACCGTTCTCTTTATTCTTCTGAATAATTGGGAACGTAACAGCTCGATGCGCCGTCTTTTGGCTTCCATCCACCCTTTCTGTTGGATAAATGCTCCTAAATAAACTATTTAAATGGTCATACTTAGACTTAGACTTAACAGAAGGAAGACAAAAGTAAGATTAGTGCTGTGGATGTGCGTGCACTAAGGAAAATTTGTGAAGTGTCAATGTATGAGAGCTGGCGAAATGAAGACATTAGAAATGAATGACTGGATGAAATGGATGTTTTAAGTAAGATGAAGAAAGGAGCTATAAGATGAGTTGGGCATTTAAAAAAAATGACCGAGTATACAAGTCAAAAGTGTAAGGCGGGCGTGGATGAGGTGGACCAAAGGAAACGTGATTAGATCACATGGACAATATTTAGAGAGAAGGTAAAGTGAGAGGTATGTGGAAGAGGCAAAATTTGTGTGCTTGGATAGAAAAAATGGAGGTCTATTATTTCTGCCTACCCACAGGAGACACAGCAGAATTATATGAACTCGTATTTGTGAGGTGCATGACTGCGCGGTAACGCACTAGACTTCCGTGCGGAAGATCGTCGGTTCGAACCCCGCACTGTGCTACTCCGCCTAGTATTCGGGGGTATAAGAATACCTATGACTTCAGTCATATATAAAATTTAAAAAAAAAACAATAGATAAAGACGGCTTGGAGTTAGTCTTTCCCGACTTCGAAGGTCGTGAAGTGCGAGGCTGGGAACCAGCCTGATGGGAAACGTTTTAAGGTATCTCTGTGTTCCTGATAGAACGTACTCTTATAAAGAGGTTGTTATTAAAATTTAGTTTATTGGTTTTGCCTTTATTTTGGATACATCCCACTTCAATTTATTGAAAAAAATATAGTATTTTGCACAATATATTGGCTACTATCGGCTTGCCCCTTTATGGTAAGGTATGCAGGAATGTGCCATAAGAATGCCGAACACCGATCGCATCGACCCAGCGAAGGAACTGGACTCCGACATGGAACCCAAGTGATAAACCGCATTCCTTTTTACTGTGAAGAAATTACTGATGCTTGCAAAATCAGGGATTTTGCAATAATCTTGGACAAAGTTATGTAAGATGCATTCAGTTTATGTTCTACAGCTAAAAATGCATTATGGACCTAAGCCTAATCTTGATTATTTTATTTTTAACTGTTCTTGACGTTACTTTGCCTCACAAAATATTTTCTTTTATTACTGTAACCTTTGGTTTGTTAATTAGCAGGTAGACCTCTCCTGAGACGTTGATCAACAGCTATAATTCCATATCTTTGGTGATTTTCTTTTAGATCGATTGATAGTTAGATTACTGTACTTCATATTTGATTTTTTTAGATATCCAGCCTTTCCGCTTTTGCGCAATATTGTCTTATTTATCTTACAATATCACCTTACTATCTGTACTGCATCCTTTTACACATTTTTAGTCTTTTCTACATCCATACACCTTATACAACAAATACGATTTTTCTGACTTTCTATGATAAATTTTCCAATCAGAATATCATTCACTTGATCTAACCATATTTTCCATGATCTGCCTCTCACATTATTTTACCAAATATATCTGTTTTGTTAGTATTTCTTCATTCATTCATTCAACATCTATCCCTCTGTCCTCTTTGCCGATTGCGACAGGGAAACGGCATGATGATATGTTTGTATTTATGTAATATTCGAGTACCAACTTCAATACATGGAAGTGAAACGTGGACGTGGAGAAATGTTAGAAAGAGCCGAATAAATATTGTAGAAAGCATGCACTGAGAATAATACATAGGGTGATAATGTATGATAGAACACGGAATGAAGTTAAGGCAAGAGACAGCTTCATCAAGCAGTGGTGAGCTCTTGTGAATGATGAATGTGTTTGTCAGATTTTCATCCAAATGCACAGACTTGGATATTTCTAGGGTCTCCGATCTGTCCAATTTATTTCCGTTACTACTGATATGCAAGAATTTGACATCATCGGTCCAAAATTTGTGATTTTCACATATATTCCCAACTTTTCAAAGCTGCTTGCTGAAGTTGTCTCCTACCTTCCTCCACCCACAATCCTTAACCCAAAATTTAACCATTGGAAGCGTGTATGTAGGTAGCATTTCGAACATAATTCAGTCTTATTTGTGTTCCTGATGATGAGGTGAAAACCTTGAATTTAGTAGGGTTATACCATTACATAAAGTGAAATAAAGTGTTTCACTAAATAAATAACAAGTAATAACTTTTATTCCTAACATCATTTACTTCAATACTCCACATAAAGAATAGTCTGAACGTTAAACCTTGATACTATCCTAATAAATAGTATATTTAATACGGAAAATCCCTATTTGAGACGAAGAGTTAGTATCATCTCACCTTGATAAACTCAGGAGTCATGTGCTCTCCAGCCATAAGGTTGGTCTCCTTGAGGTTGAGCTCCACGCCCAGAGCCTTGGCTGTCAGCATCACGGCTCTGCAGGGAGAAGATCCTGCGGTGTAATAGAAGTCGATACCCATGGCGGTAGGTTTGGCTGGAAAAACACAAATTTAAATAAATATTATTCATTGAGAAGACGAGCGAATGCTTCATTTTTTAATGTCTGCACCAAGTTATGTTCCAGTGAACTAGAGAAAATATAGGCGGAAAGGGAAGGCAATTGACCTTAGAGGAATTCAGCGAATTACTTAATATTATTTTAATGTATTATGGTATTATACAACACTTTTGGTATAAATAATACAACCTGATGAGCTTATTGCCCTGTGTCAATCTCTTCCAACCAACAAGAAAAATATTAAAGCGCATTAATTGAAAAACAAAATGGAAACCCATTTTTGAAAAAATCTAGGTAACAACGGTATGTAATCTCACAACACATGTGTTGGAAGACAGGCATTTTATCAACTATGCAACAGAGGTCCTCATTGTAAGTTCTGAAAATATTACAGCACTTACTCGTAGACATTCAACAACACTCGCAAACGTCTAATGCTTGCGAATGTTGCCTCTTTACATGTTTTTAAAAAAATCTGGTTTTCAATTGGATTCGGACCCGTAACTTTCAGGCTGGAATATAGACGTGCTACCAACTTGATCATCAAAAATGATTACACCATAAAATAACGAAAGTAATAATGAATGCATTTGATCAAAAATGACAATGAATGCGAATGTTCAGCGACCCGTAAGTAACGGCGAAAGTAAATCTATCTTGCTAGTGATTGGCTGTATACAGTGTAACCATGCTGGCTTATTGCCATGTGACATATATTTCCGGGTGTTTAACCCTGAGAGATCGGCGCACTGCTATAGCAGTGGAAGAAATTTGTTCTACCCTACGGCGCACTGCTATAGCAGTGGAAGAAATTTGTTCTACCCTACGGCGCACTGCTATAGCAGTGGAAGAAATTTGTTCAACATGAATATTATTCATTTAGAATACAAGAGTACATATTCTAAAATATATTTATGTTGTAAAAATATATATTTTTTGTTTTTTTGTTGTTTAAAATAAATATTAATCACGAACGTCCGAATCGTAAATATATCTCGGCACTAGATAGACAATTATATTTTTTTCTCGTAGCACTCTCAGGGTTAAAGAACACTATCTGTAAAAACAAGTTTATGAACATCCAAAGCAAGGTGAGGATATACAAGACCTGTGTCCGCCCCATAATGACATACAGCATAGAGTCCAGAGCCGACACTGTCAGAACCAAAAATCTCCTTCGAACCAGCGAAATGAAGGTACTCAGAAGTATCGCTGGCAAAACCCTTCGTGATAGAGTACGAAGCACAGAAATTCAAAGGATGTGCGAAGTTGAAGATATTGTCAGATGGGGACGACAGAGAAGAAGGTTCTGGAACGAACATGTATCCAGAATGGCGGAACCAAGAGCCGTAAGAATAGCCAGGGACAGTATCCCCCAAGTAAGCAGACCTCCAAGACGACCTCCCAAAAGATGTAAAGACAGCTGGCAGTCGACGTCATAAGCGAAAAACGATGATGCAGGATTATAACAGGCCAACATGCCTAAAAGAAGAGGAAGAAGAAGAAGACATATATTTCAATCAAACAGAAAGGTAATTAACCAAGCCCAAAATAGAAACAGGATTTTTTTTTTCATTTGAGTTATAAATGGAATTGAACTTAGATTGGAAGACAGGCGTCTTATCAACCAGGCTACGAAGGTTGTCAATAAAACAATAAATAGATGACCGTTTTGAAATATGATAAAATTACTAATAATCAAATTAAAATATTTAACACAATATTAAATTAAAAATTAATATGTTTATTTGATAATTATAACCACAAATTTAACATTTTCATTTTACACGTGTCCTTTCGCAAGGATTGATTTCTTGATTTATATGTAATTTACCTCTGGCGTTACATATATTTTTTGCAATACGGAATCCTTTTTCCAATAAAGCCTCCATTTCTCATTTTGCTCGATGGAATTGCGTATATTTATAAATTGGTAGATATTCTATAATATTCTCGTATTACTGAAACATACCATTTAGTTAAAATACACGTTATATATATTACAAGACACGTTACTTGGTTTTTTAGGACAAGTACGAGCATGGATTTTTTTTAGCTTTTTCATGATATTTATTTATTTGATTGTTCATTACACAAAGGTACAATCGGCAGGTTTATTTCTCTAAAATAATCGGTTAAAACCATCAAGACAGAATTTACAGATTCGTGTCAATTACCCGTTAAAAAGATTTAAGGTTATTTTTTTTTTTTTTTTTTTTATCCACTTTGCACGGATTTCTCCTGTTACACAAAGAGGGTTTGCTTCTAGCGTTAGCTTATTCGTTAGGAATAATATCAGCCAGGATTCTTCTCATACTGCTAGACGGTACCGAGAATATATCAACCGTGTCATTCAGTTGGTTCAATATCTCTATACCACGCGTGACTGAGTGTTTAGCCATGATATTCGTCCTGTAAGTTGGTACGTAGAACAGAGGGTGATTCCTTGCACGGATATATTTATTGGGTACATATAAACTTAGTGCTTCTAGAATCGCGGGACAGTTAAAGGAACCTTGGAAAACCTTAATTAGGAATATCGCAATGGATTCTTGCCTTCTTGTTTCAAGGCTTCTATAGTTACACACCGTGAGAAGTTCGGCATGGTGAGCATATTTTGGGTAATCGGTCTTTGTTCTGTACCATAGATATCTGAGGAATTTTTTTTGTATGTGTTCTATATTGTTTTTATATTTGAGCTGGTGAGGAGCCCAAACTGTAGATGCATATTCTAATTCGGTTCTAATTAGATAATTATATAAGTTTCGGAGGATATCGGTGCTGTTAAATTCTCTTGATATTCTCATTACAAAACCGAGTAGTTTGTAACAGTCCGATATCAAACGTGAGACATGGTTAACGAACGTGAGTCCGACATCGAAGGTTACGCCCAAATCCTTGAATTCAGAAACTCTGTTTAGTGCCACTCCCTGTATATTATACTGATGGTGGGTTGGTGAAAACGATCGACTATAAGATACACAGACACATTTATTAATGTTGAACAGAAGATGATTTTGCTCACTCCAGGAGACTAGGGAGTCTAGGTCCTGTTGTAACTGTGCACAGTCGTGAGGTGAATTGATCTTTTTGAATATTTTCAAGTCGTCAGCGAACAATAAACATAAACGGATAAAAACAATCGAAATCAGAACACAAATTAGAAACTTTAAATAGAGTATAAGAATCAAATCATAAATAAAAAGAAGACAGTAGAAAAATTAATAATATAAAATATATAATGACTATAAGAAGGTAGAGATAGGGAATGAAAAATAAAATGATTAATAGGAAAATATACGCGATGTTATGAAAGAAAGATATCATAATTTTTAAATAGTTTTTAAACACGCCAATGAGAGTGCAGGTGTTACCTCAAAATTGTGGTTAAGTAGAAAAAAAGGTTTATCTTAGATTAAGGGGCATGGGCATAGTAAGGGGCATGAATATTATGTTTTTCCTGATTTTCCTACTGAGAAAGTATTTTTTAACTTTATACAGAACTGCCTGAAAAGTGCACGTGGCTTTCTTTGAGCGATCACTCCTTGCTTTTTCGTTTAAATTATTCACACTTTCAGTCAGAATAGATGTCTAAAAATGTTTGCTTTCTCTCCGTACTATATTCAATTGTTCTTCGATCTAAAGAGAAAGGCGGGATTATTATTAGCGTGAAAAGTTCACGTAGCTTTCTTTGAGCGATCACCCTTGACTTCTGCGTTTCAATTATTTACACTTTCATTTAGAATCAACATCTCAAAATTGTTGATTTCTCTTCGTTTTCATTGTTATTCGATACATAGAGTAATACTTCTTAGCTTTTAAACGATCGTTCAGTTAGTTTTTCTGACTTTACATGAAATGCACAGGAACTATAACGATACGATAGTTACTCCTCATAATTGAGTATGATTGAATCATCTTGTAGATGAAAGACGTCTACCAATGTATGTATTGATCTATCGACTAAGAAATCACACAACCTCATCACAGGCTTTGCCTAGTGGAAGGTTCTCTATATCCACAAAAATGATTGTAAATTTGTAAATTGTTAAATAAAAAAAACGGTATTCTACAAATTTGACATGTATTTGAAAAGCGGGAAATCAACTTTTGCCAGTTATAATAAATTTTTTGTACAATTTTGACAGAATCAGTATTTTTTTTTACTTTTAAAGCACCTACTCAGCCAGTGAAAAATCCAATGTCACTTATTTGAAGTGACTTTGTGCTTTTTTTTTGCAATGTCAAAACAAATAACAAACATTGAACAGAGATGAACACAGCAACAGTAAACGGTTCTATAAACACCCATGACTTGCAAAAAAAAAACACCAAATAAACAAAATGACAGAAATACTTGAAGCAAATATAATTTCACGTTTCCAGGCAAATTGAATTCCGTTCCTTTGCTTCTGATGTACGCTAAACAAATTTATGTTTGTCGTGTGACTCCAAAGTGGAATGTTTATATTTGCGAAAATAAATAAAATCATTGATATGACGATCTCAGAGGGTGCCACGTACCAGGGTGGATGTCGAACGGTAAACGTTTAAGTGGTCAAAGTACTGATTGAAAGTAGGACAACATTTTCAGGTTTTTATATGTTTTAAAATAAGAACCTTAATCAACCAGTATATGAGATTACTCAAAAAATAATTTTCGATGAGTTTTAATGTATGTACAAAATTTTACATTTTTTATAGCCCTTTAAATTGTTTAAGTACTTAAAATCTGCATTTATGTATTGTAAATATGTAATAATAATAATTATAACTAACTGAAGCCGGGTTTTGATTGAACTCGCTATTTTGGAAGTGAGTAAACTTTTTCAAGTTAAAACATTACTTATTATAACATAAGAAATAACTTAACTTTAGTGTTAACAGACCTAACTGAATAGCACAAATGTTTTAAGAGTTGGAATGTTTTACATATAATACAGAAATATTGAATGTTGGATAATATTTATTAATTTTTTTAAGTAAATAATAGTAAACTTGATAAGTTCTTTACTTATTTTTATGTTCTGTGTATTGTTGAAACTTTCATGGTAAAAAATGTAAAAATGAAGAGGTTATTTTAATGACCGACTGTTTCATCGATTTACGTAATCAAACGTATGTTTGAAACATTAATTTGCAAATTTTGAGTATGTGTGTTGCTTAAAAACATGTCTAAATTATGTTTGAATTTTTTATCTGAATATTGTTGAAAATCTTTGACGATAGTACGATAGAGGCCTTAGTACGCATTTAAATCTATGGGAGACGGATTTTCTACTAAGTAAATAAAAATTTATTTCAAATAAACCATTGCGACAAAAAGTGGATCTTTTTTGCTAATTATATAAAATTTTTCAATAATGCAAACAATTATATTCGTTTGCACGACCATTCCAAATAAACCGCAGCGATAATAAAAACGATTAATGATAAAAAAAAAAATTTAACTTAATTTGCATCGGAATATTTATGATAATTTTAATACAAACTCTCCCTCTTTTGATTTCAACAACTTCTGTACAACGAGCGTTCTACTCGCAACCACTTTTAGCTTTTTTAACGTTATCAATTATAATTTTAAATTATTTTTTTTATGAGTATACACTCATAAAAATTGTGTATTATTTATACAATAGTTGAGACAAAATTGTGGAGGTTTAAAGGCATTATAATTTGTTGAGTCAAACATTGTTTATTACACTTTATATAACGGTATAACCCTACCGCTTTCAAGGTTTTCCCCTCATCATCATGAAAACTCAAACAAGACTGAATTATGTTTGAACTGGTACCGATATACACGCTTTTAACTGTATTTTTTTGGGTTTTGGAATTGTGGGTGAAGAGAGGTGGGAGACGACTTCAACAAACATTCCCAAGATCTCACCGCTGGTTGCTGAAATCGTCTCCAGCCTCCCTCCTCTACAATTCCCAACCCGATATTTTATCGTTAGACGCGTGTACGTGTATGTCGGTACCAGATCGAACATAATTCAGTGTTGTTTATGATTCCCTGATGATGAGGTGAAAACCTTGAAACCGGCAGGGTAATACCGTTGTGTAAAGTAGAATACACAGTGTTTGACTAAACACATTAAAAAGTTTACTTTCGAGTATGACGACATTTGTGGCCAAGTTGGTAAGATACATATGTATCATATCTTTCAAGTTAAGGGTTACTGGTTTAAATTCCGTTGATATCCAGATTTTTTAAATATTCTCCAGGCAGGTAATTACTCAAATCTTATGAAAACACTTTTCTGGTTGAAAATTGAAACATTGTCTTATCCACTTGAAAGTATATTTAACCCAATTAGTTTTAAGTCATATGCGACTAATCTTCTATCTCTGAATCCGTCAAGATGAGTCGCATATGACTTGAAACTAGTTGGGTCAAATATATTTTTTCAAGTGAATCAAACAGTGTTTTATTATGTTTGAAAAAGCACGAATGTTCACAGCATTAACGCTAAAATTCTACTATAGAAAAATTACCTTTCTGATTATTTTGAAGAGATTACCATAAGGTTTTCAATCCACCAGGCTGTACTTTATTCAACAAGAGTATAATATAATACAATATTAAAAGATTCCAGCCTGTTTTTTACTTAAGACATTTTTACATTTGTCTTCCAGTTGGAAGAATATGACATACAGCAATGCCAGCCAGGCTGTACTGTTGTACAATGAAAGTGTAATGCAATTAAATATGACATGGGAGTTATTTTTACTTAAGACATTTTTACATTTATCTTCCAGCTGGAAGAATTTGACACACAGCAATAAGCCAGCCAGGTTGTACTGTTGTACAATGAAAGTGTAATGCAATAAAATATGACATAAGAGTTATTTTTTTCTTATATTCGAGTTTATTTCGCTATAAAAATAATCGAATATTTTGATAACGAAATAAACTCGAATCTAAACAGACTGAAACATTACCCTAACGACGAAATTTGAATATAAAGAAGACAATTATCTATGATATAAAATCACGAATTGGTCAAACCATTGAAGCAAAAATCAGTTGTCACGGTCAACAAACTTCTTTATGCAATACTTACAATGCATAAAGGTCACTTGACAGACCGAGACAGGTTTTTGACAATGTACAACAAAATCTTTAGAAGCTGAGAGAGGAAGGAAACTGGAAGAAGGTAGCGAGTGACTGGCCTGCTTGTAAAACGATATGCATGTGAGGTGGGATATGATAAGCTACTTTAATGAGCAACAGTTTTGATATATTTTCAGTCTGATACACAAGAAATTTAGAACTTACATGTACACGTATTTGAAACTGACCTAAGATCGATTATTGAAGAACTCAATTACATATGTATACGTTATATCACGCGAATTAAACCCCTCACACTTCATCACTCCAGACCGACCAAAAAGTCCATCCCATAATGTGCCGCACATAATCAGCAATAAATAACACACCGCACTGAAGAGTTCACACACACGTTTGCTATAAGTCATTCCTCCTGCAAGCCCAATTAATCAAACTCCTGTCGCAATAACAACTACGCTCCGTTCGACATCCTAAATGTTTGTCCCCTTTTGCATTTATTGAATTCGACACACCATTGTGTTTCATGGGAGCTAAATAGGCATATTGCCTTTGGGCAATAGATGCTCCAACTCTAGTAATGGCGAACATTTAATCACTTGTCATTGTGTGAGAAATGTAAAGAAAAATATCTAAGAATTAAGTCATGGTGATAGGAAAACGTGAAAAGAAAAAAAATGCGATACATAGGTGACCAATAAAGGATCGAAGCATGTTAAAGAATTCTGCTATTTGGGCAGTATTTTTTCAAATGATGGAAGAGTTAAGGTGGATATCGAACGGCGAGTATCGATGGGAAACAAAGTCAATGTGGCACTGAAACATATATACCTAATAGAATCGAACAGCATCAAAACATGCTAAGTTCATTACACAATTTTCTACCTAAAAACTTTTTATTTTATTTTATTTGTTTTCCAACGGTCAAATGGTCTTTTCGAGTATAAGAGTGAAACTTGGACTTGGAAAAAGACTGATACGACCCGCAAATACTGTAGAAATATGTGCACTGAGAAGAATACATGGGGTAATCATGTATGACAGAATACGAAATGAAGGGATGAGGGATGAATGTGAACTTAAAACTGGTGTGTTGAAGAAGATGAAGAATGCCACTCTGACATAGTTTGGCTAAGTAGAAACAATGAATGAAGAAAGACTGTTAAAACAAATATTTAATATGCAAATGTGAGTAGAAGTCATTTGAAAATACCAAGGAATGTATGGTTGAATCAAGAGAATGTTTTTAAAGAAGGAAATGCAGTGAGAGGAACCATTGGAGTTATATGAGAAGGTGTATATGAGATGAAGGATGTGTGTCGAGAAAGTATAATGCTCTGTCCAGTTTACCTACCCCAACAGGGAAATATCGTGATTGTATGTATGTACGAGTATGTAATAATTATAAAAAAAACTTTTTAATTAGCAGATCACCACATGCTTTTTTTTTTAAATAATAGTTAACTTGGCAAATAGTCACGCTACTACGTATTTCAGAAAACAATCAGCTGAGTGTGGATTGTTCCGAGTCGTTAACACAATCTAATGTTCAAAATCTACAACACGTGTTTATATTCAATTAAGATGGACCGTATTTATATAAAAAAACTTTTAGTACTAAGAATCCCTAAATTAACGTTTTCCAAAGGTCCTCACTCCTTTTTTGTGCCTTTTGTTTTTTTTTTATTTCAGTATATTTATATGGTAGTAAATGTTTATATTTATTATTCAAATAACAAATGTGAATACTACCTTGATCAAAAAGTTTTAGGACTTTATTCATAAAATCGAAAATACAAGTTTATTCATGAAAATCGATATGGTCTCCTTCAAAGTACTCCCCATCGACTGCAACGCACTTACGCTAGCGCTTGATCCAATCCTCGAAACACCGCTGGTACTCAATTTACGGTATGTCCATCAGAGCCGTCTTCGATTTTTTCGAAGGCTGCTGGATAGTATTTGTGTTTTTTTTTGGTCAAAAACTGATGGAAATCATGTCTTTCACGATTTCAACGCGGTCCTTTTTTGCATGAAATTGAGGTCTTTCGGCACCAGTTTTGCAGCGACACGTCTGAGGCCCAAATCACTAACCAAAATGTCTTGAGCGGATTCATAAGCGATGTTAAAGTCCTCTGCCAGCTCTCTGATGGTCAATTTGCGGTTTTCGGCGAATATTTATTTGATTTTATCGATGTTTTCATCAGTTTTCGACTGCCACTGCGTTCGTCATCCTCAACCGACTCACGACCACTTCTGAAGCGTTCGTGCCACCGAAAAACACTTCTTCAACATTTCCAATGTCTGCGGACCGTTAAATCCGTTTTTCACACAAAATTTAATGCAAACTCGTTGATGCAAAGTTGATGCCATTTTCAAACTTGTGAAAAATCGAAAACACGCACAAAGGTAAATGTTCTCAGTGCAGCGTAACTTTTACAAATGTCAAGCTATGACGCTGAAATTTGGAGAGAAGTGTCAATGATAGATGTGGTAACCTAACAAAAAAAAAAGAATTCCAATCGGGTGACTGACAGCGCCACACGGTGGCCAGTCCTAAAACTTTTTGATCAAGGAAGTATATTTATATGTTGGCACCAATATGCCATTTCCTTAACGGAAAAGGCAGATGTGACTGAGCGCCAGACATTTTTATCGTGACATATTATAATCATACAAATGTAAATATTCTTGATTATTTTTTCAAGTTTTGATTATTTCAGTTAGGACCTTTTTAGACCTTTACAACAAATACTATCGTACAAATTGACTTAGTATCTAGAATTGTATTGTTTTTATACGAAATAACTTTGAACACACTTCAACTTGAGCAACAATTAGCAATTTATAAATTGTTATTATGTTGTATTGTTTATTTCTTTCACGACATAACATTGTCATTTAAAAACAAATACATGCAAGGTAAGTCAAAACAAATACTTATTATAAAAATATTGACCAAATTACAAAACGTTGTATTAAACTGTCATGTTAACACAAAAATCAGTAGTAATTATTACAAACTTATGGTTTAAAATAATTTTATATTGATAGAATTATTTAAATTCAATATATGTGTGTATATTATAAACACTATCAGTTGAGTTAATCCGATCTAACTTTCCGTTTTAAGCACAAGCTCCCGAAGCATTATCTGTTGCCTGACTAGTCCACCTACAGTATTAGCTGGGACGACCAAGGTCTGAGTGAATGTGATGGAATACAAGTAGCCTGAACGAGTGGACTTGTTATTGCTTAATAATTAGTGTAAGAATTGTTATCTAGTTATAAGTTGTATGTAGGGGTTAATTATTTCTAAGACATCATATATTAAGATTATAAAAATTAAAATCAAATGAAATGTAGGAAATTAAAATTAAGTTTGTTCATAATTATAATATGTAAATAAAAAGCTCAGTCTCTTATTTATTGTACATTATTATAATATGTAAATAAGATACACAATAAAAAGCTTACGCATTCGTGGAAGCCTAGGTGTTACAGACATCAACAGTAAGATGGAGGAGAGGTGATTGAGATGGTATGGGCACGTTGGACGCAGAGCACCCTATCACATTGTGTACCAGGCAATCTCCATGGATCTGCTTCGAATAACAACCAGAGGAAGGCCAAATAATTCATGGGTGGTGCAAAAAGATAACCTGATGCAGAGGCACGGCCTGAGGGATGAAGTCCGAGACAGAATAGCATACAACCTGAGGACAAGGAGAGCTGACCCCAACAGTCTTCGTAGACAGTGAGTTGGGATGGAGCCAGGGATAAGATAATTATAATATTGTATGAAAATAAGATTGGTTAAGATATAGATTTCTCTATAGTCAAATATTGGAACCACAAATTAATTTGTTAAATAAAAAATTATTATCAAATTTAGCCCAGTAGACTTACGAGTACGTAACTGTCGAACACATATTTTACAGTGGTAAAGTTCTTAGATTTGTTATTATTGGTTTAAAGCTTATATAGAACAAGAATAATTGGAATAATAGAGAGTGTAAATGGATAGAACCTCTTCATTAAACCAAATCGAAATATTCCATCATAAAAAGGACTTGTATAGTGTCTTTTCGGAACAACTGTCACTCCTTGAGCGTTTCAATAATGTAAGGCTAGTTACTAGTACTAAAATTAATTCAGATCTATTGTTTTTATTACAAGCAATCCACCCCTCACACAAGGATGACAGGTATTCCACCCTCCTTATGCAATTCTATGAATAAAAATAAATGACAGTTAAAAAAATTTAAAGATTCTAATGTTTAAACTTCAAAAATTTAACAATCGATTTATATGTGAAAAAGTTTTTCAAAGAAATGGAATATTCATTGGACGCATAAAATATATGGCGTATAGAAGATCAAATATATCACGTAAAGGAAAACCGAAAAACCAATTATCTAGAGTTTCATCTAGATCAGTGGTCTTCAAAGTGGGGTACGATACTTGGGGGTACGCCAAGTGAATTTATTAAAGATGAACAAATAAATACTTACTTGTATTTTTAAATTACATCAAATAAACGAGAAAATAAATTAACAGCAATTGACATTATTTTATTTAAGACTGCCAATCCATGACATTTTTACGTATGTACGAGTATATATCATATACTCGTATATACAAAAATGTATATTTCGATCTCCTATATATTCAGGGGTTTTAAGTGTACGCGATCAAAAAATTTGGAGTCCAGGTGACTTCCAGTCTGGTTTTCTCTTAAGGCTTCTTTAACATCTTTCTCGTGGGTTGGAAGAGATTGACTTTTTTACAACCCCCCCCCCCCCAGGTATTATACTACATATAACGAAAGTGTAATAATACAAAAACTAAATAACTAGTCTCCCGGTTAAGACATGACCATACCGAAGAAGGACCCTCCATAACTAAACAACATCTATGATACATTAAAAATATTATTATTTTGCAAGAAATAAGGTTTTTTTTGTATTTAGTTCACACTTAACCTTTTTATGTTATTTATAGAAGATAATATTATAATATCGGAGATCATTAAATAAAATTTAATTAACACATTGATCGCCAATAGGATTTTCGTAAAATGTCCAAAAAATGTTATTACGTTTTTAGGGTTTTAATTTAATATAACCTACCTATCACATTCATGAGTATATCTTTTAGAACCATGAAGATATCCTAAGGGCATATCGTAGTAAGATAGAGAAGGGCCGTGTCGGCCAAGTTTAATAGTAGTTTAATACAGAGCGCGTAGCCGACGGACATGATGACACTCTGAAGTTAGGTATGCCGTGTCAGCCACCGGTGGCCGACACGGCCCAATTGGAATACCTCGGTGTCGGCCACCGGTGGCTGACACGGCGATCAACGTATTAAAGGAAAAAAAGTTTGAAAATCACTGCACAGTAGCAAAAAAAGGTTAATTTCCGTAATAACTGCCTTGCACGTAGGTAGGTCACTGGTGACCACTTATTACATAACTATTGTGTGTGACTCAGTGTTGTGGCATAGGCTAGCCAAGGCCGTATAATTTATATTACATTCACCGGCTAGTTTCATTTTTATTATTGGCAACGTGGCGGACACAATATGGCGTTGGCTGCTATTGCATTTTCCCGCCATTTTTGATCGATACTATTAGAAACTTTACGAGTTAACTGTTTCTAGTTAAATGTTACGAGTTAACCTGTTACCATCCAAATATTTATTTTATTTTTTTATTTTATTTTTTTATTTTATTTATTTATTTTTAATTTATTATTACACACGACAATAAATATACATAATTTGCGAAAAAGCAACAGGTAATTTAATTTAGACATACATTATTTTAATGGATCTGGGTTTGTCGCCTTTCATTTGTCGTATCCCCAGTAAACTAGGTTTTTTGCCTGTATTTCACTGAGGATATTTAGCATGAAAAAATAAATCGATACTTCTTTCTAATTTTTGATTACACAAAAACAAAACCCCGTTGCACGTTCTCATCAACCTGACAAACAGTGACACTCAATTACAACTGGAAACATCATGCGGAATCAAACTCTTCACACATCATCACTCCAGAAAGACCAAACTTGTTCATCCCATAATATACCGCACACAATCATTAGAATAAAAACAAAAACAAAAGTAAAACCAAAAATGAACCAAAAATGAAACAAAAATAAAACCAAAAATGTTCATCCCATAATATACCGCACCCAATCATAAAAATAAAAATTAGCACAAAAATATACAGAAACACAAATACAAAACAACAAGAAGAAACCCATAATCAAGAGCCCACACAAATCTTTTCCACACGTCATTTATGTTGATTCATTCATTTGACATATATTATATAATCATCATCGACACTTCACCCTATGATGGGGATTGACTGACTAGGGATATCTGCCGTGTATCTCTTTCAGCAGCATTCACCCTCCATTACTACAATTTCTGTCTTGCAATAGAAACCGATTGAAAGACAGAAATTGTAACATAGAAACAAATCCCCCTTAGACGTGTTTGACAACCGTGTATGCAGTACATTTATGACTACAAACATGCATACAAACCATCACGCAATTTCTCTCATAGGCTTTGCAGAAACGACAGAGCATAAGACTTTCCTATCTCGACACACACCCTTCGCCTCTTTCATATTCATACACCTCCTCGTACAACTCTTACGATTTATCTGAATGTCAACATTTTCTTCTTTTATAATATCACTAACTTAATTTGTGTGAAATGAATTCAACCTTTCGGTTAAGAATTACTGGAGTAGGCATGGAACTTGCGCTTTGTCATTACTCGTATCGACAACACTACGATATGTGAAGAAGCAACAAAGCTCGCATACTAACTCGGTGTGAGGGACTTGTCCTTCACTACCATTTTCCTTGGTCTTCATCTTCCACGCATTCTTCTCACATTTACACTGTGTACATTCGGTGTGTTACTCTTTCTATTCATTCAAACGACCTCATAGTGCTCTTCTAATTTTTTTCCAACACACCAGCCTTACTATTACCATTAACAAGTAAATTTCTGATCTACTGTAATACATCAAAAATATTATTTTGTTTATATAAATGTCCAATATTCTTTAGAAAAATAGTAGAAAATAAAATGAATTTTGATGGATTTAAGAGATTTTGATATTACATTGAATTTGGATGCCAATAGGTTAAATGTTACGAAATACCATATTGTGTATGTAATGAACGCCCGAATAAATTATGGTGGAATGCAGCAATTTGCATGCGCAAATTTTAACACATTGGCAGCTTTCTCATTAATAACATCAACTTGTTAATGTTTTCAAATAATAACAGTGTATGAGGGCTGTTGTATGCGGGATTCGTGGCAATTTTGTTGTGTGTAATATCATTTCAGTCTATTCGAAATCCAAATCGGAGGGTGTTACGAATCCGTGAGTTGGTATGCCACAAGGCGCATTCTTCGGTCCATATTCCCTATATCTGATGAAGAATTTTCAAAAAAATAGGCTGATTAATTTTGAATTAACCTTATTCCTCTGTATAAAGTTAAAATTCCTGTTTTTTTACCTAGAAATTTTCTACTTTGATCCATGCATCTTCGGAGTAGTTAGATATATCATATCTCCACACGAACTTCAGACACGGAATGATTATCTTTTTTGTATATATATATATATATATATATATATTCAAAGGACATTATGAAGACTTGCCAAATATGTACAATATGTGTCAGTTGTTCCGCCGTTTACTCAGAAAAACACAACTAAATGTTTAACGAAATGTCAGGGTTGTCACAGCTTAACACAGAAAATACAGAAACATACGTTAATAAAATATTTGATAGAATTAAAAGTATATGTAACACGTAAATATTGATTATTTCAATAACGCACGGAAAGTAAATAATGGAACTATAAAATCATTTAAAATTTCAACGGTTAAATGAGTAAAACGCAAAACTGACAACCCTGTATTAGAGACACATGTCGACTCTCATGCGAAACTTTTAGGTAAATCTCTTTTAATTCGATAATATCTGTAAACTGTAATAATATATTATTTATTCATCATCTCAATAGATGTCTCTATATGTTCCATATTTAAGATTATTCGAATTAGTTCTAGACATTGAGTGATTTTACTAGCTAATTTTGTATGGCCGGCCCCACGGGCACGGCAACAGAGAGCGAGAAAACTCGCTTAAGGCACCTAATCGGTTAAATATATTTTGTTGGGTTGTAAGAGATTGCCTGTCATGTTGTAATATATAGAACGAAAACATAATAAATTACAATGTCCATGAGATATATAACGTATTCTACCAATTTCTTTTCAGTCTAATGATCTTGCATTTAGTGCTTATATTTTTAAGTAATATTTAAAGGCTGAATAAAAATGTTAATTTATAACTTATACAATTTGCCTTTAACTGATCATTCCCAAATAAACAAATTGTATGCAGTGTAACGTATCGCCTTTATATCTCCAAGGCGACAGTTAACGACCCACACTCGGGTCGATATCGCATTGAAACAGCAGGTGGGCCAAGCTCGAAATTTGGAGCAGGTATTGAGAAAAAAATATATAACTAGACGCCGCTTCGCCGTAACATAATTAGTTTAGTAAGAAAAAATTATTTCATTGTCTCATATTTTAGAGTAGTCAAATGATAAAATAATTTAGTTCAGCTTACCAGAGGCGTTGTCTGTATTTAAGAGATTCTATGGTGTTTATTATCCTGGGTCATTTTAATGTAAAAATTTGGACAAGTGAGATTCAATAGGGCGGGTTATTATGACATGACTTGTGCCGTTGTGGTTCTTGTGACGTGGAATGATCTACTTCTAAGTGTTAAAGATATGGGAAGCATTTTAATATAACCCTTTTAGGGAGGTCTCATCACAATACATGATTATAGGAACACCAAAAACAGACACTATATTCTTACTATAACATATTGTAAGTTTAATAAAGATTTCTTTGTAGTTTATTCCCCTCGTTACTCATAATTTGTCTGAGAATCACCTGTCAAATTTGTTTTTCTGAACATATGCATATGCAAGATAGGAAAGTATCTAATTTATTGACTGTAGCTACCAATGTTCTATCCTAATACTCGACTGATTTAGTGTAATATTTTTAATCTGTCAATAACAGTGGGTTTGAATCCCGAGTTAGAGCGTCCTTGAGGGAAGTCTACCCTTAAAAGGGCGCTACACAACGACACCGACACCTCCACTGGCAGACGACAGCCTTCCTCCATAGGCAATCGCGTATCTCCCATATTTATCATATGTATGTATTAATATTTTTTTTAAAAGTCACACACGTCTCCCCATATATACCTATACAAATGTTATGGCCTTTTGTAACGAAAACACTTTTAGAATTTCAACGTGTAGTTTTATTTGTATAAACGTTGAATTACATTTGAAGTATAATATTAACAGTATTGTAATAAGGATGATGTTAATATCTTAGCGGCTTTAAGAATAATGATGCTGCCTCAGCTATGACGTCTTATTTAAAGCAAAGATAACTATTCCAAGACCCTTCAATAGATTAGAGAGGAATGCGTAGAGTATGTTATCCTGTCAAATCAATATCAGTGATTTATATCTCGTCGCAGCTTCTCCCATTAAGTGATATTAAATCTTTATTGAATTTGGGGAGATAACCGCCAGCGAGATAGCAAACTAGAAAATAAAACATCGAGTAGGTCGACACTAAAGTAATAACGCTAAATCTAGTACATGATAAGCTTGACAAGGGTATAATATAACTTATAATATTTATTTGAATGTGGATAAGATAACATCGGTTTTGGTGATTATACCGTGTTACTGATAATGCCAAATAGGTTCTAAGATAAGTGGTACATGCATAATATTTTGAGGGTGAATGAGATAAGAATATAAGATTAACATGTGCTGGCAGTAGAGAGATACATGACACAAACAACATTTTATATTTTACTCACCATCATCTCACCTCCATTATTTTTCACTCACGCCCATTTAATATATATATATATATATATATATATATATATATATATATATATATATATATATATATATATATATATATATATATATATATATATATATATATATATATATATATATATATATATATATATATATATATATATATATATATATATATATATATATATATATATATATATATATATATATATATATATATATATATATATATATATATATATATATATATATATATATATATATATATATATATATATATATATATATATATATATATATATATATATATATATATATATATATATATATATATAACCGTGTGTGGCATCGCACATCCACAAATCTATGTATATTTGTATGTAATATTATTTATATATCATCACGTTTATATAAGTATTTAACGTTCTTATTATTTCTCATAATCATTCATCAAAAATTTAAAAAAAACTATCCTTCCCCGTCATTTAAAAAAAGAACCAAAATATCCAACCAAATATCATAACAGTCAGCACTTATCCGATGAAAGAGTAAGGCATCTTACCATTGGACCGAGACTCCGAACGAGATATTCATCACTTGGCAGTCAGAGCGTCATTGAGGGCAGTCTACCCTTAAAAGGGCGCTACACAAAGTTTCCCTTTAATATTTTTTTTTATTTTCCTCGCAAATATCACAGTAAGAATTGTGACCAGTGCAAATAGTTTATTGAGTTTTAGACATTTTATTCATTTTTGGCAGACCGCTTTTAAATATTATTTCAGAAACCATTCCAGCTAAATTCATTTAGTGGCACTAATGAGCAAGTTTTTTTGTTATTTATTAAAAAAAAGGCTTCTTTAGATTTATTTAATGACAAACCAGCGCTATAAATCTTCTATTTGTTATTCGAATCTGATTTTATAATTAGAATTATTAAAGCAATAAAGTAAAATAGTTTGGGCGTAACGAGATAATGAGTTTTGAAAGACTTGAAAGAGATAAATTGTGAGCAAGGAAGATATATGCCGAGGAAAGGATTAAAATAAATGTAGGAGAAATTTTGACTCAGGCAAATAAAAAAACCATGAGGAACAGAATAATATTTATGACGAAATGCATGTGTATGCACCTGAAGCTCGACTTCCCTCGATCAGTTTTCTGCGGTTTTCTCACCGAATATGTCTTCAATACATATGCAAATGCGAGGAAGCCCCAATCACATAGACCGCAGCCGATACCTTCCCATCCCTACACTCAACACCTACACTTGATCTTATAAATATATGTATCTTTTTTCCTCATGGGTCTAGCCATCTTCTTCTTCTTCTCCCTTATAGTCTACAGTCCCTCAGACGGTAGAGAAGTAAATTATAAAGAACTAAGAAATTAAATGATAAAGGGCTAAGAGCTCGCCATATCACGTATTTGCACCTTCTTCTCCGTCTTCTCCAGAATCGTCACCTCAACTCCACCGTCTTTACCATTGTCGCCACACTGAGGCCCCCGGGATGAGCGGGAGGACGCCTAACCTGAACTGCGCTACCAAGGCCGCTGACATGAGCGTTCGAACGCCTTTTGAGATAGAAACCATGCCCAACTATGGTCGATGCGATTGAAGAACAGAGATGTAGGGAGAGTTAAAATTATGGATAAATTCGCACACAAAATACTTAATATAAGTATACATAGATAAATAACACAATCACACATATGACACAACAGTGGAAAAGGTAATAGGTTAGTCAATAAGTTTTGAAAGCGACATCTATGGAGCAGTAGAAAACCAAAATTTCTACGCCATTTTAATATTTCATCTTTCATAAGAACGTACTCAAAATTTCATTTCGATCTGTCAATTCATTCTTTGTTTACAAGCCATTTGAAGTTGACGTGTCAGTGTATTTTTTAACAATGGAAAAATCCGAATATCGTGCAGTGATTAAATTCTTTGTTTTGGAAGGTTTATCGGCTACTGAGATCCATGCAAAGATGGTGAAAGTATTAAAGGAGTCTTAGTATTAGTATGCTCTCAAATCACTGACAAAAGATCTACGGTGCAGTAAAATGCACACTTTTTAAAAATTTAATATAAGCCAAAGAACTCGATTCTTCCTTCCTTCCATGTGTATGCACGACTTAGAGATGATTTGCGTAAATAGGAACGTGTAAAGATATCCCATATATACCTTCCCTAAAAGTAAATTGCATGATGGTATACCATATATGTATTGGATTTTAAAATTATGACTCCGAAGACAGCAGTTTTAACTTTATAAAGATACTTCAGTTTGACTCCCGAATTTCGCAAAATAGTTTTTGTTTTACTATTCAAGATTATTTATTTCACAGATTTGAGTTCTTTTGAAGAAATTAACTAAATAAAACAGCCTGCGCATGTGTTGCATTATATATTCGTAATATAAAAATAGGAAAAAATCTAGCTCGATCTGATTACTCGACAATATAATTTTTCCGTTTAAGATTAAATTAGTTCGTAATTAAAGTTTCTTTAAAAAACTTTCTTCGGTCTCGTAAGAACTAGTTTGGCTCGTAGGCGTGCAATAAAATGATATATTAGTCACCCAATTGTGCGAGCAATTTTCTGTGCCAGGGTCATTCGCTGCGAATTATTCAATTGAAAGCAAGAGCATTAAATAAAATTGCATACAATGCAAGTATTATATATGGCAGTGCTTCCCAATTACTTTCATGTAACGGCCCCCTAAATCTGAAGTAATTAATCCCCCCCCCCCAAAAAAAACATTTTTTTTATAGTTGAAGATTTATTTGGCAATAATTATTACAATTAAAATACACATATTTATATTAAACACAAAATTATAGGAACTTGCTTAAAAACTTTTTTTTTAAATAAAAACTATACTCACATGAAACAATTTAATACTCACATGAATATTTGTACTGAATATTTTCGCGACCCCCACGAGAAATCCCGCAGCCCCCAATTTGGGAAGCACTGATATATGGCATACCACCGTGGATCGTTATACAAAACAAGTATATGGCATACCACAGTGGATCGTTAAACTATACAAGTATATGGCATACCACCGTGGATCGTTATACAATACAAGTATGTGTATCATATATGGCATACCACCGTGGATCGTCATACATATACGATACAAGTATATGGCATACCACCGTGGATCGTTATACAATACAAGTATGTGTATCATATATGGCATACCACCGTGGATCGTCATACATATACAATACAAGTATATGGCATACCACCGTGGATCGTTATACAATAATAATATGCAATACAATATATAGTACAATCATCTATAATATATAGATCGTTATACAATACAATAAATCACCTCAAGGGCGCTACAACTCGAACTTGAACCCATCAGTACTGATAGATTATAAAATAATATGCAAGAAAAATAAAAGAATTGAGTCTTAAGATGTGAAGGTAGTGTCTGCGGCCATTATATTATTTACTACACCGCATCTACAAATGTTTAGAAAAGCATATTTTGTAAGAAAATTTAAGGAAGATCTATATAAATTTTTTTGTAGATTTCTTATGCATGATAGTAAACAAATTCAGTCTTACTACATAATTATCATTAGTTATTTTATTGCGTATTTTATCATACATTGTCACGCTACATATTCTTTTCAATACACTCTGAGATACATTGATTACATTTTAAACTGCATCAACGCAACGATTTTAATATTTTACTGCAGTAACGTCATTATTTGAATATTAAGTGAAATTAATGTATTTTATATAAAATACAGAAGCCAAATTTTAATGTAATTATGACGTACATAAATAACACAGATTATTGCAGTGTTGCATGCTTCCGATTATTATCCGTGTTTTAACTGGTAATGCAATTTTATTGTGTTTTTGCTGGCCATAATTTTTAAACTGGTCAACTGCATGTGTTGCCAAAGTAACAATTTTGTTAAATTATTTAATGAGTTTGATTTTGAAATAATATTTGATAAATGAAAATGATATTACATATGAAAATTAGAAAAAAAAATTGTTTACTTTGTGGCTTTGTTAGTATATCTGTCTTAGAATTGGAGGGTTGTGAGTTAAATTCTTGTTGGAACCCAGATTTAAAAAAAAAGGATTCCAGTTTAAATTTAATAAAAATTCTCTTGAGACTTTTGATTAGCTGTAAGAGATTGGTAAATTATAAAAATCTGTCATATTATAATTTATATGGCGAAAGTGTTATACAATACAAACATTAATGTTTGTTTTCTTACGTTCGTGATGGTTCGAATATGTTGAAAGAATAAATGATGGAAGATTTACAAAAATAATCTATACGAGTAGCATAGAAGTTACAGAAAGTTTAAGAGGACCTTTAAAAACGTGGCGTTACTAAATTAATCAAATGTTGAAAGATTAACTGGTAAGAAGTATTTGAGTATGTATGTTGAGGTGTTTAGACGTAATTGAGACGAAATATATTTGCCAGAATACGTACTTTATATAATAAGTGTATAATGAAGTAGATATCTGTTCTCTCTGATCGAATCGGCATGCCGTGATGGTGTTGATATAGTATACAATACAACACATCGGGATCATTAGAATGTGACGATTTCTTCAACCAGAGATATGTTTTAAAGTGATAAACTAGACTGGTGCATTTAGTTTTGGGTTCGTTCAGGAATGAAACCCTTCGATATATCTTGATGGATGTAAATTGTTCTATCAACTATGGCACAAATGGAAATCTGTTATCTCTGCCTTGCCCGCAAAAGACAAGGTGTGATGATATGTATACATGTATGTATTATTAATAAAATGCTCGCACTTTCTACCAACATTAAAATTAATCCGCCTGAAGAGCGTCTCGAGATAAGAGGTATAAATACATATCAGGTCAATTAATGTTATTAGTGGACTAACGAATCAATTTATTACTTAATATTCTAATATGATGTTCCACAAAGGTAAACCTGAACTGTTGAAAAAGTTCTTAATTTCGAGGTCCTTTTGTCTGGTAACTCCTCTTTAAAATTAAGAGGTATCGCGCTAAGATATTTTTATGAAACTTATAAAGAAGATTTCAATAGATCGTAGGATGTAAGTTATATGAACTTCAGATATCTAACTTAAGCATTATTTAGTTTCCACCTTTACGACTTACCTAATTATGAAAACGCTGAATAACTCAGTTTAGAAATAATATTTTAAGTTACCCATTTATGGCATTGGAAAGCCCCTCTGATGAGCCATCAATTGATGTAAATAACTCAAAACCGCAAAATTTTGAGCTATCTAGTTTAAGTACTGAGCCCACGATTTATTTATAATATGTAATTTTACAACCAATATAAAAAGGCTTTTAAGGAATATATACAATTTTTAATCAAAGAATGTTCCACAGGTTTCCTGTTATCACGTTCGGTTTACATTAAGATCGCTAAGATTTTGCGGTATAATTTATGTTGACAAATGATCTTTTATATGCATTGTAACTAAAAAAATGCATTCATAAGCCTTACATTTTGAAATATACATGAAAAAACAAAAAAAAAAAAAAATAAACATGATCATAAAACAATTGTGAAATTTAAAGAAAATATAAGAGAAAGAAAAAACAAGTAAAGTGTAAATAAAGGAAGAACACCCTCGACCTTCCTATCTAAACATGTGTTTTTATGTAATTATTTTAATTTGTCAATAAAAGAGGGTTCGAATCCCGAGTTAGAGCGCCCTTGATAAGAACAGGCTGTCTAAATGGCGCTGTATAAACTATTGTTTTATTATTATTAATAATGTTTTATCAACCTATATGCAGAATCAGCCTGCCTTTGGAAATGCCCGTATGTAGAGCAATCACACTTTTCAATCGCTTGTCCCCTCAAATAGACGTGTTTCAAGCGTCCCTAAACTTCTTCAAGGGAAAATAGTTAGTGTTAAATTTTCAAAATTTTTAGATATGTATTTAAACATATATACACATACTCGTATTGAATGAAAGTTTTCTAACATTATTTCTCATATAAGAATATTGTAAATTAATGTCACCTGTAATGTAACAAGGTTATAATTAATGTCACCTGTAATGTATCTAGGTTATAATTAATGTCACCTGTAATGTAACTTGGTTAAAATATTCTTTTATTTTCATAAAGTATAAAAACTTCTTTTATTTCGTTTTCAATATTATTGTATTTTTTTTATTAAGCTAAATTTTACTAGTAAATGTTTCTTTCTCACTGTACGAATTAAGATAAAAATGTTTGTTAAATAAATTAAATGGAGTTAATATGAAGTTACTCATGTAGCTTTTTAGATTTCCTTCACTTCAAATTCACGGAGAATAAAACAAAACGACAGAAATATACAAACTTAAATCATTGTCTAAGCACTTCTACTTCAAAATATAAAGAAAAAAAATCAACATACACGTAACACATCCCATTTCTTCAAATTCAGCTAACAACAAACATAGGGTATACAAAAGTCAAATAAATTATTCAATTCTTCTTTGAAATCACTACAAAGATCACTTAGCAAAAATATTTTAAAAACAAAAAATATCTAAAACGTTAAAAAAAAAATAAACAAATTCAATATATAAATCGAAATATAAACACGCACACACTGCAACCGTTCACACAATCAAAAAGAAACTAACTGAACTCGAACCAAAGCTGTTACGAAAACTGGTCAAAACGCACTGGATATTTCGTAACTCGACCAAAATGAGATTCTTTCTAGTCGATTATGGCCTACCTGCTGGGCGAGTTGCAGCCGTAGCAGGCTACTGACTGCTGACTCGATATTGCTACCTAAAGCCTTTAACCGAAACATTTCACCGCGTACGAGAAAATTGGATTGGGTACATAATATTTTTTTATTCGATTAAACTGGTTTCATATGAAAGTATCTCTCAGGAGTATATCAATGATTTGAGAATTAATTATAGTTTTTAAAATGAGAACAGTCATGTCTGAAGTTATTTTGAATGCAACTAAAATTTATTGAATCCTAACGTTTTTAATATATATATGATAGTAATAACAATGAAGTAAACTTCATTGCTTTTTCTTGTTTAACCCTTCCTTCCCTGTGATGTGTAACTAGTACACATTCCTTGTAAAAACTTTAATATCTTCATAAATATAATAAATACTGGGTTCAGATATTAGGTATTCCTCCGTAATACATTTACGTATTGAATGAAAAAAATATTAATAATAATTAGCACTTATCGCCCACATCAGAGATATTTTGTGAAAAAAACGGGTAAAAAAAAAACCAATACCATCAAACGTGTGCCAGTGTGTGACGTAAGTATATTCATTCTAAAAAACCGCTATGAGTGAGTAAGTGACGCTATTGACGTCTCACTCTTACTCAACTTCGGTATAAGGGAACCCAATAAATAGAAGTAGTCTCTTTGCCCGTTTTGTGAATGTCGGCTGATGTTTTTTTCGTGTTTTCAGCAATTAAATTTCAATGATTATCACTTCTGACTTCAAATTTAATAAATTTAAACGATTGGCTATGAATATTCTTATTTTACCTATTTTAAATCGCTCATTTTTACATGTGTATTGAATACAGAGCAACGGAACGCGCGGATTTTTTTAGCACAGGAAGGGAAAGGTTAATATTATTTGTCCTTTAACCCAAGTTAACAATATAAGTTAATATTTTAATATCATATTAAGTTTTGTAGTTTATCAAAACGCAAAATGTTCTTTTCCATGGCTTAGTTGGTAAGACGCATGTCTTCCCAACCAGAGGTTGTGGGTTTGATTCAAGCTGTCACTTAATTGTTTAAAGTGTTCCTTTCTGGTAATCACTTAACACCTTTACAAACATATTGGTTGAAAGATATTACCACATATCAATAAGCTTTTTAGGTTATACTGAATATAATGAAAGTGTTGTACTATGCCATTTTTGGCAGGGGACAGCAGATGTAAATCATATTTTATTTTACGACGAAAAATATTTTATATGTTTTAAAATCTAAAATACTGTGAACTTTTTAATTCTAATAAATAAATAAACAAATATTGCTTAATTTATTTATTTCAATAGAAACATTTCAAGGATATTTATCATTGATAATTTGTCACAAATCATTTCGAGTCAAATTGTCACGAAATGATTTTTGACAAATTGTCAGTACGAGCTCGTATATAACCATGCGATTAGTTCTATAAAGGCAAAAAAATATACAATGATTAATTTCCCAAATATTAAAACATCAGACAACTAGGACTTGATCCTTAAAAGTAACCACGATATATCGAGTATATTCACTTAATAAATTACATTACATAATTATTCACAGAAGTAATTCACAGAAGATCGTGTGGAAAAAAAAACGTCATTGTAATAGAATAAGATGCGAAATAATATAAATTAACAATGGATTCAAATACTTCACTGCTTTATGTTTTGCTTTTAACCCTACAATGCTCGATTTTTTTAATTTCAAAAATAAAAATATATTTATGCATTAAATATGTACTGGAACATGAAAAATACAATAAAACATTTTTGTTTTGATTTTATATATTTATATTTAAAAAAAAAGAGTATGGTTCATATATGAATCAATTTTAAACTGGAACAAATCACAAAAGTCATCTACGCGCAACAAGTCAAACTTCAACGGCCAAATTGACCGGTAAAACAGTTTTCTATTAAACCTATGTGGTTTTAAAGCATTGAGATTATTATATCATATTATTAACAGCGCGTGAGTCGTTGTTTATAACACTGAACACAAAAATATTTCGAAAAACTTTGGTTGATTCACATGTGCATCATTGCGCACTGTATGGTTAATACTTGTATATCAAATCGAAATCAGTTTAAAAGAAATAATTTCTGAAATAAACGTTTCACAATTTTCTTATCTTCCTAGTTCCACTTATTAGGAATGTACGAAAGGTGTGGTTAAGAAAGTTTAGAGCAGGGGGCATTATATTGTACTACACTTTTATCATATATAGCATATATATCCTTGCGGGTTTATTGCCATGTGGTAATCTCTTCGAACTCCTACAAAGATGTTTCAGGAGTTTTAAGTAAAAACTAGGCTAAAACTTTTTTTTTATTGGGTGCCAAAAGGGATTTCCCTCGACCTCGGATTACTAAGTCACGTAGGTCATTTTATAACTCACTAAATGATGACCTACCTTAAATCCTTTATACGACCTTAATATAAAATACGTGTCGTATAAGTATTTATTTGTAGATTTTCAGACGAAGAGCTCGATAAAGGAGCTCGAAACTCGAGTCGTGATAGTAACATCTAATTTATTGAATTAAATTTAATTTACTCGACGACATTTTTCGCTTGTTTATTTTTTCTTACATAATATTTATTTAATTAGAGATTTGTATCAAACATTTGACGGCTACGTGGCTTAATTGGTAAGTCACTCTTCTTCCAGCTCGAGGGTGGCAGGTTTAATTAATTTAATTAGAGAATTGCAACAAAACGATTCATGGCCAAAGTGACCGAATTAGTGACATATGGTACATGTTTTACGATTCTAGTATCACGGGTTTTATTCTCGTTAGCACTTATTATTTTCCCAAAAAGATTACCCATCTGGCTTACATTTAAGGCCTCTATATAACTTCTTGGTTGGTGGTAAGAGATTGTCACATGATAATATGCCCGCCAGCTTGTACTTCATACAACGAAATACAATTTAATATACGAGGCGTATCCAGAAACTAAGTGTACTGAGGCTCTCACAACCGGATGGATTTTATTTTCGACATGTTGGCTACACTTTCGTGTAGCCTGACCCTTCCCCTCCGCAACGAGACCGGTTCGAGGTCAATACGTTGAGAAGTGTCGACGCGACAACACGTTTCGTGAAAAATGTCAATCCAATCTCCCACCAAGTGTGAAATTTGTAAAAAGGCAAGAGTTTTTGAGGCGCTGCAAACTCCATGGAGATGAATTTCTCCGCTCCATCGTTACTGGAGATGAAACTTGGGTTGCACACTACACGCCTGAAACCAAAAAGCAGTCTCAACAGTGGCGTCACACCTCTTCACCCTCCGCTAAAAAGTTCAAAACCACAATTTCAGCCAAGAAAATCATGGCATCCGTGTTTTGGGACTGTCAAGGCATAATTTTAATTGAATATATGCCTCAAGGGGAGACCATCAACTCTGCAAGATACTGTGAGACCCTAAAAAATTGCGGAGGGCGATTCAGAACAAGAGGAGAGGCAAGACCACACACAATGCAAGACCACACACGGCCAACGCCACGAAGGAACTGCTCGCCTCGTTTAAATGGGATGTCCTGAACCATCCCGCGCATTCCCCTGACCTAGCACCTTCAGATTACAATCTCTATTTACCTTCCTGAAGCTGCACATGGGTGGAAAAAGGTTTTCAACCGACGAGGAGGTAAAGGAGGAGGTGGAGAAGTGGACGGAGGGGTTGGCGGGAAACTACTTCGAGGAAGGCATCAAAAAGTTGATACCCCGCTTCACCACCTGCATTGAGAGGAATGGCGACTAGGTCGAAAAATAGCTTATATATGTACTACGGTAACCACGTAATTTTTTTGTTTAAATAAAAAAAATTGTAACCTACAAAAATTCAGTACACTTAGTTTCTGGATATGCCTCGTATTTTTTTAATACAATTTAATATATTGTAATACAATTTAATATATTGTTAGGAAATTGACGTGTATACTTCTTCGAGATTGCGTTGCTAGAGAATTTATAAAATAATTTATAAGAGATAATTTCAGCTACAATGATAAATTATTATCTTAACCAAGGATGCCCAAACTATGTCCCGCGGGCCGGTGCACCAGGTTGAATGCATTTATCCGATTTACGGATATTTTGACAGAACTTAAAAAAAACTGACTTTTTAGTAAAATTTATCAGTTGTACATACTCGTATGTAGTAAAACATCCTTAACGTAGTAAATTTACGATTGTTTATAATTTATTATTGTCACAAGCTATTTTATATACACATATATAGAATAATGTATGTCACTTTTAAGATTTGCCCCATGTATCAATTTCAATATCTAAATGGGCCCCTCCACTTAATACGTTTGAAAACCTCTGCGCTTAACAAAAATCGTACTTAAAATAACACTTTAAAAAAATCGATTTTTTTAAGTAGTGTATTTGTAAAACATTTTAACTCATTAAAGTTCTTATTTTATTAATAATATCTTAATATTTTTATGAAATAATTTCAACAAAATGGAAACCTTTTAAATAACTCGACCATTAAATAATTAATCATTCTTGTGACACGAACATTTCATATAATATATGGCCTGGTAACTTGTATATTTGATAAAATGTTACCGATAATTTAGCTTTCGAATACGAACTAACTTATTAGCGATTTCAATGTTTGCGGTTTTATGAGTTAAATGGCTTTAATCGGAGAAATATAATATATTTTTTTAAAATTTTCCATAAAATATTTTTTTTAAATATGGATTAAATACCTACATAATAGACTTATAAAAGCGACATTTCTGTAACGTGGTTGATGAGACGCCTGTTTTCCAATCCGTGGCGACATTCCCGTTGGGACCCATTTTAAAAAAAAGGTTCCAGTATGGTTTAACTAAAGGCTTATTTAGCACTTTTCTTGTTGGTTGGAAGAAATTACCAAAGAACAATGAATCTACCAGAATGTACTATATATTGTAGAATGAAAGTGCCATACATGAAACTTAGGACTTGTTTATATAAACTTAGAAAAACTTAGGATGTTTTTTTATGTTTATCATTGAGGATTTGGCATTCAAAACATGATTCTTGTTTGTACTCTCCTTATGATGAGGTGAAAACCTTGAAACCGATAGGGTTATACCCTTATATAAAGTGGAATAAACAGTATTTGACTTAAGGTATTACAAATTTTATAAATATATCTCAAATTATTTTGTTGTATAGACTGCGTTTACACAGAAGTAAAAAATAAACACTCTCTAATTATTTTTTATAGTTAAGGCATTAACATTGTGGAAGTTTAAAGACAAACGTGTTCTCCCCTGATGATGAGGTGAAAGCCTTGAAACCGGTAAGGTTATACCATTACAAAAATAAATAGTGCTTGATAAAACAAATTACAACTCTGTAATTTTGTTTTTCATTCTTATGGTACTCTTAAAATTTTCTTAATTGACGATTTGAACATGTTGAAGAGTGTGACCGGGAGATAATATTTTCTTCATCACCATTAATCGAGCCATTAGATTTAGAGCTACTGAAGTAGACACGGAACTCGGGGTGGTTTTGATAATATTACAATACTACATCAAACACTTTTTTTTGTTATCATCGAAATCGAACTTGAAACTTCCCAAAGCTCACTAACTAAGCCATGGCGATCGTTAAAATTAAAATAATGAGTTTTATTTTAAGGTCATTGAAACTTAACACGCTATTCATAATAGGGTTGAAATCTGAATTGCCACGTGATAATTAAAAACTAAAATTCGTTCAAACGAAAATCCCATTCGTGGTGAACGCTGTACGAGATGTATATTCGTATATGCAAAATACATCCAACCAAGTTACTAACTACTAGCTCTGAGATATATAGATAAACGTTAAATCTGTAAATACCGACGTCCGTAGGTAGCTTAGTAGTGCATGGCAGTGCGGTAACGCACTGGACTCCCTTCTGGTAGATCAACGGTTCGACACAAGCATTTTTCCACCTAGTATTCGGGGATATAAGGATACCTATGACTTGGGGCATATCTATTATTTAAAAGAAAATTTAAAAAAAATATATGGTGTGCTCCGATCGTTTTACTTTGGTGTGCCATCAGATGAAGACGAAGACTAGAGGCTTTTGAGATGTGGTCCTATAGAAGACTATTAGGAATTTCCTGGAGAGACCGCATCACAAATGAAGAGGTTCTCCAACGAATCGAAGGAGGAAAGCACCTGCTCAGGATCCTGTCCGAAAGGCGTGCAAGATGGATCGGTCATATAATACGACAAGAGGGCCTCTTGCATGCCATAATGGAGGGTATGACCGAGGGGACAAACTCTAGGGGACGCCCACGCCGAGAGTACCTGGAGGACCTGTTGGTGGACGTGCGCTGCTCAACATATACAGAATTAAAAAGAGCCGCACAGGACAGGGGGGAATGGAGGAGAAGAGTTGAAATTGCTGCAAACCAGTCTTAGGACTGCAACCACGGAGAGAGAGAGCTATCAGATACAGTACAACGGTGTGGCCAGTGAGTTTACTGGTGTTTAACGGCTCACTCGTTTAAAATGAAAAAAAGGAAGAAACAAAACTCCACCTTACAGCTACACTTTGCAACTTAATTGACGTCGGAATGACTAGGGGATCTTTGTATACGGGACCCTGCAACGACGAGTGGTAATATCCTTGATATTTATCCTTGATATTTTGGGTTCGATTCCCGATGCTACCAAAAAAAGTTGCCAGTCTGATAAAACAGTTAATCTCTGATAAAAATATTGGCATAGGCCAAGGGGTAGTGTTACCAACATGTTTAATGAAGACTCACGAGATCCGGGCCTACTCCAGAGGTTCTCAATCCAAAAGCTCGATTACTGGAGTTGAAGACAATATTGCCGCCCGTCTCCGCCCTTCAATACGTCCGAAACGTTAATTGTGATATACTGTAGGATGCCATAAAGAAAAAAAAATACATAAAGATGTATATTTCAAATACAGTTTATCTTTCAAATATTTTTTTAATATTAATTAAAGGACAATTTGTATGTATTGTTTAGATTATCTTCAAGGGCGCTCTTACTGATTATTATTGGCTGTCACCTTTAGGGTACCTTTAAAGTAGCACCTACCCTTGATACTTAGAATACTTGAGTAGTATACTATTTGAAGGCTGAATCTCTACACAATAATGGTTTTGCTATGAGCAGCTCTTTTGTTGATTGTGTGCTAAACGTGGCGTGCCCACAATAGTCAGGGTTTGCATATTTCAGGTCGCTTGACACGCAAGCAAGATTATGGTATGACCACAATCAAACGACAGTACTCTTTTCAATGAAGTTTCAACAACTCAGCATAGCATTAATTTTTATTGCATCAATAAACATATACGTTACATGTAGATAGTTGGAAATAAAATACTACACCTAAAGCCGAATGTGTTACTACCACATATAGGAAGATATACAAAGTTTTAATTGTAGTTAATCTTCCCACGGTAAACTTTCTGCCCGTTATCTTAACAATCATGATTTTCTGAATATGTAAATGAAGGGACTAATGTAATACATTCCCTCTGCCTTATCCCTTCTTTCTACCATCGATTGATAGTATCTCATATTTATTGTTATTTATTTTATGTATGTATTTTGTACATATCAATATTAATGAAAATAAATAGCGCCGTTTAGAGAGAGGGCTCTAAAGGGCGCCCCAACTATGGAGTCAAACTCACATATTATTAACAGAATAAAAATATAACAAAAAAAAAAATTACGAAAGGAAAGTGGTGCTGCGGCCACTAAATAAGGAAGTTCCCCCAAGTCTGCAAATCTTTAGAAAAAAAAAAACATATTTTGTAAGAAAACCGAAGAAATGTCACCAAAGAAAGACGAACTGCGAAGAAACCTTTTTAGATCTTCCGATATGTGAAAGTAACACATTCGTATTAAGGTGGAGTATAGCGTTAACAATAATTTAAACTCAACAAAATTTTAACAATTTTTCAGGCCACGTAATTTCGTTTTTTTTTTAACTCTCGTCAGGCTGGTTGTAAAAGATTGCCACCTGATAATAATCACACCAGACGTTACATACGTGTACAATGAAAAGTCAATAAATAAAAAACGTTATATTGGATGAAACAAAATAAGCAAAAATGAGCCACCTCGTTTTTTAAAACTTTTTTGATATAGTTAAGTGATTTTTTAATGAAGAATTCTATATTTATTTTAGTGACTTGATATCTTTTTATATTAAGTATTGATTAAAATAGGTTAATTAGATATTTCAAATAAATTTAAATTATCGTTTTGTGGGTTGGTTTTGTTTTGCATGAATACGTTCATATAACAAGTAACTATTGCATAGAAATAAGTTAACTGCTGCAACTCACCGGTTTAGTATTGGAAAGAGAACAACAAGCTAGCGACCAACACTCGCTGGAATGTAACGAACACAACTGAATGTGGTTTGTGCCGGCCGGCGTTTATATAAACTCTTTTTTTTTTAACATCGAACGTCGAGGTCACGTGGATTGGGTATAGTACTATGGCGGCGAACGAATTGGGCTGTTTCTTGCCGTTTTATTAAGCCTGGCTTACACCATTACCATTTGTAAAATAAAAATATTTTTAAATGAGCCATAAAAAATCTGAATGATAAATATATAAACCAATTTTTGAAGATTTAATATGGGTTTGCCTTAAAAAGTTGTGGAGTGGTCGTAAAAGTAAGTTAAGTTTTAATAAGGTATGTAATATATTCTATTATTTATTATTTATTTATTATTACACATGACAAGAAATATACACAATTTGAGAAAAAACAACAGGTAATTTGATTTGGACGTATAATTTTAATGGATCTGGGTTTGTTGCCTTTCATTTGTCGTATCCCCAGTAAACTAGGCTTTTGCCTGTATCTCACTGAGGATATTTAGCATGAAAAAATAAATCGATACTTCTTTCCGATTTTTGATAACACAAAAAAACCCCGTTGCACGCTCTCATCAACCTGACAAACAGTGACACTCAACTACAACTGGAAACATCTTGCGAAACTCAACTCCTCACACATTATCACTCCAGAAAGACCAAAAATATTCATCCCACAATATACCGCACACAATCATAAGAATAAAAATCAAAACAAATTCAAAACAAAAAAAAAAAGAAGAAAAAAAGAAAAACACACAGAAACACAAATACAAAAACATCCAAAATTAAAACAACAAGAAGAGACCCACACTCACGAGCTCACATAAATATTGAAGTACAAGAAATCGTAGAAGTTGTAAGGATATAGAACATATAATGTGTGTCGAGATAATCAAGTCTGGCCTCATATCTTATTTATTTATTTAACACTTTTATTGCAAATACAATCTAGCGGGCTTATTGCCAGGCGGTAATCTTTTCCAGCCAACCAGACAAAAGTAAATTAAGCAAGTTACGTAGTCGCATAAATCATTCAAATGACTATCCATCCCCACGAAATCCATAAACATATACGTGAGCACATGTCCACGAACCCCAAAAAGACGGACAGTCACCCGAACATTCTTTTTGTATATAAAGTGAGATATCATCAATCAAAAGGAAAAAAGGGGTGGTGGAGGGGAAAGGAAAAGAAAAATTAGAATGAAACGCGTTATTTTACTGACTAGAAATTAAGAGGTTTTTCAGTCGCTTTTTAAAGCATGCCAAGGGCGGAGTGAGTCTTATATTGGTTTAAATGTATGTATGCATTATTTTATAAAAAGTATAAGTCACCTCTCTTCCAGCCCAAGTGGTTATGGGTTTAATTTACGTTGGAACCCTGATTAAGAAAAATAATTCTAATCTGGCTCAAAGCCTCTTTTATATTTTTCTAGTTGGTAGAAACAGATTGCCACATGGTAATAAGTTCACCTGGTTGTACTGGATACAACGGAAGAGTAGAACAAGAACAAATAAATACCATCACGCGATCTCCCTGTCGGGGTAAGTAGAGAGGGCAGGATGCCAGACTATCATATCTAGACACACGCATTCTAAGACTCATCCACATTCATACGCCTCCTCATACAACTTTTAAGATTTCTCTGGCTTTCTTTATTTCCTTATTATATAATGTCATTTCTTTGATCCAACCATACTTTCTTGGATATTCCTCTCATATATGCTTTCCACTATACATTTGTTTGTTAGTCTTTCATTCATTCTACATGTCCAAACCATCTCAGCGTGCTGTTACTCAACATCTTACTCAACATGTCAGCCTTAAGTTCACATTCGTCCCTAATCATTACATTATGTATTCTGCCAAACAATGTAATCTCGTGTATTCTTCTCAACGCACGCATGTATTCAGCTCCCTATCAAACATTTCTCATGTCCACGTTTCACTCCCGTACATCAAAGTTACCATCAAAATACTATAATGGACTGTCATCATCTGTTCAGATTTGATACTGTCTTTGTTTAACTTTGTTTCCTGTAGCTGTACGTCATTCGAAATCGCTCTAAAGTCTTCCATCAACTGAAAAAAATCCTACCCAAATAACAGACTTCTTCAACTAGTTTCAATATTTCACTGTTCACCCAATAGGGTATATTGGTTTTTGTTTTTCCTTTCACATTTTTCAATCACCTTTACTTTGGAGTTTTAAACAAAAAATAAATTAAACAAAACGAAGTGTAGCACGGTCTTTACGATTACCGCAGTCAATGCCAAATTTAAACTGTATTTTTTGTTTCGTTTTGCTCTGTAATTACGAGATCTCTGTGTGGACAGCGGCGGCCCACCAGGGTCGGACTTAGGCAGGAAATACTTCTCGGCTTACTTACACATATTTCCAAAACACCAATGTAACTGATGCGAGGTTATTTGCGAGGGCCAGTTATGTACTATATTCTGATTTCATTTTAATATTTATTAATATAAATCAAAATCCTTGCAATAATTTCAAAACCTATTTCCTTTGGTTAATTTTGAATGTAAATAAATACGTTTTCTAATGTGCATATTTTTACCGATTTCCTATTATTTTTCCAAATACATTGTTCAAGCTAAATAGTTTAAATAATTTCTTATCATGATTATTATTTTTGTTTAAGCTGAGTATTGACTTTCAGTTTTTTTTTATTGTTACTAAAATTGGATGCAAACAGAAATAATAAATATATTGCGCCAAGTAAGCCTGTTGTTTTTGAAGTAACGTGAACATTCTGGGTTCCCACTTTGCACTGACTTTTGACATCTCTAGATGATGATGGAGGATATTCAAAAGGGTTGTAGTTGATACTTCAACCATCTTCTGCAAGCTATAGCAAGCTTCCAGCACAAGTTTTTCTACTTTTTTGACTATGTTTGAAGAAGTGGCTTCAACAGACCGTCCTGGTCGGAGGTCATCTTCAATCGATTATCTCTTTCTTAAAAAGGTTGTGCCAATTGTAAAGCATAGTTTTTATAGGGCAACAGTCTCCGTAAACTGTTAAAATATCTTCCAAAATGATTTGAGGTGTTTTCTCATGTTCTGTGAGAAACTTAACGACGACGTGATACTAGTCACCATAAACTGTTAAAATGTCTTCAAAAATGATTTGAGGTGTTTTCCCATGTTTTGTGAGAAACTTAATGACAGCGTGATACTGGTCACCTTAAACTGTTAAAATATCATCCAAAATGATTCGAGGTATTTTCTCATGTTTTGTGAGAAACTTAACGACGACGTGATACTAGTCACCGTAAACTGTTAAAATGTCTTCCAAAATGATTTGAGGTATTTTCCCATGTTTTGTGAGAAACTTAATGACAGCGTGATACTAGTCACCGTAAACTGTTAAAATGTCTTCCAAAATGATTTGAGGTATTTTCCCATGTTTTGTGAGAAACTTAATGACAGCGTGATACTAGTCACCGTAAACTGTTAAAATGTCTTCCAAAATGATTTGAGGTATTTTCCCATGTTTTGTGAGAAACTTAATGACAGCGTGATACTAGTCACCGTAAACTGTTAAAATGTCTTTCAAAATGATTTGAGGTGTTTTCCCATGTTTTGTGAAAAACTTAATGACGGCGTGATACTGGTCACCGTAAACTGTTAAAATATCATCCAAAATGATTTGAGGTATTTTCCCATGTTTTGTGAAAAACTTAATCGCGGCGTGATACTAGTCACCATAAACTGTTAAAATGTCTTCCAAAATGATTTGAGGTGTTTTCCCATGTTTTGTGAGAAACTTAATGACAACGTGATACTGGTCACCTTAAACTGTTAAAATATCATCCAAAATGATTCGAGGTATTTTCTCATGTTTTGTGAGAAACTTAACGATGACGTGATACTAGTCACCGTAAACTGTTAAAATGTCTTCCAAAATGATTTGAGGTATTTTCCCATGTTTTGTGAGAAACTTAATGACAGCGTGATACTAGTCACCGTAAACTGTTAAAATGTCTTCCAAAATGATTTGAGGTATTTTCCCATGTTTTGTGAGAAACTTAATGACAGCGTGATACTAGTCACCGTAAACTGTTAAAATGTCTTCCAAAATGATTTGAGGTATTT
Source organism: Odontocerum albicorne (assembly GCA_949825065.1). Taxonomy (NCBI): domain Eukaryota; kingdom Metazoa; phylum Arthropoda; class Insecta; order Trichoptera; family Odontoceridae; genus Odontocerum; species Odontocerum albicorne. The sequence goes on from OX463850.1 coordinate 39,709,374, forward strand.
TCCCATGTTTTGTGAGAAACTTAATGACAGCGTGATACTAGTCACCGTAAACTGTTAAAATGTCTTTCAAAATGATTTGAGGTGTTTTCCCATGTTTTGTGAAAAACTTAATGACGGCGTGATACTGGTCACCGTAAACTGTTAAAATATCATCCAAAATGATTTGAGGTATTTTCCCATGTTTTGTGAGAAACTTAATGACAGCGTGATACTAGTCACCGTAAACTGTTAAAATGTCTTTCAAAATGATTTGAGGTGTTTTCCCATGTTTTGTGAGAAACTTAATGACAGCGTGATACTGGTCACCTTAAACTGTTAAAATATCATCCAAAATGATTCGAGGTATTTTCTCATGTTTTGTGAGAAACTTAACGACGACGTGATACTAGTCACCGTAAACTGTTAAAATGTCTTCAAAAATGATTTGAGGTGTTTTCCCATGTTTTGTGAGAAACTTAATGACAGCGTGATACTGGTCACCGTAAACTGTTAAAATATCATCCAAAATGATTCGAGGTATTTTCCCATGTTTTGTGAGAAACTTAACGACGACGTGATACTAGTCACCGTAAACTGTTAAAATGTCTTCCAAAATGATTTGAGGTATTTTCCCATGTTTTGTGAAAAACTTAACGACGAAGGCATTTTAACAGTTTGGAAGACATTTTAACAGTTTACGGTGACTAGTATCACGTCGTCGTTAAGTTTCTCACAAAACATGGGAAAATACCTCGAATCATTTTGGATGATATTTTAACAGTTTACGGTGACCAGTATCACGCTGTCATTAAGTTTCTCACAAAACATAGGAAAACACCAAGTAAGCCTGTTGTTTTTGAAGTAACGTGAACATTCTGGGTTCCCACTTTGCACTGACTTTTGACATCTCTAGATGATGATGGAGGATATTCAAAAGGGTTGTAGTTGATACTTCAACCATCTTCTGCAAGCTATAGCAAGCTTCCAGCACAAGTTTTTCTACTTTTTTGACTATGTTTGAAGAAGTGGCTTCAACAGACCGTCCTGGTCGGAGGTCATCTTCAATCGATTATCTCTTTCTTAAAAAGGTTGTGCCAATTGTAAAGCATAGTTTTTATAGGGCAACAGTCTCCGTAAACTGTTAAAATATCTTCCAAAATGATTTGAGGTGTTTTCTCATGTTCTGTGAGAAACTTAACGACGACGTGATACTAGTCACCATAAACTGTTAAAATGTCTTCAAAAATGATTTGAGGTGTTTTCCCATGTTTTGTGAGAAACTTAATGACAGCGTGATACTGGTCACCTTAAACTGTTAAAATATCATCCAAAATGATTCGAGGTATTTTCTCATGTTTTGTGAGAAACTTAACGACGACGTGATACTGGTCACCGTAAACTGTTAAAATGTCTTCCAAAATGATTTGAGGTATTTTCCCATGTTTTGTGAGAAACTTAATGACAGCGTGATACTAGTCACCGTAAACTGTTAAAATGTCTTTCAAAATGATTTGAGGTGTTTTCCCATGTTTTGTGAAAAACTTAATGACGGCGTGATACTGGTCACCGTAAACTGTTAAAATATCATCCAAAATGATTTGAGGTATTTTCCCATGTTTTGTGAGAAACTTAATGACAGCGTGATACTAGTCACCGTAAACTGTTAAAATGTCTTTCAAAATGATTTAAGGTGTTTTCCCATGTTTTGTGAGAAACTTAATGACAGCGTGATACTGGTCACCTTAAACTGTTAAAATATCATCCAAAATGATTCGAGGTATTTTCTCATGTTTTGTGAGAAACTTAACGACGACGTGATACTAGTCACCGTAAACTGTTAAAATGTCTTCCAAAATGATTTGAGGTATTTTCCCATGTTTTGTGAAAAACTTAACGACGACGTGATACTAGTCACCGTAAACTGTTAAAATGTCTTCAAAAATGATTTGAGGTGTTTTCCCATGTTTTGTGAGAAACTTAATGACAGCGTGATACTGGTCACCTTAAACTGTTAAAATACCATCCAAAATGATTCGAGGTATTTTCTTATGTTTTGTGAGAAACTTAACGACGACGTGATACTAGTCACCGTAAACTGTTAAAATGTCTTCCAAAATGATTTGAGGTGTTTTCCCATGTTTTGTGAGAAACTTAATGACAGCGTGATACTGGTCACCTTAAACTGTTAAAATACCATCCAAAATGATTGGAAGACATTTTAACAGTTTACGGTGACTAGTATCACGTCGTCGTTAAGTTTCTCACAAAACATGAGAAAATACCTCGAATCATTTTGGATGATATTTTAACAGTTTAAGGTGACCAGTATCACGCTGTCATTAAGTTTCTCACAAAACATGGGAAAACAACTCAAATCATTTTGGAAGACATTTTAACAGTTTACGGTGACTATTATCACGTCGTCGTTAAGTTTCTCACAAAACATGAGAAAATACCTCGAATCATTTTGGATGATATTTTAACAGTTTAAGGTGACCAGTATCACGCTGTCATTAAGTTTCTCACAAAACATGGGAAAACACCTTAAATCATTTTGAAAGACATTTTAACAGTTTACGGTGACTAGTATCACGCTGTCATTAAGTTTCTCACAAAACATGGGAAAATACCTCAAATCATTTTGGATGATATTTTAACAGTTTACGGTGACCAGTATCACGCCGTCATTAAGTTTTTCACAAAACATGGGAAAACACCTCAAATCATTTTGAAAGACATTTTAACAGTTTACGGTGACTAGTATCACGCTGTCATTAAGTTTCTCACAAAACATGGGAAAATACCTCAAATCATTTTGGAAGACATTTTAACAGTTAACGGTGACTAGTATCACGCTGTCATTAAGTTTCTCACAAAACATGGGAAAATACCTCGAATCATTTTGGATGATATTTTAACAGTTTAAGGTGACCAGTATCACGCTGTCATTAAGTTTCTCACAAAACATTGGAAAACACCTCAAATCATTTTGGAAGACATTTTAACAGTTTATGGTGACTAGTATCACGCCGCGATTAAGTTTTTCACAAAACATGGGAAAATACCTCAAATCATTTTGGATGATATTTTAACAGTTTACGGTGACCAGTATCACGCCGTCATTAAGTTTTTCACAAAACATGGGAAAACACCTCAAATCATTTTGAAAGACATTTTAACAGTTTACGGTGACTAGTATCACGCTGTCATTAAGTTTCTCACAAAACATGGGAAAATACCTCAAATCATTTTGGAAGACATTTTAACAGTTTACGGTGACTAGTATCACGCTGTCATTAAGTTTCTCACAAAACATGGGAAAATACCTCAAATCATTTTGGATGATATTTTAACAGTTTACGGTGACCAGTATCACGCCGTCATTAAGTTTTTCACAAAACATGGGAAAACACCTCAAATCATTTTGAAAGACATTTTAACAGTTTACGGTGACTAGTATCACGCTGTCATTAAGTTTCTCACAAAACATGGGAAAATACCTCAAATCATTTTGGAAGACATTTTAACAGTTTACGGTGACTAGTATCACGCTGTCATTAAGTTTCTCACAAAACATGGGAAAATACCTCAAATCATTTTTGAAGACATTTTAACAGTTTACGGTGACTAGTATCACGCTGTCATTAAGTTTCTCACAAAACATGGGAAAATACCTCAAATCATTTTGGAAGACATTTTAACAGTTTACGGTGACTAGTATCACGTCGTCGTTAAGTTTCTCACAAAACATGAGAAAATACCTCGAATCATTTTGGATGATATTTTAACAGTTTAAGGTGACCAGTATCACGCTGTCATTAAGTTTCTCACAAAACATGGGAAAACACCTCAAATCATTTTTGAAGACATTTTAACAGTTTATGGTGACTAGTATCACGTCGTCGTTAAGTTTCTCACAGAACATGAGAAAACACCTCAAATCATTTTGGAAGATATTTTAACAGTTTACGGAGACTGTTGCCCTATAAAAACTATGCTTTACAATTGGCACAACCTTTTTAAGAAAGAGATAATCGATTGACGATGACCTCCGACCAGGACGGTCTGTTGAAGCCACTTCTTCAAACATAGTCAAAAAAGTAGAAAAACTTGTGCTGGAAGCTTGCTATAGCTTGCAGAAGATGGTTGAAGTATCAACTACAACCCTTTTGAATATCCTCCATCATCATCTAGAGATGTCAAAAGTCAGTGCAAAGTGGGAACCCAGAATGTTCACGTTACTTCAAAAACAACAGGCTTACTTGGTGTTTTCCTATGTTTTGTGAGAAACTTAATGACAGCGTGATACTGGTCACCGTAAACTGTTAAAATATCATCCAAAATGATTCGAGGTATTTTCCCATGTTTTGTGAGAAACTTAACGACGACGTGATACTAGTCACCGTAAACTGTTAAAATGTCTTCCAAAATGATTTGAGGTATTTTCCCATGTTTTGTGAAAAACTTAACGACGACGTGATACTAGTCACCGTAAACTGTTAAAATGTCTTCAAAAATGATTTGAGGTGTTTTCCCATGTTTTGTGAGAAACTTAATGACAGCGTGATACTGGTCACCTTAAACTGTTAAAATACCATCCAAAATGATTCGAGGTATTTTCTCATGTTTTCTGAGAAACTTAACGACGACGTGATACTAGTCACCGTAAACTGTTAAAATGTCTTCCAAAATGATTTGAGGTGTTTTCCCATGTTTTGTGAGAAACTTAATGACAGCGTGATACTGGTCACCTTAAACTGTTAAAATACCATCCAAAATGATTCGAGGTATTTTCTCATGTTTTGTGAGAAACTTAACGACGACGTGATACTAGTCACCGTAAACTGTTAAAATGTCTTCCAAAATGATTTGAGGTATTTTCCCATGTTTTGTGAGAAACTTAATGACAGCGTGATACTAGTCACCGTAAACTGTTAAAATGTCTTCCAAAATGATTTGAGGTATTTTCCCATGTTTTGTGAGAAACTTAATGACAGCGTGATACTAGTCACCGTAAACTGTTAAAATGTCTTCCAAAATGATTTGAGGTATTTTCCCATGTTTTGTGAGAAACTTAATGACAGCGTGATACTAGTCACCGTAAACTGTTAAAATGTCTTTCAAAATGATTTGAGATGTTTTCCCATGTTTTGTGAAAAACTTAATGACGGCGTGATACTGGTCACCGTAAACTGTTAAAATATCATCCAAAATGATTTGAGGTATTTTCCCATGTTTTGTGAAAAACTTAACGACGACGTGATACTAGTCACCGTAAACTGTTAAAATGTCTTCAAAAATGATTTGAGGTGTTTTCCCATGTTTTGTGAGAAACTGAATGACAGCGTGATACTGGTCACCTTAAACTGTTAAAATATCATCCAAAATGATTCGAGGTATTTTCTCATGTTTTGTGAGAAACTTAACGACGACGTGATACTAGTCACCGTAAACTGTTAAAATGTCTTCAAAAATGATTTGAGGTGTTTTCCCATGTTTTGTGAGAAACTTAATGACAGCGTGATACTGGTCACCGTAAACTGTTAAAATATCATCCAAAATGATTTGAGGTATTTTCCCATGTTTTGTGAGAAACTTAACGACGACGTGATACTAGTCACCGTAAACTGTTAAAATGTCTTCAAAAATGATTTGAGGTGTTTTCCCATGTTTTGTGAGAAACTTAATGACAGCGTGATACTGGTCACCTTAAACTGTTAAAATACCATCCAAAATGATTCGAGGTATTTTCTCATGTTTTGTGAGAAACTTAACGACGACGTGATACTAGTCACCGTAAACTGTTAAAATGTCTTCCAAAATGATTTGAGGTATTTTCCCATGTTTTGTGAGAAACTTAATGACAGCGTGATACTGGTCAACGTAAACTGTTAAAATATCATCCAAAATGATTTGAGGTATTTTCCCATGTTTTGTGAGAAACTTAACGACGACGTGATACTGGTCACCGTAAACTGTTAAAATGTCTTCCAAAATGATTTGAGGTATTTTCCCATGTTTTGTGAGAAACTTAATGACAGCGTGATACTAGTCACCGTAAACTGTTAAAATGTCTTCCAAAATGATTTGAGGTATTTTCCCATGTTTTGTGAGAAACTTAATGACAGCGTGATACTAGTCACCGTAAACTGTTAAAATGTCTTCCAAAATGATTTGAGGTATTTTCCCATGTTTTGTGAGAAACTTAATGACAGCGTGATACTAGTCACCGTAAACTGTTAAAATGTCTTTCAAAATGATTTGAGGTATTTTCCCATGTTTTTTGAGAAACTTAACGACGACGTGATACTAGTCACCGTAAACTGTTAAAATGTCTTCCAAAATGATTTGAGGTATTTTCCCATGTTTTGTGAAAAACTTAACGACGACGTGATACTAGTCACCGTAAACTGTTAAAATGTCTTCAAAAATGATTTGAGGTGTTTTCCCATGTTTTGTGAGTAATTTATTAACCTTCCCTCCTATATTCTCCTTACATGTATTTGTACCTTCTAAGCCAAGGCTCTCTTCAGGCGGAATAATCCCAGTTTATTATGACAGCATTGCTTAGGTCAGACTGGTGTCATGTTATTATGAACTATACATATCGAAACTGAGTGTGATCTATTATGCAAAGGAAAAAATATGTAAGAGGTGAGAATTTTTTTGCGTTACTTTGTTATTTTTTACTTTTTGTTTTTGCTTATAACTTTGTAGAAACACGTGTAGTGAGGATAAACGAAATCAATCGAAACACAAATTTATTTATTGATAAACATTCTAGCACGGAAATAAAATTAATTTTAAATGTGATTCGCCTTTCTTAAATATTACCTTGAGAAAAAATATCAAATTTGGCAGCAATTAACCGCCAAGTCGAAATTTAAGAAATTCGAACACAACACACACTGATCAAAGCGTTTATTTTGTTGAGGCATTTTGATTTACATCTTTTTTTTCTTCTTCAACCGTTCCGGATACATCCTTGGATATAGGCCTCCCTTTCGGTCTTCCACAACTCCCTATCTCGGGCACACTGCATCCACTTCTCTTTGATTTACGTATAGATGATTATTTTTCGCTTTTACGTAAGTTTTACCCATTTTTCTGGATAAACTCGAGCGGGCCTTTTACTTATAAAGTAAGAAAACACAATTTCGTTAATTTTTAATTAACCGATGAACACTAATCACACACTATCTCATATGCAAGTACACGTACATATATTTAATTGTGCTATTATAAATAAATATTTGTCTTCTTGATTGTTATAGTAATATAAGCGCATGTAATCATGCTAAAATATCCATTAGTTGGCGCAATCATATATCCGAGGTAAGCTGCATAGAAAGTCTCTATTCTCGCAATAGATTGCGCATTTTCCTCATTAGCTAAAGTAGAATATTGTAAGCCTAGAGTCTCATTTCGTCCTTAACTGAATTTTGGTTATCTCGACGCTAGTGAGAAGTTGTTACATAGGTAGGAGAGGCTCCACAATGTTTGTACGCGTATTATTTTAAACCTTAAAAAATATGATCATATAGGAATAACTGAATATAGTGCCCAACTCCAATAGCTTAAAACAAGACAATGCAACGATGAGTTTTTCTCGTTTTGTCAACCCTCTTTGGATTAATGAACAATCCAACCTGTCCTCAGAATCTGTGAGAAATATTCCATTTTCTTTTCTTGGTATGGACTGTACCTCAAATCCGGTGACTGCAGAATATTTTGTATACCAATGCATCACGCATTATTCTACATACCATATATTGTATACCAATGCATCACGCATAATTCTACATACCATATATTGTATACCAATGCATCACGCATCATTCTACATACCATATTTTGTATACCAATGCATCATCACGCATCATTCTACATACCATATTTTGAATACCAATGCATCACACATTATTCTACATACCATATTTTGTATACCAATGCATCACGCATCATTCTACATACAATATTTTGAATACCAATGCATCACGCATCATTCTACATACCATATTTTGAATACCAATGCATCACGCATCATTCTACATACCATATTTTGCAGCTCACTTGTCTTGATTTTGGAATAACCTTCTTATCTCAACCAGAAATGCTATATTGTTTGCAATATTGAAGGATTAACTAACCATTTAGTATTTATCCCAAAATATTCCTCTAGCTTAACTAGCCAAAATTACCATCCTAAAACCTTTTTTCGTTTTCTTTTATTTACTGCCAGTTTTTTTCTCCAAATATTCTTTTCACACTCAATATTAAAGTCAGGGTCAGGGATACCACTAATAATTATGAAACAAAGCTGATTGATTGGAACAAATCGCTTTAAAGCAATAAATCCGCCTGATGTATTTGCATGAAACTATGAAAGAAATAAACAAATTAAATATCTATTTAACAGGCTTGCTATTTTGTATATACAGAAAATATCTACGTTTTTTTCGATATATCAAATGAAACTTAAATTAAATGTCTTGTGGCAAGGGATCTTTTTGTATATTTTTCTTGAATATACACTTTACAGAACAGTTGTGATCTTTGGAGCATTTGATTTTATCAGCGAATTGACCATACTGCAGATATTCCTTCATTTCCCGTGGTCTGCAACCTATCTAGCTATTAAATACATTCATAACTAAGTCTGTCTATTATGTTGGAAATCGAGATTCTTCTATTTTCCCTTTGGTTTTCAGCTTCTACACTATATCTTCCATCTGTGAGGATTCGTATATGTATTACGAAAATTATTGCGTATGATATATCCGTCCAAATGCATCAGTATAACATGTGTGGAGTGTTTTGATGTATGGTTGCGTGACATGGTGCATGGGCGAAAAAGATAAAGAAATATTGGAAGCCTTCGAGATGTTGACCTATAGACGAATCCTAAGGATTTCCTGGAGATACCACATTACAAATGGCGAGGTTCTCAGCAGGATCGAAGAAACCAGGCACCTATAAAAACACTTTATCGAAAAGGCGTGCAGAGTGGAAGGGTCATATGCTGCGACATGAAAATCTCCTGCACAATATACTGAAGGGAATGATTGAGGGATCGATTGGTAAAAGGGTGTCCTCGCCGAGAGTATCTGGAGCAAATGTGCCACGATATGGACTGCACCTCCTATACAGAGCTCAAGAGGATCGTTGAAGACCGAGCAGAGTGGAGGAGATGCAGAGTTTTACTGCTAACCAATCCTCAGGATTGAAACTGAAGAAGTACAGCGAAAAATAAAATACCCGTATCATTTGCTTTGTTACTCTCTCTTAAAATATAATACATTTTTTTTTAAATTTTGTTGTTAATTTACGTACTTCGTATTTTTAATAGTGCTATGTTTAATATTTATTTTAATTAATTATTAATTAATTAATTAATTAATCATAATATAAATAGGCCAAAGCCCGTATGAAGGTTGTCGCCAAAGAAAGAATACGAGAATTGAATTTTGAATACAAGAGAGCGAAAGAGGAATACTTGGATTCTCTCCGAAAGTAATTCGAAATTTGAATCTCGGTGGGTCCGTGATACTGAACTAATTTTAAATACCTAGCTAACAATTTTTGAAGCGGTGTAAAAGGGGACGATTTATAAATGATATATATAAACAAATTTTACATTTATGAATATATATTTTCATAAATGTAGAATTTGTTTTACTTCCGTGAATATTTCACGGGCTGTTACTAGTAAATAATATTTTATCGTATTTTTTCATAGTTTAATTGTATTTTTCTTTTTCAAAAATGTCAAAAGTAACATTTACCTTATCAAACATTTTTCACCTCATATGACGTATCCATTTATAAGTTTCCACTTTTCAAATAAATGTTTTACCACAAATATCGTTCTGCACGTATCATAAGACTATGAATTTTTAATTCGTAAAATCAACTTTCCATTGAAATGGACGAGGGACATAAAACATTTATTAAAGTAACTCCCGTGCGAATGGCACTTCTGTGGCGAATGTCATCCGCCACTGCTTTGAATGATGTGTTATTTTCTAGCAGGACTGTTCCTTGGGAAAATGGCGCAAATTACCTTAAATATACTTTTGAATTCATTATTAAATTTTAATAACAGTCATATATTATATCACTAAGGTTCAAAAACTTCCGACCTTAACAAGTTTAAGCGTGTATGGATAGATATCACACCGGCCATGCCCATCGCATGAGTTTATGTCCATACACGCTCTCAGTTTATCAGACCAGAAACGTTTAGACCTTAATGGTATATTTACACTTGTTTTTGGTTGAACATAATACAATATACAGGGTGTCCTGTAACTCAATGTTAAACCGGTATCAAGCAAAAGGCCAGCTTATGCCAGTTCAGAATAAAATAAAATATCTAGCAAAATCCTCATACTTTTTGAGTTATAGGCATTTTTTTTTAAATCGTTAAAGTAGCTACGCTGCGCAAAATATTTATAAGCTGTGACTACAAATTGCCATATTTTATGATTTTAATGGTTGTATCGCAATTCTAGACAACCTTGCTTTTAGTTAGAGCAAAAATAAAAAAATATAAAGCAAAAAAATTGCACGTTAAAAAAAAAATATCCGATCATAAAAATTAATCTTTTTATCAGCTAAATTTAACTCACCATACTGTAAAAATAATGTAATCTGGCAAGTTACATTAAAATATGGCTTGTTTAATCAGAATTTCAAAATGGTACAATACATACATACTACTCTTTTAAAAATAATTTAAAAAAATAATAATTTCAGTATTTAATGATAACACTTTTCAATGTAGCGTCACTACCTGTCTCACATTAACTCACGTCGAATGGCGACTATCTGTCTCACTCTAGTTCATGCCAAATGGTGACACTAGCTGTCTTACTCTAACTCGTTTATGCGCTTCATCGTCTGTCTCACTTAAACCTATTGAATTTGATTATTGAAAATAGAGAAGTGGGCCTTTTCCTGGATACCGGCTTGACATTGAGTAACGGGACACTCTGTATACATACACATATATACAGCTTTGCCATGCCCCTTTTAGGGTAGACAGAGAGGACAGGTATTTCATGCCTTTATTTACATGCACCCTGCTCTTACCTCGTTTATATCCATATATCTCGTCATATATGCTCTCTCATTTCTCATATTTCTCTTGACTTAAATGTCTCCATCTATCATATTCCACTATATCATCTATTTAAGTGCTTCAATCACTTCACATTAATCTCAGACATTTCTTATTTAAGTCAATAAACCACACACACTTCTGATGAAATATGACACGAGTTGGGCCTACGCTTTCCTCTCGTAATAAACTGGGATTATTACGGCTAAAGAAAGCCTCGTGATAAGAGGTAGAAACGTGCGTTGTAGTAATTTATGTAAAAAAGGGGATGCTTAAGTTATAGAGAATATAATATTCTATATTATTTATAGTTAAGGCATTAACATTGTGGAGGTTTAAAGACATTGTAATTTGTTTTTATCAAACACTGTTTATTCCACTTTTTGTAACGGCATTACCCTACCGGTTTCAAGGCTTTCACCTCATCATTAGGGGAGCACAAACAAGACTGAATTCTGTTGGAAACGGTACCGAGATACACGCTTTTAAAGGTAAACATTTGGGTTGGGGACTGAAGGCTTGGGGAGGCATGGGACGACCTAGGCGAGCAGCGGGGAGATTCTTGGGATATATGTGTTGGCCAGATGTTCACCTCGATGCACTGATTTAGAAATTTCTAGGACCTGTCCAATTTATTTCCCTTTTGTTGATTCAACTTGAAACCAGTAGGGTTATACCGTTACAAAAAGTGGAATAAACAATGTTTAATAAAACAAATTACAAATACAATATTCCAATATAGATTGCTGATTTTACCATTTATTGAATAAAAAAAACAAATTTAAAGTGCCATTATAAGTTGAAGTCGTGTGTGAGGAAGATAAAAAAAGTATAGTTTGATCAAGTTAATGATATTCTGAAAGAAGAAAACGTAGAAAGTGATAGAAACCATAAACAGTGCATTGATGTAGAATAAGTTAAAGATGTATGCATAGAAAATCTGGCGCTTTGTCCTGTCTGCCTACTCCGACAGGAAAATTGTGTTATGGTATGTATGTATGCTATTTATTGAAAAATTAATTTTAAACGGCAACTTAATACGAATAATTTAAATTAAAATACAACTGAATAACAGTATTACAAAAATGGCTGTGGTATCCGTCAGAAATATAAAACAAGTGGGCTAATATCAGATAAGCCGCATTAATTGTTCTACATTCTTTTATTGCTTAATCACTTAAAGCCGACACGCTTACAAATTGAGTGCCTTGGTGCATCACATATAAAAATACGCCGGTCCTGATTTGAATGACGTAAAGTTTGCAGACTCACCAAAAGTAAATGTAGGTAACTATTAAATTAACCGTTTCTATTATTGCAAGTCATCGTTAGTTGTTGTTTCGGAAATTTTATTGATAAATTTGTAAAAAGTATGCAAATCGCAGAATTGTAGAGACCATTCTTTGTACACTAATAAATGTGCTTGAAAGTGATGTCTCTAGTATCATAGATGGATTGTTGAGGAAAATTAATAAAAATCTATTGAAAATACAAAAATTTTATACTAGTTTTTCTGCTTCCTGTTTTCGAAGCTGTTAAGGCATCACTATGTCAAGGTGATCCAACCTTCATTTTACTTGTTTTGAAATATAAAGGGAAAAAGATTATCGCTTTATTTATTAAATATATTAATTGCAATTTTTTTGTCACTGACAATTTCTTTCAACCAACCATACAAGAGTTATGTATAATATATTCGTACCAATTTTTGGATAAAAGGTTACATTATTTCTGAAAGGAAAAATAAAACTCCAAATACCCTTCAACATAACCGAGTCAGAATTTCTATCGCAACACACAAATTATCCCTTTTCTACATTAATATACCGTCTCATACAGCTACTACAGTTTCTCTGACTTTTTAGATTGTTTTCTTTTAATAAAATATACACTGATCTAATAATACTTTCCTTGGCTTCCTCTCAACGCTTTCCACTAATATTTTAATTGTATATTTCTTATGTTAATATTTTTTTCATCTCTTTTCTATTCACGTGCTCAAACTATCTCAAAGTATTCTTTTTCATCTAATCCACACATCAGCCGGCTTAACACTTGCCACCCTATGATGGATAGTGAGTGACCAGAACTTACATAATAAAATAATTTTATAGCTAAATACAAAAAATAACCTAGCAGATTTTGCATCATTTTAATTTTAAAACATACATTTTTCACTGGATGCTGAGCGTCCAGCACAGTGGCTGGCGGAATTGTTTAGCACAGTAAGGCAAGTGTTAAGTTCACATTCATTCCATTCATAATTATTATGATAACAAACGTGTTTTGTTATATATCATCTTATTTTTCAATTATATTGTTTGCTTATTCGGTTTGTTCGTTTGCATTGTTCGTTTTATTTGTTTGTATAGTTGCAAACAGACAGCACCAAAATACTATTCAAATCTAGACTTGCTGAGAAGATAAATATCAACCATGTGACTGAAGAAGATGACGCGGAGACAGCATGGAGGAAAGTAAAACAGAACTTACGTGATGCATCAATGAAAGCATTGGGGAAGAGAAGAGTGAATACTAACGTACATAATTAGACAAAACCTTGGTTTACCAAGGAAGTAAAAGGACTGGCTGAGGAGAAACGAAAAAGCTATTTAAAATATAGAAGTACACCATCAGATGAAGAGAGACAAGGATATGCGACAACTAGAAACAGAACCAACTCGGAAATAAAACGGATAAAGAGAGAATACTGGACTAAATTTACTAAAGATATGGAGTTTGATATGTGCGGGGCTCAAAAGGTGGTTTGGAAAATGCTAAGAGAAAAGAAGAAACCGATCAATGAATATGTACAAACAAACAAAATAACAATAGAAAAGTGGGAAAAGTACTTTCAGGAATTATACAATGACTCGGAAGAAATCCCATTGCCTCAGAATGTTACAGATTCGGAAATTATTGAATATAGTGAAATCAAGGCAGCTATAGCCAAACTGAAAAACCGGAAATCAACAGGACCAGACGAAATTCACAATGAGATGCTAAAATATGCCGACGATCGATTAGTAGCTGAGCTTTCTAAACTGTTTAATAAAATATTGGACACATCAATTATCCCTAACGACTGGAGAACAAGTATAACAATACCCATCTTTAAAAAGGGGTAGAAAACAAATCCTGAAAACTACAGAGGAATATCCCTGCTGTGCTCTACTCTTAAATTATTCCCAATGATAATAAAAGAAAAACTTGAAATACATATTGCAAATAGAGAGGAACAGCAGGGATTCAGAAAGAACCGCTCTACTACCCGACGTTATATTCACTCTTAGACAAATTAAAGAACAAGCATTAGAATACAACAAACCAGCCTATCTCTGTTTAGTCGATCTTACAAAAGCTTTCGACAGGATTCGTTTGAAGGACCTTCTGAACAATTTATCCTCAAAAATGATACCTCCACCACTCATTAATGTCATAAGAGAGATCAACTTGCATAGTAACACAAAAATCAGAGCAAATGGAAAATACACTAAAGCCATAAAAACATCGGTTGGAATCAGACAAGGCGATAGCCTAAACCCATTTCTCTTTAACTGCATAATGGATAATATCATTGCAGAGGTTGCATCTCTCAAGTTGGGGTACACTCTTGGTAAAGAAGCGGTGGAAATTCTCTGTTATGCTGACGACGCTACACTCATAGCTGAAAATAAAAATGACTTACAGAGAATGCTCACAAAGTTCGATGAATCCTGCTTAAAGTACAATATGATTTAGCAAAAACCAAGTATATGGCATTCTCCAAAGAGCCACAAGAGTGCAAAATTTCACTACGTGACGAGCCAATTGAACAAGCAACCCAGTTCAGATATCTTGGCAGTAAACTTCTCAGCTCTCACGACCTCCCCAGAGAAGTAAGACCTCAGGTAGATAAAGCTGCAGTTGTGGCGGGCTGCCTTAGAGATTTCATGTGGAAGAATAAAGATATGAGAACGGACAGCAAGGTACGCATTTATAAGACCTGTGTGCGACCTATCCTCACATATGGCATCGAAGCAAGGGCGGACACTGTCAGGACAAAAATTATGCTAAGGACAACGGAAATGAGAACTCTACGCGCTATTGCTGGGAAGACTTTGCGTGATCGTGTAAGGAACACCACAATCCGAGAGGTCTGCGAGGTCCAAGATGTGGTCAGATGGGGACGACAGCGTCGACGATACTGGTACCAACATGTACAGAGAATGGATTCCACAAGAATTCCATACATAGCTCTGCATGGGGTGCCGGATGGACGGCGTCCACCAGGGAGACCCCCGAAACGATGGAGAGATAGCTGGAGCTCAGCATCACAGGATACCACTCCTGCAGTAACAGACTCTTGAGTCTATAAAAAGTTTAAGAAGAAGTATATTTGCATTGTTCGTTTTGTTTCTTTACATGTTTATTTAGTTTGAATAATTTTAGAACACTTCTTTTACCTGATTAATTTACACCTATCAATGTATATTCCTTGACAAATATTTTTTTTAAATTCAGGAATACTTAAATATATCATGAATATAAAAAAAACATAAAATAACAAAAAAATCCGAATAATTTAATACCCTTTGGCATTTCGTTAGAGATAAATTATTACTTTGTAAAATAAC
Source organism: Odontocerum albicorne (assembly GCA_949825065.1). NCBI lineage: Eukaryota > Metazoa > Arthropoda > Insecta > Trichoptera > Odontoceridae > Odontocerum > Odontocerum albicorne. The sequence goes on from OX463850.1 coordinate 39,725,091, forward strand.
CTTTTAAAAAACTTTCAATTTGATAAATAATTTTGAATTTTTATCCATATCAAATCTTAACGAATATACTTTAGTAACAAATAATTAAGAAATATAAAAATATTGAGTTTAATATTAAAATTTAAAGATTGTTTTAACGTGCACATGCCTCGTTTATAAAGTAAATGATTGATAGTTCAAGTACCACCATTAGAGACAAACACTGCTAAAAACAGCCCTGGAATTCGGTTTACTATAACATACTTGCTGTTAGAATTATTAATTATATTAATCACTTACAATAATACTTAACAATAAGATTATTTATTGTAAATTTGTGTAGTCTTGATGTATATGCCTTCCTTTGATACTGGACGCTTCAATCAATCATCGATAAAAAAATCTGAAACCTAGATCAAAGGTCAAAAAACAAGTGAAACTTACTTGCTTATAATATTATCGTTCGTTCATTAAATATTTATTCTAAGCACTTTAAAAATACATCAGTTCTGTTTTTGTCAACGGTAATTTTTTTTAGCAAATACAATTGACTCATTTTACGTTACGATGCACTTTTTATCTACATATATATTAATCAATATAAATTTTAAGTAAATTCAATATTCACAGTTATAAAATTTAATATTTTCGTGACTGAAATTTTTAAGCGTTTAATTCACTTAAAAGAGTTGACGGCTTTAATTCCCGCTGATACCTGGTTTTTTTTTTAAATCGGTCCCATACTTCAGAAAGTCTAGGATAAACCGTGCAACGTTTGTCACAAAGGGATGGGGTAAAATCGTTTTTTTTTTTACAAATCGAATAGTTTTTTTACAAATCGAACAATTGTTTTTCTCTAAACTGACGTTTTAATTCCTAATTTTCATTATACTGACTTTCTAATGTATAGTATGATTTGTATGTATCTTTAAATAGGCCAAGATCCACTACGAATTAATACTAATTACGAACATTTAATTACAATCGATTTTTGAAAATCCAATTATCGAGTACCCCATCCCTAGCCAATGCAGACTAACGTAGTGATTTTTGACAAACGTCACCAAATATTATTTGATTTTAACAAACTGCCAAATTTTTGCTAATTTGTGACAAGATGTATTAATTTGTCATTATTGTTAGTTTTATGTAATGTATTTACCTAAATAACTTTCTATTTGTTAGAATCGAGGCTTATATTAAAGGTGATAAAATAATTAAAATTATTGAACATCGTTGCAAGGTTGTATTGGAGCAAATTTGTGATCTGTCACATCAGGACTCATCCTAGATTTTCCGAACTATAGTCAAGTTTAAAAGTTCAGACTTATTTAAGACATTTTTTGTTGATTGAAAGTTATTGCCATATGGCAATTAACCCGCCAGATTGTATTACATATAGTTTAGTTCAATGCAACCACTCTCCACGTATGGGGGACAACATAACTCACCATCTAGCGCGATCTACACTCAAAGATGTGACGTTCTAACTCTGGATACGCATGCCAAAGGTGTTATAAACAAGACGTTGTAAGGAACTGCACGGTGTTTCAAAGAATGCCATTTTATGGTGGCGGAATCTGGATATTGATCTTACCAAAACCCATGCTGTTATAGAAGACAACATAAGTCTCCATCCAGCGCGACGTACACTCGAAGATATGACGTTCTGACTCTGGATACGCATGTCAAAGGTGTTATAAACTAGATGTTGTAAGGAAATGCACCGTGTTTCAATGAATGCCATTTTATGGTTGCGGAATCTGGAGACTGATCTTACCAACACCCCTGCTGTTATGGAAGACAACACAAGTCTCTATCCTGCGCGATTTACACTCGAAGATGTGACGCTGTATACGCATGCCAAAAGTATCATGAACTAGTTGTTGCAGGAACTGCACGGTGTTTCAAAGGTGCCATTTTATGGTTGCGGAATCTGATAATCGATCTTCCTACCACCGAACAAGATAAATGGAAAACATAAGTATCCCATCCAGCGCGATTTATACTCGAAGATGTAACGTTGTGGCGCTGGATACGCATACCAAAGGTATCATAAACTAAATGTTGCAGGAACTGCAAGGTGTTTTAAAATATGCCATTTCATGGCTGCTGAACCAGGAGATCGATCTTATCACCTTCCATGGTGTTACGGGGGACCACATAAGATGCCATCCAGCGCGATTTTTTTTCTTTACGTCAATAAAATTAATTCTTCACCCTTCGTTAGAAAATATTGTCATTCAGGAATAAACTTTATACTTCAATAATACTATTTTAAATAGCTGCCATATTATACACTATACAAATATATTATTGTATTTATAGTTAAGGCATTAACATTGTGGAGGTTTAAATACATTGTAAATTGTTTTATCAAACACTATTCATTCAACTTTTTGTTATGGTATAACCCTACCGGTTTCAAGGCTTTCACCTTAGAGGCTCTAGAAATTTCTAAGTCAGTGCATCGCGGTGAGCATCTGGCAAACACATATATTCCAAGAATCTTGGCGCTGCTCGCTGAGGTTGTCTCTCCCTCCCTTCACCCACAGTCCTCAACCCGAATGCTTACTGTTAGAAACGTGTATGTCGGTACCAGTTCGAACATAATTCAGTCTTGTTTGTGCTCCCTGATGATGAGGCAAAAGCCTTGAAACCGGTAGGGCTTTACCGTTACAAAAAGTGGAATAAGCAGTGTGTGATAAAACATATTACAGCACTATACAAATATGTTATAAATAAATAAAAAAAGAAGACCGTGAAACGAGGGAAAATTTAGAAGTATGAGAAACAGAGGAGTATTTAAATTTTTATTTTTTATTTTATTTAACACTTTTATTGCAAATACAATCTGGCGGGCTTATTGCCAGGCGGCAATCTCTTCCAACGAACCAGACAAAAGTAAATGAAGAAAGTTACGTGGTCGCATAAATCATTCAAATGGCTATCCATTCCCACGAAATCCATAAACATATACGCGAGAACATGCCCACGAGCCCCACAAAGACGGACAATCACCTGAACATTCTTTTTCCCATAAAGTGAGATATCATCAATCAAAAGGAAAGGAAGGGATGGTGGAGAGGAAAGGAAAAGAAAAATCAGGAATGAAACACGTTATTTTACTGATTAGAAATTAAGAGGTTTTTCAGTCGCTTCTTAAAGCATGCCAAGGACGGAGCGATTCTTATATTGGTTTGTAACTGATTCCAGTCTCACTGCATGGACAGTAAAGGACGACGTAAAGAAAGAGGAGCGGTGAACTGGAAAGGCCAATAAACAATCTTTGTTTGAGCGTAGCGCTAATCCATGATTGGAATAGCGCTAATCCATGATTGGAATAGCGCTAATCCATGATTGGAATAGCGCTAATCCATGGTTGGAATAGCGCTAATCCATGATTGGAATAGCGCTAATCCATGATTGGAATAGCGCTAATCTATGATTGGAATAGCGCTAATCCATTATATTAAATCTATGTATATTGAAGTGAACTAGGCTAGTGCTGTATGTATAAATAAAAATACCAAGTGATCTGCCCTCTCTGCCGAACCTAAAAACATTGAGTGATGTGATTTGAACGCGAGACACCGAATGTTATCTGGAATAACACATATATTTAGACCTGTGATTTGACAGACGTGTTTTACACTCTCTTATCATGACGTGTGATAAAACGGCCGCTATCTGAAACTTCAAACTATAATTAATGTCACAGTGGGTGTTGTTATTGTAAAACACAATAAAAGATTATGATGATAAATAATTCACAAAAAATTCGGTCTTAAACTTTTCCTGTATATTATTTATTTTATTGTAATTTGTTTAGTCAAATTTATTAAAGTTTATTCGAGATTATATAACGGTTTTATCCTACCGGCGTCAAGGTTTTCCCCTCATCATCAGGGTAGCACAAACAAGTCTTGTTTGTGCTCCCTGATGATGAGAGGAAAACCTTGAAACCAGTAAGGTTATACCGTTATATAAACTGCAATAAACAGTGTTTGACTTAACAGATTACAACTTTTATAAATATATCTCAAATTATTTTGTTGTATAGACTGCGTTTACAAAAGAGTAAAAAATAAACCCTCTCTAATTTCTTTCTTTTCATTCTTATGGTACTCTTAAAAAAACTTAATTGATGATTTGAACACGTTGAAGAGTAACGCCGGGGGACCATATTTTTTACATCACCATTAATTTTTACATCACCAACACCATTAATCGAGACGTAAAATTACAAATAATTATCTTTTATTTCTAATACACAATCTTCAATATTCCATATAAAGAATAAGCTGAACATTAAACCTTGAAACTCCCCTATAAATAGTGTATATAACACGAAAATTCCATATTCGAGACGAAGACTTGGTAGCATCTCACCTTGATAAACTCAGGAAGCATGTGCTCTCCAGGTATTTTCACAGTGGAGGTTTAAAGACATAGTAATTTATTTAGTAAAACACTGTTTATTGCACTTTATATAACGGTATAACCCTACCGGTTCCAAGGTTTTTGCCTGATCATCAGCGAAGCACAAACAAGATTTGTTTGTGCTCCCTTATGATGAGGTAAAACCCTTGATACCGACAGTTACTACACAAAATAAATAGTTACTACACAAAATAACAGCTTATACCAGCGGCTCATTCATTGGGTGTTCTGAAACAGCTGATTTACATTCGTGAAGTTCACAAATAAACAGTCGAAATGCGCTTGTTCATGAAAAATAACACTTCGAGCTTAAAAAATGTTGGCACAACATCAATGAAACAACCAAAAGCATATTTACATCAAATTTTATCTGTCGAAATCTATTAAAAATATCAATGTTTTTTTCGTTACGTCACGACCCAATAATTATCGTCATGTTACGTCACGACCCAAAAGTTAAAAAAATATTCTTTTTAAACACATTTTAACTTATCACTTCACAACTCCAAGTTAATATTTTGAAAGAAGGAAAGAAATTTTTTGTTAGGAGTGATTTGAAAAAAAAATACTGAAAGGAGCCCTATGAATGGTGTAGAAATGTGTGCAATGAGAAGAATATATGGGTTGAAAATGTAATAAAAATGTATGACAGAATATGATTGAAGTGATTTGGGATGAATGTGAATTTAAATCTGATGTGTTACATATTTTAAGAATAGGCGATGTACAAAGTCAGAAAGAGGAGGAGCTGTATGAGAACGTATATAAATATAAAAGAGGTGAACGATATGTGTCGAGATAGGAAAGTTTAGCGCTCTGTCCTCTCAACCTATACCAATAACGAATTAGCGTAAAGAAGGGTATATGGTATGTAATAAAAAATATATTTCACTGTGTCGTTTTACATTATGGTCTAACCCATAATGTGATATTGGTATATAACGAATCCAACAAAATGTTTTCATTGGAATTACTATCGTATGCTTAAATTAAGATGTTCCACATTATAAGGCATTGAATATTGTCTTTACCATCTCGCATTTAAGTTCGTAGAATAGGCATTTGAATAGCTTAAATTAATGAGCTATTCGCATAATGAATAGGCGCCACTCTGGGCGGGATATAAGGGCACTGCACTTGTCTAAAAGTGAAAGTGGCGCGAAGCCCACTTTAATGAGAATCTAGACTATGTCAAACCAGTGGGTTTGGCCAGGGCTGGTATGGAATATTTAAACATATTTTAAAACAAAAAGTTTTAAGTGTTTTTAGACAAATAAATAAAATAAGATCTTAAATTAAAAATATTAACATAACTTATTTATATATAATTTACAGTTAACACGTAACACAGTGGAGGTTTCAAGCCATTGTTATTTGTTGTGTCAAATATTGTTTATTCCACTTAACCCTTCCTTCCCTGTGATGTGTAACTAGTACACATTGCTTCTAAAAAACTTTAATATCTCTATAAATATAATAATACAGGGTTCAAATTTTAGATATTCCTCCGTAATACACTTACGCATTGAATTAAAAAATAATATTAATAATAATTAGCATTTATCGGTCGTATCAGAGATATTTTGTGAAAATCGGGAATAAATTCGCCTACGCAATCAAGCGTGTGCCAGTGTGTGACGTAGGTATATTCATTCTAAAAACCCCTCTACGGGTGAGGAAGTGACACTTTCACGTCTCACTTTCACTCTACTTCGGTATATGGGAACCCAATAAATATAATCTCAGTTCGCTCGCTTCTCTCGCTTCATTACCTCTCGGGCATCCATTTTAGGTGGTTTCTTCGCCCATTTTGTGAACGTCGGCCGATGTTTTTTTCATGTTTTGGGTTTATCGGAATGCTGCTACCACAAATAACTCTGGTGTGTTCCTGGCTTGATCAGTTAATCGGTTCGTGATATCTCTTCATCGTCGTCTCTCCACACTGCCCGTTGATTTCCAAATTATTCTCTTCTCGGCGTACTAAATAATCAAAGAATTAGAGTTGCAGAAAATTTTTCCTCAGCATGTCCTGAATCTCAAGTTATTTGATAAAGTAAAGGGTGCTGCTCCACGCCATTCAAGGTATCCTCAAGCTGCTTTTCCAGCCCCACATATCAAATGCAAAAAAATTTCGTCTCTTTTTATCTCCATTGTCTAGATCAAGAGTTCCCAAACTTTTTTCGGCCGCAGACCCCTTTACCAAAAACTTTTAAACCGTCGACCCCCTAGTCATTTACTTTACTTACTCAAATTAATAAGTTTGTACAGTACTCTATATTAAATATTTCACTAGATATAAAAGTTTTCATTTTAATCACTTGTAATTAAGGATTGAACAAAATAAAAGGACTACGGATTATGCATTGCAGTATCTTGTGCAACATTTAATATTGAAATCTGCGCTGACGAAAAATAAAGCAAAAAAATAGACTCTTTTAATGAAACATTTCACCTTTTCGTTCACAAGTTTGGTATGTAATGTATTTTTTATCAAAAAATTGTTTTTTTTTTAATTAGTTTACTTCTTAATTAGGTACCTATTGGAATCATATATACGATATTTTGAAGTAACAAAGAAATAACAGTAGTGAAGGGGTCTACTCGTATTTTTGCTGTCGTCGACACCCAATTTTTTTTATTGAAACTTTCGACCTCAAGAAAAATCAAATCGACCCCAGGGGGTCGATATCGATCACTTTGGGAACTCTTGGTCTAGATCTTTGATCCATATAAGAAAATGAAGAAAGTCAAAGAACGGTGTCTTTTTTGGTTGCCATTATAATGTTTCGATCATTTTATATTAGTTGCAGTTTTGGCACCCAGTTCTTTGCTATTGCAGTGTTTCTCCAAATTTCACATTCACAATTTCCGTAATCCTTTATACAATGAATAGATAATTTTAATGACGACATACGAGGAAGAATGAAAATGATTTCAGCTAAATCCCAAAACCACAAGACCGCACCTGGATTTCCCAAAGTGTCAACTAGTTACCGCAAATACCATGCGCTATTCAGAGGCAGCAGTCTGTAGGTGCACTATCGCTCCATCTTGCAGTTCCCAATACCCATACTCGGTACCAATTATTAGATATTGAGCATTGAGTATGGATATTAAGCGTATTGTATGGGAATCGATAATTCTGCCAGAGTTATCAAAATATAGGATCTGGCTGCTTGCAATGTTGATTGCAGGAGTTTGTGAATAGAGAGCTCTTCGTGGCATATTGTGTGCATTGAAGGAACTTTCTTACTTTCCAACATTTTCTATTAGAATTTAGCAAATTTGATTAAATCAATACTATGTGGTATATAATCATACATGGCCAAGACTTGCTCTACACAATTCCTTGTTTTAACGTTATAATTTCAAACATTGAAAAGTATGTTGTTTATAGTCAAGGCATTAACGTTGTGGAGGTTTAAGTCATTGTTATTTATTTTTATCAAACACTGTTTATTCCACTTTTTTGTGACGGTATAACCCTACCGGTTTCAAGGCTTTCACCTCATCTTCAGGGGAGCTTGTTTGTGCTGAGATGAGGTGAAAGCTTTGACACCGGTAGGGTTATACCGTCACAAAAAAGTGGAATAAATAGTGTTTGATAAAAATAAATTACAAAATTGAAAAGTATGTTTATTTCAAAACTTGTAAGGTAATGAAAACTTCTTGTGAATTTGTTACATAGTGAGATTTTTGTAAATACTCAGATTTTTTTTCTTCAAAATATATACAACATGTTTTTTAGTTACTATACCAAGATTAATTGAACAAAATATCAAATACCAACAATTTAAATTAGATTAACCCAATTCAGAATATATAATATAAGATACATGAAATCACTGATGCAACATATAGTATAAAAACACTGAAAAAACATATTTAAACACAAAATTCTGCCACATACCTTCATGTATTTCACCATACACACTCTTCTTTTATAACGGTTCTTCTCTGTTTCAAAATCTTATTAATTTGTGTTGTTTTTCCAAGACTTCCTTAAAATGTGACTAGTTTAGATTATTTTGGTAAATGCTGCGGAATGTGACTAGTTTAGATTATGTTTGTGACCAGTTTAGAACATTTTCCTTAAAATCGCAGCCTATGTGACTAGTTTAGATTATATTTGTAAATACTTCATCGTTATTTTATTTGGACGAATTCATCCATATGCTTCTTTTCTGATCTTAACAGTGCATCGATTTTTAATCAGCATTCTTTCCTTTTGATCTCATTTCTTATTCTGTCATACATTGTTTTCCCTGAATTTTACAAAATGATCTCATGTCTATCCCATTTATCTCACGTTCATTACTACCACATTTTACAACCATTACTACCATTTTTACCATATTTTATGACACCGAATATCGATGTTCCTATTATTTTATTATGTGGTGGTATGCCTGCAACTCCGCTCCGCTTCCGCTCCGCTTCCGCTCGGTGCAGCGGACGGCGCCCCCCGCGGCAGTCGAGTTTAAGATGCGACGGTGAATGCACGCGCATTCTTCGATCTACTTCCCGCGCTTCTCTGCCGTGAACTATTACGTTACGAATTAAACAGATAATTAACTTTAATCTATAGTATACGTTATCTTATTGTAAATTGACTTTGTTACTGTTGTGTAAAAAACGTGCATCCTCGAATAAAACTTTAATGGTGATTTAATTGTGTTTCGTTATCTACCTATCGACGGACCCAACTGTGTACGGTAAACATAACCTACATTGGTAGTAAACATAACCTACATTGGTGACACCGACCAAGAATACGACAAATACGAAATGCAATCGGAAAACGTGGAAGTTTTTCGCGTCGGCGTACGTATTCCACCCTTTTGGCCCGAAGAACCGGCACTTTGGTTCGCTCAGGTCGAAGGTCAGTTTGTTCTGTCAAATATCACAAGTGACGCTACAAAGTTTTACTACGTGACTGCGCAACTGGATCACCAATATGCAGCCGAGGTGAAAGATATTATCACTGCACCACCGGATTCCGACAAGTATGACAAGCTTAAAAGTGAACTCATCAAACGGCTGTCGGCTTCGCAGGAAAAAAAGGTAAAGCAGTTATTAATGCATGAGCAGCTCGGAGATCGCAAACCGTCTCAATTCTTGCGTCATTTGCAAGATTTGGCTGGCCCGTCTGTACCTAAAGACTTTCTTAAGACCATATGGTCTAGTAGATTACCGCAAAATATACAAACTGTAATCGCGTCACAGCCCGATTTAAAGTTAGATAAGCTAGCAGACTTAGCCGATAAAGTTAATGAGATCGCGCCAACGACTCCTCAAGTGTGTGTCGCAGAAGCAAGCTCATCTAATAATGTTATCAGCGACATGGCAAAACAAATAAGTGAGTTGACAAAACAGGTGCAAGCACTTTCCTCTCAAGTTAAAAATACCTCTCGTTATAGATCACACTCGCGCCATCGCCAACGTAGCCGTTCACATTCTAGGCAAACACGACCAAACTCTTCACATTGTTGGTATCATACCAAGTTTGGTACACAAGCAAAGAGATGCACAAAGCCTTGTTCGTACGAGTCGGAAAACTCCCAGGGCAGCCGGAAGTAGCGGCCAGCGACTGCTCATCACAAACAGGCCGCCTTTTCATCACCGATCGTGCATCAAAAATGGCATTTCTCGTTGACACTGGGTCAGATTTATGTGTTTTTCCGCGCACTGCTATGAAGGCGTCCTGCACGAAAACGGATTTTCAGTTGATCGCAGCTAACAACTCTATCATCCAGACATATGGCCCCGTACGACTAAGCCTAGATCTAGGCCTTAGGCGAAATTTCACTTGGAGCTTCACTATAGCTGATGTTGCTAAGCCCATAATCGGCGTAGACTTTTTAAGTTTTTACAACTTGCTTGTAGATACGCGACATCAGCGCCTTATTGATGGAACTACGACGCTATTTGTTACTGCACTTCAACAGAAGAAGAACGAGGATGTGGCTTCCATCAAGGCTATTGCAGGCAAGACTGAATTCCACGAGATCCTGAGAGAATTTCCAGAGATCACCAAACCTGCAGGTACGTCAGCTCCTTCTAAGCATAATACCATGCATTTTATTAGGACTACGCCTGGTCCACCTGTTAAATGCAGACCACGTCGCTTGGATCCTGAACGCTTACGACTAGCGAAAAAAGAGTTCGAGGACTTAGTAGCCAGTGGCACAGCTAGACCTTCTGAGAGTTCTTGGTCATCAGCACTACACATGGTTAAGAAAAAAACTGATGGCTGGCGACCCTGCGGAGACTACAGAGCTCTCAACGCTCGCACCATCCCCGACAGATACCCTGTCCGTCACATCCAGGATTTTTCTCTCCAGATTCATGGATCCAAGGTATTCTCAACCGTAGACCTGGTCAAGGCCTATAATCAGATAAGGGTTAATCCTGATGATATTCCGAAAACCGCACTTACTACGCCTTTCGGCCTCTTTGAATACCCATTCATGAACTATGGTTTAAGAAACGCTAGTCAAACTTTCCAACGCTTCATCGACGAAGTGCTCAGAGGCTTGGATTTTTGCTATTCCTTCGTCGACGATATCCTCGTGTTTTCTCCATCAATAGAGCTCCATAAACACCATCTACGCCAGCTATTTAATCGCCTCAAGGAGTATGGTGTATTAATAAACACAAACAAATGCGTTTTTGGTGAATCAGAGGTAACATTCCTCGGATATCACGTCTCAACCGCTGGTACTAAGCCATTGGACAACAAAGTTCAGGTTATTGAAGACTTTCCTACTCCAAAAACCGTCAAAGAACTCCGTCGATTCTTGGGAATGCTGAATTTTTATCGTCGCTTTATTCCCAATGCTGCGCAGATTCAAGCGCCACTCAATTCTTTGTTAGCTGGACAAAAAGTCAAGGGTTCACAGCCAGTTCACATGTCACCCGAACTATTAGCTTCCTTTGAGGAGAGTAAAAAGGCACTGGCATCCGCAACGCTACTGGCACACCCGCAAGTAACAGCAGAGCTGTCTATCACCACTGATGCATCAGATGTTGCGATTGGCGGTGTTCTTCAACAAAAAAAAAATAACAGTTGGGAACCACTTGGATTTTTCTCACGAAAGTTGAGTTCCGCTCAAAAAAAATACAGTCCGTATGACCGGGAGTTGCTAGCCGTTTACGAAACCATCAAACATTTTCGTTACATGGTAGAAGCAAGAAATTTTATAATTTTCACGGATCACAAGCCACTCACTTTCGCTTTCTCCACACCACGTGAGAAATCCTCTCCAAGGCAATTCAGATATCTGGACTACATATCGCAATTTTCGACTGACATTCGTTACATCCCTGGAAAAGATAATATGGTAGCAGACACACTATCCAGAATCGAGGAAATAGCCTTAGGAATAGATTACAAGGCACTTGCTCGTTCTCAAGATACAGACCTGGAACTTCAACAGTTTTTGACAAATGACTCATCGTCATTAAAATTGCAAAAAGTCGCAACTTCAATGTCGAAAATACCAGTTTATTGCGACGTTTCTACCAATTTTCCAAGACCATTTGTCACAACTAGTTACAGACGTCAAGTTTTCGACATGCTGCACAATTTAAGCCACCCAGGGCGTACAGCTACAGTGCGGCTGGTCACCGAGCGTTTCATTTGGCCAGGGATTCGCCGAAACTGTAGAGAGTGGGCAAAGGAATGCATGCACTGTCAACGGTGCAAAGTAACGCGTCACACATCCGCTCCACTTTCCACTTTTCCTAGTCCTTCCTCGAGGTTCGAACACATCCACCTCGACCTCATAGGGCCGCTAACCGTTTCGGCTGATTACAGGTACTGCCTCACCGTCATCGACAGATTTACACGATGGCCTGAAGCATACCCACTCACTGACATCACTGCCGAGACCTGCGCGAAGGCATTGGTTTCTGGGTGGATAGCTAGGTTTGGATGCCCAGCTAGAATCACTACGGATCGAGGGCGGCAATTTGAATCTCACCTCTTCAAATCTATCACGAAGTTAGTTGGCGCACACCACTATGCCACTACATCGTTCCATCCGTCTGCTAATGGCTTGATAGAGCGCCTCCATCGACAGCTGAAGGCAGCCATCATGTGCCATGCTGATTCACAGTGGACCGAGTCTCTTCCCTTAGTCCTACTTGGCATACGCAGCGCCTGGAAGGAGGATCTACAAGTTTCACCAGCAGAGCTAGTATACGGCGAACCTTTACGTTTACCAGGTCAATTTATTTCACCTACGGATGACCACCTAGCCGCCGATATACTAAACTTTTCCACAAGACTCAGCAGCTACATGGCCAAACTATCGCCTAAACCAACGTCATGGCACCGAAATGGACCATTTTATATTCCACGGGACCTTAATGAGACGTCACACGTGCTGGTGCGACAAGATCACGTTCGAAGATCGCTGGAACCACCCTATGTCGGACCATACAGAATTTTAAAACGCAGTCCAAAATTTTTCAAGCTTAATATTAAAGGCAAACCAATAAATGTTTCCATAGATCGTTTGAAAGCTGCATATACGGTAAAAGAGACTGATTTACAAGTTGAACCGACACCAATTCAAGTTCCATCATCCACCACAAATGAAAAACGTACACGTAGCGGAAGGAAAGTACATTTCCCAGAGTACTATCGATCGTAGTAACGATCTCAGCGAGGGAGTACTGTGGTGGTATGCCTGCAACTCCGCTCCACTTCCGCTCGGTGCAGCGGACGGCGCCCCCCGCGGCAGTCGAGTTTAAGATGCGACGGTGAATGCACGCGCATTCTTCGATCTACTTCCCGCGCTTCTCTGCCGTGAACTATTACGTTACGAATTAAACAGATAATTAACTTTAATCTATAGTATACGTTATCTTATTGTAAATTGACTTTGTTACTGTTGTGTAAAAAACGTGCATCCTCGAATAAAACTTTAATGGTGATTTAATTGTGTTTCGTTATCTACCTATCGACGGACCCAACTGTGTACGGTAAACATAACCTACATTGGTAGTAAACATAACCTACATATTGTATACCTAATCTAATGAGTTGATGGCTACATGGAAATCGGTTCCAATTAACTAAAAATGTGCTAAAGAGGCCTTAGGCAAACACGACTTTGATACCCTTATAAAAAAAATTAGATGCTGACGGGAACTGAACCCACAACGCCAGGATTGCAGATAGGCAGCTTACAAACTAGGCCACAGAATGATATCTGGTATACCACAAGGATCCAATTTAGGTCTCCTACTATTCCTCATATTAATAGACGACATTCAAAATTCCACAAGTCACTCGACATGTTAATTGTTCGCTGACGACTTGAAAATTTTCAAAAAGATCAATTCACCTCACGACTGTGCACAGTTACAACAGGACCTAGACTCCCTTCCGTAGTCTCCTGGACTGAGCTAAATCATCTTCTGTTCAACATTAATACAGGTGTCTCTGTATCTTATAGTCGATCGTTTTCACCAATCCACCATCAGTGTACTATACAAGGAGTGGCATTAAACAGAGTTTCTGAATTCAAAGATTTGGGTGTAACCTTTGATATCGGACTCACGTTCGTTAACCATGTCTTACATTTGATATCGGACTGTTACAAACTACTCGGTTTTATAATGAGAATATCAAGAGAATTTAACAGCACCGATATCCTCCGAAACTTATATAATTATCTAATTAGAACCAAATTAGAATATGCATCTACGGTTTGGGCTCCTCATCAGCTCAAATATAAAAACAATATAGAACAAATAAAAAAAATCCTCAGATATCTATGGTACAGAACAAAGGGCGATTACCCAAAATATGCTCACCATGCCGAACTTCTCACGGTGTGTAACTATAGAAGCTTCGAAACAAGAAGGCAAGAATCCATTGCGATATTCCTAATAAAGGTTTTCCAAGGTTGCTTTAACTGTCCCGCGATTCTAGAAGCACTAAGTTTATATGTACCCAATAAATATAGCCGTGCAAGGAATCACCCTCTGTTCTACATACCAACTTACAGGACGAATATCATGGCTAAACACTCAGACACGCGTGGTATAGAGATATTGAACCAACTGAACGACACGTTTGACATATTCTCGGTACCGTCTAGGAGTATGAGAAGAATCCTGGCTGATATTATTCCTTACGAATAAGCTAACGCTAGAATCAGACCCTCTTTGTGTAACAGGAGAAATCCGTGCAAAGTGGATAAAAAAAATGCCTGCATTGTAGTAGGTACTTATAAGTAATATATTTTAATGTTTAATTTTTTTTAAAGGATTCCACTTTTGATTTGTGTAACTTCATATCAGAATATATTTAATTAATTATTTTGTTACTTAACTTACGAGTATTATTGCATTAAGAACAAAATTACTTTGTTATTTCACTTATTACTGTATAGTACAAAATTACTTTGTTATTTAACTTTTTATTTCATTAAGAACAAATGATCCCCGTTTGTCACTTGAGTTATTTTAACAATCAATTGGTGTCAAGTTACATCGGAAGTGTGTGTGATATGGTATACTATATTATACTAGTATTAACTGACAGGAAATATATTTTGACAGATATTTATTTGCCTTCTTTGGTTATATATTTGCTGTTATATTTTACTTATTGCTTTATATATCTCTTAGTTATTGTTTTTTATTCTTTTTTGATTGTTTCAATACGAGTATCCATACATTTTGTTTTGATTGTTTTAATACGAGTATCCAACAATATCTCATAATTAAAATTTCGCCAATTTGACATTTTGAATTTACACCACATTTTCTTTACTCTTTATATTGCAATCTTATCCGACAGATGTAATGATTTGATTAGGTCTCATATCTTGTCATTTTTAAACCAATAACTTATCTGTTTTACTTTGATTTAATCTTTAAAAAAATTACTTGATAATATGATTGCACATGGCGCCATTAAGTCGACGGCATAAATGGAAATAAATTATTTACTAATTTAATGAAAAAAAACTAAGTGTTATTTCATGAAATTAAATATTTTATTGAAAGTGTTTTATTGTTTCACACTATATTGTACGATCTTTGTAGTCAATTGAATAGACGTTTGTCAACAACAAACGTCTAGTCAACCCAAGACAAACGTCTAGTCAACCCATGACAAACGTCTAATCAACCCATGACAAACATCTAGTCAACCACTACAGGGTCGACTACTGCTAGTTTACAATTTTCTTGAGTAGGGTTCCAGTTAGTTTTTCATTTAAGGCCTCGTTAACATCTTTCTGGTTGGTTAGAAGAGGTTGCTTTACTTTTGTATAAAAACCGTCAGGTTGTATAATAGCCAACGACGTCGTAATACTTACACTTCTCTCCTTGGTTAGAACCATTTTAATCTTCTTTAATTGATATTTTATTTAGGGAACCATTCTGTGATTAATTTTGAACCAAAATAAAATATATTTACTGCGTGAGACAGATACCAAAGCATCAATCAATATGACTGTTTTTATTTGATAATTACATTTATCTCAACATTTTTTTTGTATCCAAGCTGTCTTAAAAACAAAATATTATGCTCAAAAACAAATCACTTTTCAAAAAAATATATTTATTAAAAAAAAAACAGTTCAACAAAGTAACATGTTTATACTTCTTCGATCTTCTTGTTCTTCAGCGTAGCGAGCAGCTTCTTGAACATTTCAATTCCAGCTCCATTAGCTTCTTCATATCCTGGTGCTGATGTCTTCATCTTTGCCAACCACCTGCAAAAAATATCAATTAGTTTCTTCTCACCAATATCTAATAGCCCTTTACATCTTCGCAAGGACTGTGTCACCTTCTTAACAAAGATATAGACACAACCTTTGCAAAAAAAGGGCAGAACAATAATTGAAAGATATATACTCGTATTCTGGCCTTGTAAAGGAATGTAAACCATCACTCAAAAGAAATAAACATAGGTCTTGCGAGAGAGTGGACCAATATTTGAATGAGATAGACACAGGTCTTATGAATAACTAGATAGCTTAAATCGAACGAGATAGACCCAGACCTTGCAAATAAGTAGGAAGATATTAGAAAGTGATGGACACAAGCCATGTGAAAGAGTATATACCTATACTGAAAAGAGATGCGAAGAAGTGTTGACCTATATTTGAAAGAGATAGACACAGGTCTTATGAATAACTAGATAGCTTAAATCGAACGAGATAGACACAGATCTTGCAAATGAGTATGAATATATTAGAAAGTGATGGACACAAGCTGTGTGAAAGAGGATATACCTATACTGAAAAGAGATGTGAAGAAGTGTTGATCTATATTGGAAAGAGATAGACACAGGTCTTATGAATAACTAGATAGCTTAAATCGAACGAGATAGACACACACCTTGCAAATGAGTATGAATATATTAGAAAGTGATAGACACAAGCCGTGTGAAAGAGTATAGACCTATACTGAAAAGAGATGTGAAGAAGTGTCGACCTATATTTGAAAGATATAGACACAGGTCTTATGAATAACTAGATAGCTTAAATCGAACGAGATAGACACAGATCTTGCAAATGAGTAGGAAGATATTAGAAAGTGATAGACACAATCCAGGTGAAAGAGTATAGACCTATACTGAAAAAAGATGCGAAGAAATGTTGACCTATATTTGAAAGAGATAGACACAGGTCTTATGAATAACTAGATAGCTTAAATCGAACGAAATAGACACAGATCTTGCAAATGAGTATGAATATATTAGAAAGTGATAGACACAAGCCCTATGATAGAGTATATACCTATAATGAAAAGAGATGTGAAGAAGTGTTGACCTATATTTGAAAGAGATAGACACAGGTCTTATGAATAACTAGATAGCTTAAATCGAACGAGATAGACACAGATATTGCAAATGAGTATGAAAATATTAGAAAGTGATAGACACAATCCACGTGAAAGAGTATAGACCTATACTGAAAAGAGATGTGAAGAAGTGTTGACCTATATTTGTACGAGATAGACACAGGTCTTATGAATAACTAGATAGCTTAAATCGAACGAGATAGACACACACCTTGCAAATGAGTAGGAAGATATTAGAAAGTGATGGACACAAGCTGTGTGAAAGAGTATATACCTATACTGAAAAGAGATGCGAAGAAGTGTTGACCTATATTTGAAAGAGATAGACACAGGTCTTATGAATAACTAGATAGCTTAAATCGAACGAGATGGACACACACCTTGCAAATTAGTATGAATATATTAGAAAGTGATAGACACAAGCCCTATGATAGAGTATATACCTATAAGGAAAAGAGATGCGAAGAAGTGTTGACTTATATTTCGAAGGATAGTCACAAGCCTAGCACAGGAGTAAAGAGCTATAATTGAAAGATATTGTACATTAGGAAACAATGGTTAGGATCTCATTGTCTATGGATACGTTTAAGTAAGGACTTTTTATATTATTTATAGTTAAGGCATTAACATTGTGGAGGTTTAAAGACATTATAATTTCTTTTATCAAACACTTTACATAACGGTATAACTCTCCGGTTTTAAGATCTTCACCTCACCATCAGCGGATCACAAACAAGACCGAACTGTTATCGACGTACACACTTCTAACGGTAAACATTCATTTTGGGGATTGTGGGTGGAAGGAGGTAGGAGACAACTTAAACAAGCAGCAGCGAGATTCTGTGAATATATGTGTTTGCCAGATGTTCCCCATGATGCACTGACTTAGATATTTCTAGGGCCTTTAATATGTCTAATTTATTTCCGTTACTGATATGTAAGCATTTGGCATCATCGATAGACAATGTATGTTTTTCACAGTGACAATGATAAGCCATTTCAGAATAAATCGGAAGATTTGTTATGGCGGATTTGTGTTAACGAAATAAAGATTTTTTGATGTTTAAGCGTTATATACCAATATTAAATAAAGACTTTTTGATGTTTACGCTTTATCATAAAATAAATAGGCCAAAGCCCGTACGGTGGTCGTTCGAAACAGATTGAAATTATACTGAACGAACCGGTGTAAAAGGGGACGATGCCAATTTATTTTGAATTGTAATCCATTAATTAATTCATTTATTTCCTATTATATTGAACCTTATAATTATTTATTTATCTTATACTCTTTTTTTTTAATGCAGATATTATATGTGGCTTTTTCAAGATGTCGGTAACGCGAAAACATTACAGTTCATATATCTGAAACAAGTCTTCAAGGAAAACTTTATCAACGATTTAAATTGAACAGTAATGTTTATACACAAAACATCGTGTATAAAGAGATTTTGACCATGTGAAATAAAGTAAATAAAAAAATGAAAGCGTTCCACGTTCACTCCGGTTGGTTATAACCTAAAGAGTCAATTAAAAGATACGAAGATAGTTTTGCCTGTCTTAATCTTCAAATTGGATATGTTGAAGGGTATCCATTCGAAATAATAAAATAAAATAAATTAAAAAGTTACCTGCTGATATTGGAGTATGGTGTCAGGTCATTATCCACGGCTTCGAAAGTGCTTATGGTTGCAGCCATAGAAAGGTCAGCAATCGTCATGTTGGGACCAGCAACCCATGTCTGCCCGTCCAGGAAGGTCTCCAAAAACTTGAGGGCTTCGTCCATCTTGGTCTTCTTTGCTGGATCCACGGTGCCACCAAAGAAAATTGGATACTGAAACACGTAAATTTTAGATATATTCATTTTATTTTATTAAATTTAGTTTGATTTTATATTTTGTAATTTGTTTTATCAAACACTGTTTATTCCACTTTTTGTAACGGTATAACCCTACTTGTTTCAAGGCTTTCACCTCATCTTCAGGAAAGCACACACAAAACTGATTTGTGCTCCCCTGAAGATGGGGGGAAAGCTTTGAAACCGGTAGGGTTATGCCGTTACAAAAAGTGGAATAAACAGTGCTTGATAAAACTAATGACAGTGTCTTTAAACCTCGTCAACGTTAATGCCTTAACTAAATGATTTTATATTGTTCTATTTTATTTAAGTACAATGTATGATCTTTTAGTACAATGTTAACACAATCACGGAAAGTATGGTGAATGCTGCTCTGAAATAAGGAATGTGGAATGTCAGAGAAATCGTAGAAGATGTATAGATGTGAAAGAGGCTAAGGATGTGTGTCAAGATAAGAAAGTTTGGCGATTTTTTCTCTGTCGTGATGGTATGTATGTATGTCTGTATTCACTTGCACTCAGAAGCTTTATTCTGTTTTATAAAAAATATTTAAATGAAGTCATTTTTACTTACATAGTAGTCTGCGAATCTTTGATACAGGGTACCCATATCGAAATAAAGCCTCTGGTCTACAATAGCTCTGGCTTTAGGCTCCTTGGGGTATAAGGAGTCGCCCTTGCCGTACTTGTTGACGAGGTATGAGCAAATGGCACGGGATTCCCATATACAGAATCCATTGTCGTTCATTGTGGGGATGGTATGCTGAGGATTCATCTGGAATTTTGATGAAAAATATTATAATTAAAGCAACACACGCCTAACAGTGAAAAAGGATGTCGTTTATAAAAAAAACTACCTCTTGTTAAGAGAAACACTTATACTCTGTATCATTTGTCGTCAACCAATCTGGAATACTCTGAAACAAATCAAAAGCAATTGATTCTTATGATGAAAAAAAAAACGGTCGAGTTGCCTGGGTTTCCTCACAATTGGAAGCATTGGTGCACCCTAAAAAGGATCAGATGCCGGAGTGGGCTCACTGCATATGATGTACGCAAATGGAGTCTAGTAGGGTAGCCTTTATGTGATAAAATTTAGACCACGGACCACGTCGGTAACTGCTGCTTCTCGACGAGTTTACAGGACGCGTGCAAAAGATGCTCTAACTGAAGTGGATCAAATTGAATGCATACAATAAACCAATATAGACACAGGCGTTTTAAATCCCAATTGGTGATACGGCTTCTTCAGGTTTCCATTGTCATAAAAAGTTACAATTTGTACGTCGATGTTTTCTATCAATGGAAATAGAAATTCATTTGTTGTGTCGCATCTGAATTATTGTTATTCTGTTTTACCTGATTCACAAATTTCCAGACTCCAGTCTGTTTTCAATGCGGCTGTAAGGTTGATATACTCGTATGGTAGTCATAAATATTGATATGTTGATCCTCTTCTAAAAAGTCTACACTGACTTAACTGAACGGTTACGAACTACAACGGTTAGTCAAATGCTACGTTTTGGTCAGTGTTATTATATGGAATGGAATCATGAACCCTCAAAGTTGGTAGTATGAACTGACTGAAAGCATTCAAAATGTGGATGCACCGGAGAATGCTACGATACCCTGGACGGATATGGTCTGTAACACAATGGTTCTTCAAAGAGCCAAAGTTGATAGAGCGTTGCTGACTAATATTAAAATCTGAAAGGTGTCCTACTTGGGTCATGTACTTAGAGGAGCAAAGTACAAATTACTGCACCTGATCATCCAATGCAAAATAGAGGGTCGAAAAGGTGTTGGCAGGAGGCAAATCTCCTGGTTCCGCAATATATCATACGTGATTGGACTGGTATGAGGAGCGTTGGGGATCTTTTTCGGGCTGCCGGGGACAAAGATGCCTACTCTCAGGTGACATTCAACGTTAGACGGACCTGACATGACACTGGAAAGAAGAAGAGAGTTAAGTTTTGCGAACGGATTGATTCCAATCTCTGTCTCTTTGTATTCAAATCCCTTCATGGGCATATATTCATTGTATGTTACGAATCTATATCTGAGGAGTATTCTTTCGGAGAGAAATATAACTTTGAAGTCAAAGTTTTCTTCATTTAATAAATTGATTTTTCCAAATTAATTCAATAGACTAAGGTATTATGATAGAACTTGCGGTGTTGCTTGTCATAGGGCGTGGAATAATCTGCCTCCTAGTGTCAAATACGAGGCGTATCCAGAAAGTAAGTGTACTGAGGCTCTCACGACCGGATGAATTTTATTTTCGACATGTTGGCTACACTTCCGTGTAGCCTGACCCTTCCCCTCCGCAACGGGACCGGTTTGAGGTCAGTACGTTGAGAAGTGTCGACGCGACAACACGTTTCGTGAAAAATGTCAATCCAATCTCCCGCCAAGTGCGAAATACGCGGCGTCATCCATTATCTCGTTTGGAAGGAAAAACCTCCGGTTAAGGTTTATAATGAGGTGAAAACTGCATATGGTGATAAAGCTATGAATTGTACGAGTGTATACAAGTGGTGTCGCGAGCTTAAAAACGGTCGTACGTCTGTGCATGATGATCAGAGGAGCGGAAGATCTTCAATTGTGACTGACGAAATTGTGGAAAAAATCGAAAATGCGCTCCGTGACGATCGCAGATTGAATATATACCTCAAGGGGAGACCATCAACTCTGCAAGATACTGTGAGACCCTAAAAAAATTGCGGAGGGCGATTCAGAACAAGAGGAGAGGCATGCTGACAAAGGGAGTCTGCCTGCTGCACGACAATGCCATACCACACACGGCCAACGCCACGAAGGAACTCCTCGTCTCGTTTAAATGGGACGTCCTGAACCATCCCGCGCATTCTCCTGACCTAGCACCTTCAGATTACTATCTTTTTACCTCCCTGAAGCTGCACATGGGTGGAAAAAGGTTTTCAACCGACGAGGACGTAAAGGAAGAGGTGGAGAAGTGGACGGAGGGGTTGGCGGGAAACTACTTCGAGGAAGGCATCAAAAAGTTGATACCCCGCTTCACCACCTGCATTGAGAGGAATGGCGACTATGTCGAAAAATAGCTTACATATGTACTACGGTAACCACGTAATTTTTTTGTTTAAATAAAAAAAATTGTTACCTACAAAAATTCAGTACACTTACTTTCTGGACTTACCTAGTATATAGATGGCTTACATACACTCTTTTTTTAAGGTCTTTTCAAAATGTATGAACGTGTTCAAATCATGAGTAAGACTACATTTGAAGAGAGTTTGCTATCTAAACAACGCTTTATAAATTGTATTTCTATTATCAGTGAGATACAGGCAAAAGCCTAGTTTCCTATCCTCAGTGAGATACAGGCAAAATCCTAGTTTCCTGGGGATACGACAAATGAAAGGCAACAAACCCAGATCCAATTAAATTGTATGTCCAAATCAAATTACCTGTTGTTTTTTCGCAAATTGTGTATATTTCTTGTCATGAGTAATAATAATAATAATCATTATTATTACTATAAAAGACGGCTAATTATCATACGTGATTAAAAAGGATGTCCTTTTATATTGTCACCGTTGCAGGAACACTAAAGAAGTAAAATAATATTTAAAATATTTTTATCCAAAACTGACTAAAAATTTGGTTGAAGAGCCTTATCCCTACGTAAAGGGTGAAACTCTGTCGGTCTTTTTCCATGGGCAGTGATCATAATAAACAGGTAAACCTCGTTATATACGATTCAGCTTGACTTGATTTTGCTATACCGTGATTGAAATAAATTTAATAAAAAATAGCCGATTTGAATTACCCGACTGAAAGAAATGAGCTTTCATTATGTTTGTTTTTTTATTAAGAATATAAATAATTATAATTTTTAATAGCTATCTTAAGGTTGGCTTTAACTGTTTGGTAACTGCGTTAATTTTTTGTAACTGGTAAGTACTTGTAGAATTGTAACGAAAGGTGGACGATAATGTGATTGCTTTGTTATCATCATGTGGCAAGGATTCATCCCTGCTGCACTTACCCTGGTTCTTGAACTTCCAAGTTATAAACCTTTATTAATACTTTTATTCAGGCAAGGTACACTGATGCTCAACTATCAGCTTTTATATCTTAGTAAATTTCTAATGAAGAATTTTTTATAGGGAATTGACTTACTTTGAGGTATTCAGGAGTTTTGTTATCCCCAGCTTGAACGTCGGTAATCTTGAGGTTGAGCTCCACGCCCACAGCCTTGGCTGTCAGGGTGACGGCACGACAGGGCGCGGAGGCAGGGTGATAGTAGAAGTCAATACCCATGGTGCCAATTCAACTGAAAAAAAGGAACATATTGAATCACAATTCAATATCATAAAGGCCTGAGTTGTAACTTTATTAAGATTTCAGGAATACATAAAAAATATACAATCTATTGAAAATACACCCACAATTTGTTTTGTTACATGAATTAAAGTCAATACCGTTACTCTCTAAGCTGAAAAAAATAATCCTCCAAGGCGCAAATAAACCTTATGAAAGTATTTTCTCAATACAAAACATAACCAAAGTACCCAAATCGTATCCCAGAATATTGGTGATCTACAAATTTTCTTCTCATATAGTTTGATATATACGAGTAGTTTTAATGAGGCTAAAATAAAAACATGTTTAACTGTACTTTATATAGCTAAAATTAAAACATGTTTAACTGTAAAGAAGTCACGTAGTGTGGTTATTGTTTCTAGCATTGATATGCTATTAATATTATTTATTGATGCAAACGATATACAGCACTTAAGTACCATTTACAAACCATAACAACATTTGCTATTCGAAAGATAAAATAATCAAATCCATACAACCTGTAGCGAAGTGCTTATCTTTATAAGTCGTGATGATCTTGATTTGTATTTATTTTGAATATAAATACTCAGGAATGCGGATGAAAGCGAAAGTGGATAGCGGGCAATTAATAACAAGTCTTGACAGTTGAATGAACAATAATAATTAATGTTTATTTCTCGGCGAGTGGGTAATTTATACTAATGAGTGAACCAGTTCGCGATACATATTCTGTCTTACTCTAGCGCGTGCATTGGCGGGTAGATATTTATTTGTATTCGGAGACGACGAGACAGAACGCACATACTATTTGTGAGTAAACATTGTTGACGTTCCTGGCATGTGACAATTTGTAAATAGTTCATCGGTCATTGACCCTGTATGTTTACAATTTTAACAATAAATTATGTTTAACAATTCCCTTATTTATTTTGACAATTATTTATTTATTTAGGTAGGTATCCTACAAACCTATTAAATTCAATCAACGTAGAAAATATAAAATATGCCGAACGTAAATTGAATATGCAGTTTCCTAGTCAAGACCTAATTTTTAGGAAATGCCGGAATAAAATCATCCGGAATTCACCAACATTTACATTAAAAATATGCACCAAGCCAGACATTAAATAAAAATTGTTGCATTTTTACAACTGATGAGTTGCAACATGCAACTCTAGACACAAAATTACTCCAGACACAAAATTTATTTTAACACATTTGAATTGTGAAAACTTCTGTGTGTTTCTAGGATGTGGAAACAAGTTTGAATCAATACAGTGGATCTAACAACGATAATGTTAACCTAATGAAGAAACATCAAATCATATATAATCCTCTTTTTACAGAGTTTACGAAGATGGGTGTAATTCTAAAAAGCAATAAAGCTTGTCAGGTGGGATGCCGAGACGAAGCAATATGCTTTGGAAAAGTATTTAGTACCTATGAAATATGTTAGAATGAATTAATTATATGGACAATGTTTTATGTTTAAAGAATGAAAAAGCTAAAATAAAAGGTAGATGTTATCTAAAAAGATGGCAACTTAAGGTTTTCAAATTCAAAATTACGACCAAACAGCGTTCAAAATAACGACCAAGTTATGTCCCACACAGTTTATTAAATATCAATTATATATGATGCCTTTAATTGGTTATTTTTCTGCGATTTTCTTACCAAATATATTTTTCTGAACATATGTTATGCAGATTACCTAACTTAATGGCTATAGTCACTTGCTTCCTGTCTTACGCTCAACTATTGTACATTAATGTTGTTATATTTGGATCGGGCAAAAATTGTGGGTTTCGAATTCCGAGTTTCAGGAGGTCTGCACTCGAAACGGCGCTATATAATTTGTATTATTATTATCATTAAACAAACCATATTTTTGGTAATATTTAGTAACATACATATTGAATTAATTTAAACATATTGAATATATATAAACATATTAACCTTTCCCTTCCTGTGCTAAAAAAATCCGCGCATTCTAGTGCTGTGTATTCAATACACATGTAAAAAGGAGCGATTTGAAATTAAAAAAAATAAGAATATTCATAGCCAATCGCTGAAATTAATTAAATTTGAAGTCAAAAGTGATATTAATTGAAATTTGATTGCTGAGATTCTTTTCTTGCGTTCCCATATACCGAAGTAGAGTGAGAGTGAGACGTGAATGGCGTCGTTTTTTACCCATAGCGTTCTTTTAGAATTAATATACTTACGTCACACACTGGCACACGTCTGATTGTATTGGTGAATTTATTTCCGATTTTCACAAAATATCTCTGATATGGCCGATAAGTGCTAATTATTATTGATATTATTTTTTTCATTCAATGCATAAATGTATTACGAAGGAATACCTAAAATTTGAACCCAGTATTTATTATATTTATAGAGATATTAAAGTTTTTAGAAGCAATGTGTACTAGTAACACATCACAGGGAAGGAAGGGTTAACATTGACTAATTCGAAACAATGACTTTTTAATGATTTTTTTACAATTACAATTTTGTCAATTTTAATTATTTGTATTAACTTGTCATATGTGCATTTATCTATTAAACGCATCGTTGTGTCGTTCGTTAAATAAATAAATTAATACATTTCATTTTCAGATATACATAACGTCTTCTGATTGGAAGCATTTGTTATATTTTGTTCTTATTTATCAAATATTGCTAAAATATATTTACCTCTTTTAAAGCGAAATAGGCCAAAAACAAAGTAAATTCATATCAATAATATTTAAACAAGGTTATTAAGAAAATAAAACTTATCTCTTATTATTAATTTAGGGAATAGAGTAATTTTTTTTGGGAAATATTAAGAATACGTCACGTTAAACTCTCCATTGGATTGGCGCAATTATTATGACAAAATGTGCAAAATCAATAAATTACTTTCTAACATAAATAAATATTTGTAACCACTTTAATAAATCTAAATTTACACTTCTTGATCTTTATAAAATAAATCAACCTAGGCTTATTCAGAAAAAAATATTAGTGACGAGTTCAACTCACCAATTTATGAAGTACAGAAGGAACAAACACTTCTCTGAACGTAAAAGAAGCTAACTGAATGTATTTTGACAGATTGGCGTTTACATTATCATTATTGAGTTTTTTTAGACGTGTTTTATTCAAGGTTATCCTTATCATTAGAACAAGATTGTATTCATAATGAAAACCATGCGTTAGCATATTTCAAATTGCCGAGTCACCTTGAATCTTGGTATTATGAATCATTCTTAGGACGTCAAGCCACATCAAAATTAACATTTTTATTTTATCTTCTTCTTTTTCTTAAATCATGTGGTTTCTCTCGCAGAGTCGGATGTTCAGGTTTCTCATCCATGATACATCCTCAGGAATAGCACTATGGATCTCTTTTAGTCTTCCCCAGAAGGAATTAACGTAAAATGAGTAACAAATCCTGTGCTAATTGCCGGTCAAAAGGTTAAAAATACAAGAACAAACAATTGTAAATTAAAAATAAACGTAAACATATGAAAAAGTAATGTACATAATGTGAAAAAATAAGTTAGTAGTATGAACCGACTGGAAGCATTCGAAATGTGGATACACCGGAGAATGCTACGGATACCCTGGACGGATATGGTCAGCAATACAAGGGTTCTTCAAAGAGCCAAATTTGATAGAGAGTTGCTGACTCATATTAAAATCCGAAATGTGGCCTACTTGAGTCATGTACTTAGAGGAGCAAAGTACAAATTACTGCACCTGATCATCCAAGGCAAAATAGAAGGCCGAACAGGTGTTGGTAAGAGAAAAATCTCCTGGCTCCGCAATATACGAGTATGTGATTGGACTGGCATAAGGGGCGTTGGAGATCTTTTTCGGGGTGCCGGGGACAAAGATGTTTACTCTCAATTGATATTCAACGTTGAGGGAACTGACATGACACTGAGAAGAAGAAGTATGTACAAAATAATGTTTCTTAATACCACCAATGACATGGAAGGACAGGGAATAAAAAAAACAATAGGGAACAGTGAAAGACGTGGTTTGTTATTGAAAACGGACAAAATTTTATTTCACTATTATTTTTAAGTAATTCAATGAGGGTGTAAATTTACATCCGTTGGTAACTAGTTTCAGAGTCTAATGGCATGGAGAGTAAAATAAATTATGTAGTTATCACGATACTATCACCTAATAACTGTATTTATTTGCTGATCTGTTGAGACGATCACCAGTAGAAACATGTTTAATATTTTTGGTTCCAAATAAACAATTTTTCTTTGTCGACATGTGATGATATCTGTCCACGTATAATGATCTCTGTGTATGTGGTATAATATATGTAACATATGTCCATATTTAATGATCTTTGTCTGCATTGGATAATATTTGTTCACATGTGATAATCTCTGTTTATGAGTGATGATAGATGGTTGCATATAAATGAGAATTTATTTTAGTTTTTCATCTCTTAAGATATTTTCCTTCCAATATCTTTGAATTTCTCTTATTGTATCTGTATGCTAAAATTCACATTGAAAATTCTTATCTCTTTTTATAGTTTAAAGTTCTAAAATCTCATCTCATACTATCATACCGCTACATTTACCGTGTCCAAGAACTGTTGGACATCCTCTTTACTCTATCTTGATAACTCTCGAATCTTCAGCGCCAACTTTATATCCAGTCAATCATCAATTTATTAACTCACCAATAACCATCAGAGAAATTGTTTTTTAGTCGAAAAATGACAATTGACTGGTGAAATTGTTTTTATTAATCTAAAGTCACTCGACATGTTTATTGTTCGCTGACGACTTGAAAATTTTCAAAAAGATCAATTCACCTCACGACTGTGCACAGTTACAACAGGACCTAGACTCCCTTGTCTCATGGAGTGAGCAAAATCATATTCTGTTCAACATTAATAAATGTGTCTGTGTATCTTAAAGTCGATCGTTTTCACCAATCCACCATCAGCATACTATACAGGGAGTGGCACTAAATACAGTTTCTGAATTCAAAGATTTGGGCGTAATCTTTGATGTCGGACTCACGTTCGTTAACCATGTCTCACATTTGATATCGGACTGTTACAAACTACTCGGTTTTATAATGAGAATATCAATAGAATTTAACAGCACCGATATCCTTTAAAACTTATATAATTATCTAATTAGAACCAAATTAGAATATGCATCTACGGTTTGGGCTCCTCATCAGCTCAAATATAAATAAAATATAGAACAAATACAAAAAAAATGCTCAGATAACTATGGTACAGAACAAAGGACGATTACCCAAAATATGCTAACCCTGCCGAACTTCTCACGGTGTGTAACTATAGAAGCCTCGAAACAAGAAGGCAAGAATCCATTGCGATATTCCTAATAAAGGTTTTCCAAGATTGCTTTAACTGCCCCGCGATTCTAGAAGCACTAAATTTATATGTACCCAATAAATATAGCCGTACAAGGAATCACCCTCTGTTCTACATACCAACTTACAGGACGAATATCATGGCTAAACACTCAGTCACGCGTGGTATAGAGATATTGAACAAACTGAATGACACTGTTGATATATTCTCGGTACCGTCTAGCAGTATGAGAAGAATCCTGTCTGATATTATTCCTAACGAATAAGCTAACGCTAGAAGCAAACCCCCTTTGTGTAACAGGAGAAATCCGTGCAAAGTGGGAAAAAAAGACTAGTGGGACACTCCAGGAGTTAAAAAAAGCGAATAGAGCTGTTGCATGATTAGAGGCGGGACAAGAAGGGTTTGTCAGATATCAAGATTAGTGGAGAAGTAGACAGGCAATGCTGCAACACCTACTAGAAAGGAGAAGATTCACAAATCCTCTTCAGTATTTTTGAAACCATTATATATTTATATTTCTACACATGTCGCGAGTTCTCCGTTTATCTCGATCAGGACTGACCAGCCTACAGCCCACGGGCTACATGCGGCCCGCGGTCATATATGAATAATTAGGTTTTACTTATTACCATATCAATATATTTGCGGATTAATAACTTAGAATTGTAAGTCATTAAGTTATTTTACACATGACAAGAAATATACATCTTTTGTGAAAAAAAAACAACGGGTAATTTAATTTGGACACACAATTTTAATGGATCTGGGTTTGTTGCCTTTCATTTGTCGTGTCCCCAGTAAACTAGGCTTTTGCCTGTATCTCACTGAGGACAATATCATACAAATACATTTTGTCGTTGGTTCAATACAGGTTTTCTCTTCATATCTAGTAGAAGTATCGTTTTTTTTTTTCAGATTTACACTGATTGTAAGCTTTCTGTGTTCCTCTGCATCCAAACTAATCACTTACAAAAAAAAACAATAAGTACGAATTTCTTTGTAAAGTCAGATATCGAAAAAAATATTTGAACAAAATTTGCAATTATTCTTATTTGAGTGCGACCCTCGGTAAATTTTAGGACTTCAATGCGGCCCGTAGGACAATTTGGGTTGGCCAAGCCTTTTCTAAATGGTGGGACTTGCAAACATTTTTTGCTTTAAAATTTGTATTCAACGATCATTTTATCGACCTCCATAACCTACTAACACGAGGGCTGTGGATTTGATTCTCGTTGGTACCCAGAATAAAAAGGGTTTCCAATCAGCTTTCCACTTATTGCCTTGACTACCTCTTTCTGGTTTGATGGAAGAAATTTCCACTTGCACTGTTTGATATTCAAATTGTGGACATGTGCAGGTCCGCGAGTTGGCGGCTGCAGTAGTAGCCGTAGACCGTTACTATATTAAGGTCTAAATATAACATTCATCAATGCAAACATATGACTAAACTTGTCATACTTGGCTACACCAAATCGATACAACAAAGGTAGAAATTCCAATTCTTTTATATGGAACCATTTAAGATATTCCGATTGGTAATTCGGACGTATTGAAATAGGTTGCTGGGAGGTAATATTGTCTTAAATCTAGTTATTAAGCCTTCAAGCTTTCAACCCTTAGAGCAAGCATGCAACTTGCAGTTTGTCTTTGGATGTATTGGAAACACTTTGGACAACATTTGCACTTGGTACTCAGTGTGTACGAATGTTGTTACAGTTCAGATCTATTCTACCATCACTCACGCTGTTATGGGGGACAAAATAAATCCCCATCCAGTGCGATTTACACTCAAAGATCGAAATCCTCTTTATTTTTTTCATAAGCGCTACGTCACGTAGTGACGTAGAATGAACTACCCAAAGGGACTCCTCCAGTGACGATACACCTGAGTGTGAAAATAATAGTGGTGACGAAGGACTTAAGTTCCGTCGTAACGGGAGAAGGAAAATGAAAATGAGTTCAAACAGTCCAGCAATTTGCCAGTACTTTCATAGAAAATTTCAACTGTTACTTAACTACCCTTTGACGCCACAATATTGGAGTAGCCAATCGGCCTGAGTAGCCAATTATCTGATGACGACACACTTGAATGTAAAAAGAATGGTCGTGACGAGGTCCGACAACATGGTGAAGGGCAATGACTCACAACGCAGTAAATATACTTTTAAAATTACTTTAGGCCTGGAGTTCAAACAGTCTTACAAGTTGCCTGCACTTTCATAGAAATTTTCAAATGCAACAAAATATTTATTAATTTAAGCTTCTAGATCGGAAATCCAATCGTTCCAAAAATAATTGACTCGATTATCATCGCGGTACTACAGAATGTGCTAAGCAAATTGATCCAGATCGCGACTATGTGAAGACATGTCATACTAGCAAAGGGACAAGATTTAAACTAAAGAGTTTGACATTAAAGCTATCATGGCCAGATATAAGTTGAGTAGTCCAATAGTTTAGGTGCACCCACGAGGAACTCCTTGGCTGTTTACCCGCCAAAGAAGATGACCAACAATGTGGCCAAGTTGACTACTGGGTCTCTAGGCAGGCGTAAATGATCGCGTGAGAGGTCATACTTTAATAATCGCGTGAGGAGCAACGAGTATTGTGACAAGACGAATAGTTTTTACCTGATAGGGACGTTTTTTTTCGGATTCCCCGCGTGGAAATCAAACGCCTTACTAACTAGGCCACGGAGCCCTTTAATAAAATATTTAGTTATTAAAATAAACAATATTTAAAATTTGATAGTGACTGTTGAGAAATCCAATGTCGTGTTGATAAAATATTACGAAATGAAAAATGGATGCGATATCTGGCTTAGCAGTAAAAGATTGAAACAAGTTGAGGATTTTTTTAATTTAGGTAGTATTTTCTCAGATGATGGAAGAGTTAAGAAGGATATCGAATGGAGTGTATCCACAGAAAACAAAGTCCATAGGCTACTAAAACGTATATACTCAGATCGGGCAGTATCAAAGTTGATAATCGACAATAATATTTTCCTACCAAATTTGATATATTGGAGTTAAACGTGGACGTGGAAAAATACTGAATGCAGTCAAATAAGTTATGCAGAAATGCGTTGAATGAGTGGTATACATGGGCATGACAACGTGTGATAGAATGGGAAATTCAGTAATGAGGGATGAATATGGATTTAAGGTTGATGTATTGAATAAGGTGAAGAAAATCACTCTGAGATGATTAAAGTATTACATGTAGAATGAATGGATGAAAAAATACAAATATGGTAAATGTATATAGTGCTAATGTGAGTGGAAAACAGTGTGAAAAAAGGTCAAGGAAAGTATGATTGGATCAAGTGAATGATATTTTAAAAGAAGGTTACATAGAAAGTCAGAGAAATTGTATGAGTTGTATGAGAAGGTGTGTGGATGTACGTTGAGATAAGAATGTGTGTTGGGATATAAAAGTCTGGCACTATACCCTTTGTGCCTCTCCCGACAGATAAATAACATGATGGCATGTATGTACGAGGCATATCCAGAAAGTAAGTGTACTGAATTTTTGTAGGTTACAATTTTTTTTATTTAAACAAAAAAATTACGTGGTTACCGTAGTACATATGTAAGCTATTTTTCGACATAGTCGCCATTCCTCTCAATGCAGGTGGTGAAGCGGGGTATCAACTTTTGGACGCCTTCCTCGTAGTAGTTTCCCGCCAACCCCTCCGTCCACTTCTCCACCTCCTCCTTTACCTCCTCGTCGGTTGAAAACCTTTTTCCACCCATGTGCAGCTTCAGGGAGGTAAAGAGATAGTAATCTGAAGGTGCTAGGTCAGGGGAATGCGCGGGATGTTTCAGGACATCCCATTTAAACGAGGCGAGCAGTTCCTTCGTGGCGTTGGCCGTGTGTGGTCTGGCATTGTCGTGCAGCAGGCAGACTCCCTTTGTCAGCATGCCTCTCCTCTTGTTCTGAATCGCCCTCCGCAATTTTTTTAGGGTCTCACAGTATCTTGCAGAGTTGATGGTCTCCCCTTGAGGCATATATTCAATTAAAATTATGCCTTGACAGTCCCAAAACACGGATGCCATGATTTTCTTGGCTGAAATTGTGGTTTTGAACTTTTTGGCGGAGGGTGAAGAGGTGTGACGTGACCGTTTTTAAACTCGCGACACCACTTGTACACACTCGTACGATTCATAGCTTTATCACCATATGCAGTTTTCACCTCATTATAAACCTCAACTGGAGGTTTTCCCTTCCAAATGAGATAACGGATGACGCCGCGTATTTCGCACTTGGCGGGAAATTGGATTGACATTTTTCACGAAACGTGTTGTCGCGTTGACACTTCTCAACGTACTGACCTCAAACCGGTCTTGTTGTGGAGAGGAAGGGTCAGGCTTCACGGAAGTGTAGCCAACATGTCGAAAATAAAATCCATCCGGTCGTGAGAGCCTCAGTACACTTACTTTCTGGATACACATAGTAATATTTAAATTTAAACCACTAGTGCTTAGAGTTCGATGTGAGTTTCGGCCACGCCAATATGGAGGTTACATTTAAAAAGTTTGGTATATTGTTATCTGAAATGCTCTTCATCCTTATATAGAGTGACTTGTACTTGATATAAATGCAAACCATCACATCGTTTACCTGTTGTTGTAGGCCGAGATGACAAATTGACAGTCTTTGATATCTCGACATGTGTTTAATTACTTCCATATCTATAAACCTTTTAGTACACCACCTAAGATATCTCAGACTTCTTACCTTTTCTTCTTTTCAAATGTTCGTTTCTTTCAAATCTTCATCTAACCATACTATACATTTCGTTTTCATCCCATATCTCGCTTTCCGCTCACATTTGCACTGCTTATTAATTTTTTCAGTCTTTTTTTATTTTCGTTTCACGTATCCAAACAATCTTACAATTCTCTTCTTCGTCTTACTCATCAAATCAATCTTAATCTTATTCATCCCTTATCATTTTATTCTGTATTCTGTTAGACACTGTCTTAGTTTCTTTCAGTATTATTTCACGTCTAAGTTTAACTCCCATACATCAAAGTTGGTAA
Organism: Odontocerum albicorne; assembly: GCA_949825065.1. Classification (NCBI taxonomy): domain Eukaryota; kingdom Metazoa; phylum Arthropoda; class Insecta; order Trichoptera; family Odontoceridae; genus Odontocerum; species Odontocerum albicorne. The sequence goes on from OX463850.1 coordinate 39,758,946, forward strand.
AAAAAATACTGTTGTTGACAAATTCTTAGTAGATTTTGATAATCTCTGGTTCAAGCATACATGTATATGTTATAATGTCCCATTGACTTTGTTTCTTATCGTTAGACACTGTTCGATATATTATTTCTTAAAACTCTTCCATTCTCTGAGAAAATATAGCTTAGAGTCAAATGATTCCTACTTGATCTGATGTTAAAAGAAGTAATGGAAGGAAAAAAATAACACGTATTCATGTCAATATTTTTCTTTGTATTTCATACAAATTTAATATATTTTTTTCTTCTTCGTATGGTTGCACGATTCATAGTGACACTCTCAGATGACTCAGCAAGTCTAAAATTTTTAATGTGGTCTGCTGATGAATACGTTAGAGCTACCAGTCTTGCGCTACTTTTAAATTTCGTTTATTTTATTATGTTTCGAGCTCATTTCCACCTTCGAAGATGAAAGAAAGACTTTTTTTTAGAAATTAAAAGAAAAATGAAAGGTGTTTCTACACAAGACTCTGTAAAGAGATGCTATGAAAAAATCGAGGTTTATGGAAATCTACTGGGTATATTGGATTTGGATTCTCGAGTGGAAATTGGAAGGATGAACTAAGGAAGATATTGGTCCATATATGGCGAGATCAGGATAGACACTTCGATTCATTTCTTTACTTTTTTTAGTTGGACGTGTTTTTGTCGGTGGCCGTAGTCTAACGATTTGTATTCAGGTTTAGGAAACTAGCGCTCCAGGTTTGTTTTCTGATCTGACGAGTAAGAATTGGAAGGATGAACTAAGGAAGATATTGGTCCATACGAGTATATGGCGAGATCAGGACGGACACTTCGATTTATTGCTTTACTTTTTTAGTTAGACATGTTTTGTCGATGGCCGTAGTCTAACGATTTGTATTCAGGTTTAGGAAACTAGCGCTCCAGGTTTGTTTTCTGATCTGACGAGTAGGAATTGGAAGGATGAACTAAGGAAGATATTGGTCCATACGAGTATATGGCGAGATCAGGACGGACACTTCGATTTATTGCTTTACTTTTTTAGTTAGACATGTTTTGTCGATGGCCGTAGTCTAACGATTTGTATTCAGGTTTAGGAAACTAACGCTCCAGGTTTGTTTTCTGATCTGACGAGTAGGAATTGGAAGGATGAACTAAGGAAGATATTGGTCCATACGAGTATATGGCGAGATCAGGACGGACACTTCGATTTATTGCTTTACTTTTTTAGTGACACGTGTTTTGTCGATGGCCGTAGTCTAACGATTTGTATTCAGGTTTAGGAAACTAGCGTTCCAGGTTTGTTTTCTGATCTGACGAGTAGGAATTGGAAGGATGAACTAAGGAAGATATTGGTCCATACGAGTATATGGCGAGATCAGGATAGACACTTCGATTTATTGCTTTACTTTTTTTAGTTAGACGTGTTTTTGTCGGTGGCCGTAGTCTAACGATTTGTATTCAGGTTTAGGAAACTAGCGTTCCAGGTTTGTTTTCTGATCTGACGAGTAGGAATTGGAAGGATGAACTAAGGAAGATATTGGTCCATACGAGTATATGGCGAGATCAGGACGGACACTTCGATTTATTGCTTTACTTTTTTAGTGACACGTGTTTTGTCGATGGCCGTAGTCTAACGATTTGTATTCAGGTTTAGGAAACTAGCGTTCCAGGTTTGTTTTCTGATCTGACGAGTAGGAATTGGAAGGATGAACTAAGGAAGATATTGGTCCATACGAGTATATGGCGAGATCAGGATAGACACTTCGATTTATTGCTTTACTTTTTTTAGTTAGACGTGTTTTTGTCGGTGGCCGTAGTCTAACGATTTGTATTCAGGTTTAGGAAACTAGCGCTCCAGGTTTGTTTTCTGATCTGACGAGTAGGAATTGGAAGGATGAACTAAGGAAGATATTGGTCCATACGAGTATATGGCGAGATCAGGACGGACATTTCGATTTATTGCTTGACTTTTTTAGTTAGACATGTTTTGTCGATGGCCGTAGTCTAACGATTTGTATTCAGGTTTAGGAAACTAGCGCTCCAGGTTCGTTTTGTGATCTGACGGGTTTATTCAATATCTTAATTTATGTTTTTTTTCGGCTCTTACTTTCATTCTAATGAAGGCTGCTGCAAATGAAATCTTTCTCATCATTATTTTTTTCAATTTTTATTATTATTGATTTATTTTCATTAATATTTAACTGCGTTTAGTTTTAATGGCAATTTACAAATACATTATTTTATTGATTTATATACATTTTATCAAGATGCATAATAATATTGGTTTGACAAGCTGTATAATTCTAAAAATAAATAATAATAAGCGTCACATGACAAGAACTCGTACCGTAAAGAAGTTTGTCCGTAAAATGAATAAGATTGATTGCAATATTTTTATTGTAATTTAATGTACTAAAACTTCCATCGACACCGTCATAGGTTTATTATTCGTTGACCAATGAATTATGAGACTAATATTTCGTGTAGAAATATTTTGTAACTTAGAATTCTATTTATTTTCAATTTTCTCAATCTAAGTTATGGTTTAGAATGTTCATAAAGGTCTTTTTTACCGTATTTGACCCCTTTATAACATTTTTCAATAAGTCGCATCTACCACCAATCGTCATGTAGGCATTGTTACATATTTTACATACACCAATCTATGGCGACAATCTTTTTACAAAAAGGCTTAGAATATTTCCTTTTTAAAAAAAAATGGATATTTCACCTTATACAGAGGATGATGTATGCCAATGACAAAAAAAGTAGGGAAAACTAAGAGAGAGTACATTGCCTTCTTTAAAAATACATGAAAAACTAGGAGAGAGTATATTTTCTTCTTTAAAAATATATGAAAACTAAGAGACAGTACTTTTTCTTCTTTAAAAATATATGGGAAACTAAGAGAGAGTAGATTTTCTTCTTTAAAATATAATAGGAAAACTACGAGAGAGTATATTTTCTTCTTTGAAAATATATGGAAAACTAAGAGAGAGTAGATTTTCTTCTTTAAATATATATGGAAAACTAAGAGAGAGTATATTTTCTTCTTTAAAAATATATGGAAAACTAAGAGAGAGTACATTTTCTTCTTTAAATATATATGGAAAACTAAGAGAGAGTACATTTTCTTATTTAAAAATATATGGAAAACTAAGAGAGAGTACATTTTCTTCTTTAAAAATATATGGAAAACTAAGAGAGTACATTTTGTTCTTTATAAATATATGGAAAACTAAGAGAGAGTACATTTTCTTCCTTAAAAATATATGGAAAACTAAGAGAGAGTACATTTTCTTCTTTAAACAAAAACAAAAAAGTATCCCCGATTATTCTGTATACAATGTTTTTTTACACAATGTAAGTCCACCAGTTAGTATTTGATTTAATAGAAGTGTTATTCAATAATTCGATTGGGATAGATTTATGTTACTCTTGACGAGAGTGCACTATTATAGAAAAAATGCGGTATTTTTTTTCAAACAACATTTATTATTTTTCGATTCATAACATAAATGGTGAGAACAAATTTTCATAATTATTATACACCGAATGTTAAAAATGCAACTGGAAAAACATGCAGTTAAATATTTATTTAATACCAAACATAATTTGTATCTGGTGCATTGGACAATACGTTTAATTCAAACGCAACATTCGCTTTTAAATATTTCACAATAAAATAGTGCTTGTTTATTTTTTATTTTTCAATAAAATCAACTTTTTACGACAAATACTACGATTCAAATATATGTTAGACCTACGCTTTCCAAATTTTTGAGACAAGGAGTATATGTTCTTAAGTTTTTTCTAGTCCTTTAAAGTAACTAAACTCACCCTTTTGACATGGTTTTGTATTAGCTGTACCATTAATTTTAAAGATATATACATTAACATGACATGACAACCTTCTTTGCCAAGTTGATACGATGTATATCTTCCAGCCCTGGGGTTATTTTTTTCATAAATATATATTTATGAAAAAAATATTATACAAAAAAAGAATGCACTCGATAATCTCCTACGGTACAGAATAAATAACGAATAAGTAATGAGATGTAACTAACTAACCCATCTCATAGTGATACTCGTATAACAGGTTCAATCTAGTACAAAAAATATTTTGATCAAAAAATGTTTAATACAAACTTTTTTCTCATAATTCGATACCTAATGGTTGTCAGTAATCAAACCTTTGTAACTCAATTGTTAATGGTATTTAAACAGATATTTGGTCAAACAAAATCTGGAAAACTTTGTACTATATAGACAAAATAATTGGATATTACTATAAAATATGAATGAATTATAAAGTTGCATTCAGTGAGAAAATACAATGCATTCAATATTCAAATATTAATATTATGAATCGATTTATGAACTTGACAATGTATCCTTGAGATAATTTAAATGAGTTGACATATCATATATCTCAATAGTTGACTTTCGTAGAAGTTAAAATAGACTTGCAACGATATTTAAGGAAAACTTGACTTCTGTGAGAGTTTAGACAGACTTAAGTACACATATAGTGGATCTGAGTTGAATTAAATCTTCGCCAAATTGGCTTGGTACGAGCCTCCAATGATGTTGGCTCCAGTCTGATTGATTTCTTCGTATCCATAAGGAGCCAAGGCATCTTTGGTTCTACGGTACCAGCAAAACACATTGGGATATGCAGAGAAATCAAAACCGATCACCTGAAAACAAAAATTATAAAAAAAAAAAAAAAATTGACTGTGTTTGAATGTAACAAATAATAATTAAATACTTTGATATTCAACTAAAACACTGTTTTTTCCACTAAAGATAAAAAAATGTATTTTACTGGTTTCAAGGTTTTCACCTTATCATGAGAGAAGTTCAAACAAGGCTGAATGTTAAGGTTAGAATCGAAAGATGAGACTCATCTGCGGTAAAAAATCGGACTTCTAACGATATTTTTTATCCAAAATGCGTCTAGTCTTTCGATTCTAGCCCAAGCATAACTCAATCGTGTTTAAGTTCCCCTAATGATGAGGTGAAAACCTTAAAACCGGTAGGGTTATACCGTTATTATAAGTAAAAAAAGTAATTTGTTTGTTAAATCAATCGAAATATTCCTCGACCTCTACAGTGTTGAAGGCTTAACGATAAAAAAAAATATGTGAATAGTTAACCACCTTCTAATGCAACTAAGTGACAAACAAAAGGTAGGGGATGATATCAGATACCTAGTTGTATTATTATTTGATTGCAACAATCTTGAATATCTTTGTTTATAATTTTTAAGAATTTATGTAGATGCGTTTACTAGCAACATTCAAGTAATTTGACTAAATTAAAAAAAATACAGCGTTTTAAAGTTACATTACATGAAAAAATAGCGCTATACAAGGTGTGTGTTTATAATTATTATATGTATTTAAAAAATATTATTAGAGGTGCATGATCACGGGGTAACGTACTGGACGTACGTGCGGAAGGTCGTCAGTTCGAACCCCGCGCTGTGCTGCCCCCCTCAAATGACACAGGCATTTTTTCCGCCTAGTATTCCGGGGTATAAGGATACATATGACTTCGGTCTTAATTATTCTTTAAAAAAATGTTTAAGAATTGATGAAGGAAACCGAGACAAAGATTGTTTAAGTTAGGGAAAATTAACCAAATTCTTCTTTTTTGCTCGTATGGTTTCTTCATTTAGTCGAATAATCAGGTATTTTATCCATGGTCATCGTTGTCATTGTAGTCATGTATTCTCTCGCTATTTCCACGTCGATTCAGTTGGAAAGCGAAGTTGTACCATTGAGTTTGTTTTTTTAAGTGAACAAGCCGTCGCAAACTTATCATACACACTTGCAAACTCACGAGTTTCGACTATAAATCCGATGACACACCTAAAAGGAGACGATCGGAGCACACTTATATGTCATTTATTCTTTTTTGTTTTGAAAGAAAAAATATGACTCAAGTTTAAATATTTTTTAACCCCCGAAAACTATGCTGAAAAATATCTGTGTTATTTGAGACGAGAAGCGTAGCGCAGGGGTTCGAACAAGCGTGCTTTAAAGTCCAGTACGTTCCCGCGCGGCCTGCCCCTCTCCATGATACAGCCTTAAAAAAGCCTTATAAGCCTCCGGGAAATTAATACATTTGTGACTGCTCTACGATGGAATTTATTGTCTAGACCAGTGGTCACCAAACTACGGCCCGCGGGCCGCATCCGGCCCTCCAAACTGTTTTATCCAGCCCCTGACTTTTATTCATAAATATTGTATATAAGAAATACTAATTTTATAAAATTTTATGATTTGGTTGTGAATACACGATAACGATTCTTCTATTGTGATTTGGTATAAGACTTCCAATATAAACTATATTTGTTTACACATGCAATGTAACTAATGTTCTAGTAGGATTTCGATAAGAATATTTTATGTTCTAATAGGATTTCAAAGAACTAAAGAACACCAAGGAGTTTGTCTACCTCGGGAGCAAAATAACATGGGACGGTCGGTCCAAGAGCGAGGTCGACAGCCGTATACATCAGGCTAGACTTGCATTTAATAAAAGTATGAAAATAATAGAATCAAATAATATAGACCTAAAACTGAGAATACTCCTCATCAAGACCTATGTATGGAGTATCTTGATGTACGGCTGCGAGACATGGTGCCTATCCGAAAGAGATAGACGAAGACTAGAGGCTTTTGAGATGTGGTCCTATAGAAGACTATTAGGAATTTCCTGGAGAGACCGCATCACAAATGAAGAGGTTCTCCAAAGGATCCTGTCCAAAAGGCGTGCAAGATGGATCGGTCATATAATACGACAAGAGGGCCTCTTGCATGCCATAATGGAGGGTATGACCGAGGGGACAAACTCTAGGGGACGCCCACGCCGAGAGTACCTGGAGGACCTGTTGGTGGACGTGCGCTGCTCAACATATACAGATTTAAAAAGAGCCGCACAGGACAGGGGGGAATGGAGGAGAAGAGTTCAAATTGCTGCAAACCAGTCTTAGGACTGCAACCACGGAGAGAGAGGATTTCAATATGAATATTTTTTGTCCGCCCCCCCTATGTTTTTAAAAATTTCAATCCAGCCTGTTTCAAAAAAAGTTTGGCGACCCCTGGTCTAGACCATAAATTATATGAGACGTCACTAATATTCTTATTTTTCTACAGTACAAGTAAAAAACATTCCATGAGCTTTCAATATAATGTTTGGCTTATTTGCGGATGTTTGAAGTTTCAACATTCGCAGTGACTATGTAAGTACAAAAAGACAAAAGACAAGTCTTTTTTATCACATTTAAAGCAATAAACGTTGTTAAAAAAGGAGAGTTTAAATACCTTAGGATACGTAAAAAAATGTTTGCAGGGATTAACACACCTGATTTCTCTGACTGCTCCAATCAAATTATGGCGGAAAAATAATGATGACTACTTACATCCAAGTTGGAAATAGTGGGTATCATGGAAATATCAGCAATTGTGAGATGGTCTGCTGCAACAAATTTCCGTTCCTTCAGGAAGGTGTTGAACAAACCCATGGCTTCCTCGAACTTTTGCAGCTTCTCGTCACTTTGCTTTACACCAGTTAGTATGAAGGTAATCTGAAAAAAAAAAAACAGTATGAATATAGTTGTTTGAATAAGTGGTAGAGGAAAGTATGATTATATCAAGTTAATGATATTTTGAAAGAAGGAAACGTTGTTAGTTAGAAGAATTGATAGAATGATAGTATACAACAGTATTTTAGTACCAACTCATGGAAGTGGAAAAATACTAAAAAAAGGCGAATAAATGTTGTGTAAACGGATGCACTTAGAAGAGTACATTAATACGGAATGAAGTAAAAAAGGGCTAAATGTGTAAACTAGAAGGTGGTTTGGCCATGTAGAACAAATTAATGAAGACAGGAGCAAGTATACAGTAAAAATAAATATACATTAAAAATGAATGGAAGGCGTGGTAGAGAAAGACAGAAGAAAGTAGTTTGGATTAACTGAATAATATTATGAAAAATTGAAATGTAAGGTAAATCACGTGAGTTGTATGAGAAAGTGTACACGGATGTAGAAGAGTCGAAGGATGTTTGTTGAGATAGAAAAGTCTGGTGATCTGTCATCTCTACCTACTCCAACAGGTGAATTAAGTGATGATCTATGTATTAAAAATAAAAATAATAAAAATTGAATATCGACGATGAAAATCACAACGCTCAGCCATGAGTAACGCTAAGAAGAAGAAAGACAATGGATAGAGAATTTTGCCAATAAAAAATATGACTAGTTTCTCAATAAGTCTTACAAAACATCAGTCACTCAGGACTGGAAGGAGTAGGGACGTCTCATCCGCGCTGTTTCAGATCATAACAGAACCACAACGCACAGACATAAGTAACGCTAAGAAGAAAGACAATGGATAGATAATTTTGCTAATCAAAAATATGACTAGTTTCTCAATAAGTCTTACAAAACATCAGTCACTCAGGACTGGAAGGAGTAGGGACGTCTCATCTGCGCTGTTTCAGATCATAACAGAACCACAACGCACATATATGAGTAACGCTAAGAAGAAGAAAAACTATGGATAGAAGATTTAGCTATGAGTAATTTTATGATCTGAAACTAACAACTTACGTAATAGTCACAAAACCTAGAATAGAATGTGCCGAAGTCAAAGTAGAGTCTCTGATCCACTATGGCTCTGGCTTGAGCTTCTTGTGGGTAAAGTGAGTCGTCCTTCGCGTACTGTCCAACCAGATACCCCAGGATCGCGCGACTGGAAACATTCAAAACACAATCATCATAAAGTAAATGGTCTTTCAAATTGAGCGTTTTTTTTTAATTCAATTTTTTTTTATTCTTTATAAAGCACCCGATTTGCTTTGATTTCACAAAAATTTTTATTGGTCATAGAAGTATATTGTATGACATTAAAACACAAAACATAATGTCCGCCAAATGTCCACCTCTTGCAGCCCCACATATATCCACTCTTTTGTCAAAATTTTCGATGACATTTTGGCATAATTGCGGTTCTAACTCACCAATAACGCGAATAATTTAGCGCTTCACCTCAGGAATTGATTGAGGGTCATTTTTATAGACCTGACTTTTCACGTAACCCCAGAAAAAATAGTCCAACGGTGTCAGATCACATGATGGTGGCCAATTAACATCACCGTTTCCGGAGATTACATGCATACATAAAATAATTCAACAATTTGAACGCGTTGTGGTATTGTATACCACACCATTTTTATAAATGTGATACATTACACTTCTCAAATGTCACAAGATCTAGGCAAGTTCACGATGCCATCTGTGTTTTATCTAAGAATAAAAAAAACCGTTCAATTTGAAAGACCCTTTACGTAATTGATATCATCAACATTAGCATTTAAATAAATCCTATTTAGAACTCACAAAGTTACCTTTGTATGGTTGTTTATCTGTAACATTTCAAGCTTACTCAACATCTACTATTTTATTATGTGCAATATATTTGTAAACGGTGTTTTTAGATTTCATTCCCCTATACGTCACACCAGAAACAAAGGGATGCTTTATGATTTACACCTTAATTCCAGGTAATGGGATTTTATCCATGATTGTATTCTACAATAAACTTTGTGTTCCCATTGTTATTATTATAAGACTTCTATTTTTTCGTATATGATTTTTGTTGAAAATATTTGGGTTGAACCTGTATTAAATGTAAAATTCAGATTGGTTTCTAGCCCGGAACTCCACTTCCTCCCAAACTGCAAATTTCCATTACTTAACATCGCCATATGGTGTAGGAAAGGTGTACGTTTTGTCAATTCCCTTAAGATGAAATAAAACAAGTGTTTGACAATGTATTTGTAATTTTTTTGGAACAATGTGTCATGTCTGGTCGGTTTTCTCGTGTACAATGTTTGCTTAAAAGAAATTCATAATTTATTACCATTTTATGGAATGTATACCTCTGACATGTCTTAGGGAAATATACCTTCGAAAAACTTTATTTAATTTGCAACCCCGATGAGTGAAAAGGAAGGGATATATTATTATCAAGTTTGGTTTATCAAGTCAAGACAGCGTAAGAATTTTCTGTGGTGTTAGCACTGCGCTTAGCTGAGTCTAAGGACAGCTATATAAGAGTAAACTGAGTTGGCGCAGCTCATGGAGATTATGAAGAGACATTTAAGTTCGATTTTACCACCACGTTTCTTGTTTGAATACAAAATAAGTCCCCATCTAAGGCGATTTACTATAGAAAATTGAAATCTTCTTTAGTTTTATGAGCGTGATATCGCGTAATGGGGAAGAAAGAGTTGCCCAAAAGGACTCTTCCTTCGATGGTGATGCAACTGAGTGGGAAAAGCTGTGAACAGTTGTGACAACGAACTTAAGGTCTTACACCACGAGAAGGAAAATGAGTCACAGTGCATTAAATAAACTAATGAAACCAGAAGTTCAAACAGCTTAGAAAATAATCCCTACTTTCGCAAGAAAATGTTGAATGCAGTGAAACTATCCTTTGACACTACTAGATGGAAGTAGCCAATCGATCCGAAGATGAACCGATGTAAGGCTAAATAGAGACTTTCTTGGACATTATTCACTCAATTAACACCGCAGAATATGATATTTAGATTAATCCAGATGACTGTAAAAATGACGAGGCGACTATGCAGAGACACATCTTAATAGTTTTTTAGAAATAATTTCAATCGTAGATGCTGTAGAATCATACTGATTTTAACGGGCGCTTTACTGAAGCTAATCTCTATTCTGCGGACTTTATTTTCCATCCTAAAGGCCCTTTTTTACTAATCAAGTTTAATTGACCGATTATAGTTGATGAACAAAAGTTGAATGAAATCTGTAGTGGGAACCTTGATTTCAATAGAGTTGATCAATTTTATAAAAACAAAGGTTCTCGCTACAGATTTAATTCAACTTTTGTTGATCAACTTCTTCTTATTCTTCAGTCGTTCTGGATATAGGCCTCCCCTTTGGTCTTCCACAACTTCCTATCTCGGGCACACTGCATCCACTTCACAGAGAGTCAGAGCATCTGGTAATATATCTTGCTCAACTCCACTTTAAGGCAGCTGCTCTCTCAACTACGTCCGTGACTTTGGTTCTCTCTCTTACCCATTTGTTGGTCTTTCTATCTCGCAGTGAAACTCCCAGCATCCTCTTCTCCATGGCTCTCTGTGTCGCTTTGTTAGGACATAGGTTTCGATTCCATATGTGAGGGTTGGTAAGATGCATGAATTAAAAACTTCCTTTTTCAAATGAATGGGGTATTTTGGAGATTTCAGAATGTAAGAGAGTTTACCAAACGCCGCCCAGGCAAGACCACGTCTACGCCCTATGTTGATCTACTATAATCAGTCAATTAAACTTAATCCGTGAGAACGGGCTTTAAGATTCAGCTTAGATGAACTTGACACATGTGACCATAGATACCAGTTGTATGTAAGCTTAAAATAAAACATCACGTTAAACAGGTAGAATTTCCATACAAAGATTTGCAAGTCCGTGCACATGTTACAAGCGCTTGCGTACATGCACGCGTGTTTCTAAGTGAGTGTTTAAATTAATCTATTCATATAATAAAATCAATAAACATTATTACCTTTCATACATGATGAGCCCATTGTCGTTCATCGTAGGTAGTGTGTGTTGGGGATTTAACTGTAAATAGGGAGAGCAATAGAAAATCAATAAATAACGTTACCTTTCCCACATGATGAGCCCATTGTCGTCCATCGTAGGTAGTGTGTGTTGGGGATTTAACTGCAAACAGGGAGAACAACAAAATCAATAAATAACTTAACCTTTCCCACATGATTAGCCCATTGTCGTCCATCGTAGGTAGTGTGTGTTGGGGATTTAACTGCAAACAGGGAGAACAGCAAAATCAATAAATAACTTAACCTTTCCCACATGATGAGCCCATTGTCGTCCATCGCAGGTAGTGTGTGTTGGGGATTTAACTGCAAACAGGGAGAACAGCAAAATCAATAAATAACTTTACCTTTCCCACATGATGAGCCCATTGTCGTCCATCGCAGGTAGTGTGTGTTGGGGATTTAACTGCAAACAGGGAGAACAGCAAAATCATTAAATAACTTTACCTTTCCCACATGATGAGCCCATTGTCGTCCATCGTAGGTAGTGTGTGTTGGGGATTTAACTGCAAACAGGGAGATAAATAGAAAATTAATTTTGTGTAAAAATAATAATTCAATCGAAGTCTTCAGGAGATTAAAGCCAGGCACAAGAAGATTTTACAAACAAATATTAAAAAAATCACTGTGACTCATCAGACAATAAAATAAATGAAATGAATTGTGGAATATAAAACAAAAGAAAGTAGAATGGTCAAATATAAAACAATAGAAAGTAGAATGGTTAAATATAAAACAAAAGAAAGTAGAATGGTCAACCATAAAACAAAAGAAAGTAGAATTGTCAAATATAAAACAAAACAATGTAGAATGGTCAAATATACAAAAATTACTTAACCAATAATACCAAGTTTTTTGCTTCTTAAATAAAGTTGAAGGTGCACGAAATTGAGATATATCCTTACTTTGAACAAAATTGCGCGTATACGTTAGTTAAAAAAGTATTAATTAAGATTATTGTAAACTTCAAGTAGGGTTTGTTTTATTTTTTTCATTTATTTATATGTGTTTTCATCGAGGTATGTTTCGTGTAAAAATCATTAAAGTTACTGTATAAATTAATCAAACACTGTTCATTCTTCTTTTAGAACAATTCAACCTTACCAGTTTCAAGATTATCACCTTATCATCAGAGGAGCACAAACAAAACTTGAGTTTCGGTTGTGCTCCCCTGATGACGAGGTGAAAATCTTGAACCGGTAGAGTTATACCGTCATAAATATCATATAAAGTGGAATAAACAACGTTTGACTAAACAAATTAAAATGTAATTTGTTTTATCCAACATAGATTATTCCACTTTTTTGTAATGGTATAACCCTACCGGTTTCAAGCTTTTACCTCATCTTCAGGGAAGCACAAACAAAACTGAATTAGGTTTGAACTGGTACCAAGATACACGGAACTAACGATTAACATTCAGGTTGAGGACTGGCGGTGAAGGGAGGGAGGAAGGGAAGGATGAAACGATCTCGGCCAGCAGCGGTAAAATTTTGGGGGTATATTTGTTTGCCAGATGTTCACCTCGATGCACTGACTTAGAAATGTCTAGGGCCTCCAATCTGTCCAATTTATTTCCGTTACTACTGATATGTAAGATAAGTAACATAATGACAAAAAAATAGTTACAATGTCTTTTAAACTCTATACTGTTAATGTTTTAACTACGAGTATTACTATCATATTCGTATTTAATTATAATTTAGTATTGTGGTTATTTTTCTTTAAAATTCAACTCTGTGTTAACCGAGATCACATTAACCGTATTACGGATTAACGGTTCGCAGATTGACATTTCGAGTTTCATTACGGAAACGGATTTAACTCGTCATTTCATTAAAAATAGGCAGAGTTTATTTTTGATAGTTTCTGGATAGCGGAATTTAACTTTTAAGTATTACAGGTGTATCAGAATTATAAGATGGCAACAAAAAAAACTTCAGATGTTATAATAAAAGGAAGAGACGATCGCGTCAATGATAACGAGCAAACGAGACTTTAGGGAAGCAACAATACAATACGAAGCACCACAAAGACAAGCACAGCATCGTAATGAAATAAAATGATTTACTTCCTACGTCGTTTGTGTTTTATTTCAGATTGTTTTTGTTGTAATTGTTTTTTTTATATACAAGTATTCCTTAATGTATTGAGCACTCGCTACTACCTCTTTTATTTGTATGATTTTGGTTTGAAATTACACTGTACCATTAATTTATATAAATAAATGTAAAATAGTAATAATTTCTGTTTATCCAAAACATGATGCGTTGATGAAGAATTTTATACCGAGAGAGAAAATTCATGAAATAAATTGCTTCATTTAACTGATGCACTGAGTTGTACTATATAATATATTGTAGTACAATTAAATGATTTGAAAGTGAAAATAATAATTACTACACCAAATTGCTGAATCCAGAATCTTAACACTGTTTAACATGTCGATTTTTTTCAGGAAACTATTTCATAATTTTTTTAGAGAATACTAAGGCCGAATATCTGATGCGTCTATATTTTGAGGAGTAATGATCTAGACATGAATGTAAATACCCAAATTTTGTACTCTAAGTTGATTCGTTGATATACTTTGCATTTTATTCTCACGTGTACTCTCTCAAAGATCAGTTCAGATAAGTTGCTTCTGACAATGTGTTCTGCTCAAACCAAAATTAATCAAACAAAATCAATACGAACTGCACAAAAAAGTTTATCTCATCAGTGACACAATTTTGAAAACAAATGATTTTTGGTTTTTAAATATGAAGGGTATTATTTAAGTACAATATAAGCATAGGACCCAACAACGAACCTTGAGGAATTCCGGTGTGAGATGTTCTCCTTTGGCCATATCCAACTCTTTTAGGTTTACATCCACCCCCACCGCTCTCGCCGTCATCATGACAGCGCGACAGGGTGCTGAAGGGGGCGTAAAGTACAGATCAATTGGCATCTCTCTGGCTGCTTTTTTGGCTGCAGTGTTGCTGAAATCAAATAAAAAAGAAAACTTTTTATTGATAAGTAGAGATGGGAGTTTTGAACGAAAGTAGTTTTCAACGTGATTGTTGGGATATGCAGGATTCCCAACACATGCTAGTCTGACCGAACATCGAACCTCTAGGCCGAACCTGATTGATGCGAATAGTAGGGCGATCTCTGTTGTGTCCTACTGGAAACACGTGGTATGGACATGGAAATAAATTTAGATTGGAAAAAGAAGGAACCCGAAGTAGAAGTATATTGATTATTGGAAACTTTAAAACAATATACAGATTATTCTAAAAATTCAGACAAAAAATTAATTGTCACGTAATAATCTCGAAGGTTCTATGTTCTAAGAAGAATATCTTTATGTTCATTTAGAATATCTCTATATACATTAAGAATATCTTTATGTTCATTTAGAATATCTCTATATACATTAAGAATATCTTTATGTTCATTTAGAATATCTCTATATACATTAAGAATATCTCTATGTTCATTTGAAGTCTGGTTATCACTTACAATCCCTTGAATGAGGTTAAAATTTTTAAAATTCTGTTCGAATTATTTTTTCTAAAATTTGTGTTTGTTTTTTTTTTTTTTAAACCTTTGGATTAACAGAACCAATTTTGTTTGCCGCTACCTTGAAGCCTAACACAATCTTTAATCAAATGTTTAAGCTGTGACTTTGTGGAATTTAGAATATTTAATAACAAATTACTCTACCATTTCACAAATTACATTAATCCCTGCGACACGAGATTCCACATGAAGAGAGGCTCGGGATAGGAGATAGAAACACGTATAACGGAGATTAATGTAATAGGTGGAATAACGAAATAGTCTTTTGTTAAATATTTTAATGACACTATCGTGTTATTTATACCATAATTTAAGATTCTTCAAGCAAGATGTACCTACAGTACCCGGCGGTAAATAATACACATCGGGCTTAAGAAAGAGATTGTTGGCCATAATCGGCTAACTTTGGCTTTGTAGAGCGTCGCCTCTGTCGCTTGACAACGACTGACAAATCGCGACGGAACACGTGTATGAATGACAAAGACGACGCTCTACAAAGCCGGAGTTAGCCGATTATGGCCGACAGTCTCTTTCTTAAGCCCGATGTGTATTACTTACCGCCAGATACTGAACGTCTTCATCAACGTCCCTATTTTTTGCATCTTTGTTACTCCTTATCCTACAAATTTTCAGGGGTCTAAAACTTGACAAATATACTATCACAAGTTCCTCTATTGGGTCCCTTCTAAGCTTCGTGTCCACTCCAGGTAAGTAATGTTCTTATAGAGTTCTTGTACCTACTTCATTTGTATTGCTTCGGTCATCAAATATACATTTTCTTTTTCAAATGAATAATATAATCATCCCTTATGAAAGATACACATATAAAACTCACACATCAAAGGCCATCGCCTGCTTCGCCACAGCGTCAGTATTCATACACTGCCCCAGCTTGCCAAGCTTTGTCTTCGCTTTGTGTTATGTTGTGATATTATTTCAGTTCAAAGGGACAAACGTTATTTTTAGCCCTTTGCTTATTCACTGAACATTATAAAAAAATAATAATGAAAATAAAATACGAGGCAGGGGCATATTACTTCGGGGATTTTTTTTAGATGGAAACAAAAACCTTAATTAAATCAAAATACGATTTATGAAAATACAATAGTAATTATGCAAAAAAAAAGTATTATATAACACAAAAACTTGTTTTAATTATCGAAGCTTTCGGTTTTAACGTTGCATAGTCTAATACAGAAAAGCTTAAAAATAAAGTATTTTGTTTTCCCATTAATTATGTTATATCACCGCGACACGTGTTTCTAATCACTTATCCCGAAACTTTCTTACCGTAGATATTACTATATAAATATGTATAAAAAGATTTCGGTATTTACGTAGTGGAACTAAATACTAAATAACTTAAAAAGAAATAACTTTGTCATTCCATTAAATACGCTATATCACCGCGATTCGTGTTTCTACAAATTAGCCGAGGCTTTCTAACTGCGAATATTTTAAAGAAAACTTTGAAAGGAGATAAAATCACACATCGCAAATATAAAAATATATTATTTATAGTTAAGGCATTAACATTGTGGAGGTTTAAAGACATTGGAATTTGTTTTATCAAACACTGTATAACCCTACCGGTTTCAAGGCTTTCATCTCATCATCAGGGAGCACAAACGACTCCTTGATTGTGCTCCCCTGATGATGAGGTGATAGCCTTGAAACCGATAGGTTATACCGTTACAAAAAGTGCAATAAACAGTGTTTGATAAAACATATTACAATATAAAAAATATGATTTAACCAGATAATTTTTTGTTGAATATTCACATTTTTTTTTATTTTGATTTTTTTAGTAAGAACCCCAAAAGCGTTAATACTATTAAAACTATTATCATCACATTCATTCTACCTTGACAAGTATATTTATTATCTATGTTCATTTTTTAAAAGCTATTTTATTCTTCCTTCTTTCAAAATTTTCATTAGGTTTCTCGAATAGAAACTTTTATTCTTCTTGAATGGACTTTTTCATAATTCTCTCATCATTTATATTTTCGTTGTCGTCAAACTATCTTACTTACATCCTCGAAATTCATATAAAAATCTACTTAAATCCACGAAATTTATACAGAAATACATATACATGAATCCAAACTGCAACCGCTCGATTGATTTGACGATTGATCTGTCTTCTGTTTGTCAAAATCGAGAGTCATCTCTTTACGATGGTAATGAATCAGAGGTTGTATGTGTACGAGTATGTGTCTGCATTTATGTTTTCAATAATTTTCTTACTTATATAATGAGTTCTTACTTATATAATGAGTTCTTACTTATATAATGAGTTCTTACTTATACAATGAGTTCTTACTTACATAATGAGTTCTTACTTATATAATGAGTTCTTACTTACGTTAACTGATTCTTTTATATATATTTTTAATTAACGTAAACAAGGAAGTGGGAAGGACAATATCTAACGTACTCGCGGCCGAGCTCACCTTCATATTAATGGTGATGCTTCTCGATTTGGAAAATGTTATGAGATGAACCTTGACGTTTTGATAGTTTTTCTCTCAAATATATTATTTTTCATTGCCATAACATATATTTGTTATTTTGGGATATATATCATATGCTTATATACAAAATTTTCATCAGTAAACCTATTATTAACTTATTTACATCCAAAGGTTATTGTTAAAATCCAACTTTGCTGTTATAGAAATGTATTTTATATATTTGTTTTAATGACTCAAACGTATGTACATGCATGAAAGTCTAAAATCAATAGGTATATATTAGAAAATAAATATAAAACAACTTTACCTAGTTTTTTCCCCATATTTTTAATATATCAATATGTACATTTCAAGACAGGCTGTGTTTTTACAGGTATGTAAATTAAATTAAGTTCAATAAAGGTAATTTAGGCAGTCAATCGGAGCGTGGTTGTTATTGCGACAGGAGTTTGAGTACTTGGATTTGCAAGAGGAATGACTTGTGGAAGAGGTTCGTGTGAGCTTTTGAGTGTGGTGTTTTTTGTTGCTTTATATTTTTATATGTATGTACTTTTTTTTGTTTTATGATTGTGTACGGTGTATTGTGGGATGAATATTTTGGTCTGTCTGGAGTGATGAAGTGTGAGAAGTTTGATTTCGCGTGATGTATACATATGTAATTGAGTGTCACTGTTTGTCAGGTTGATAAAAATGTGCAACGGGATTTTATATAATCCAAAATCGGAAAGAAGTATCGATTTATTTTTTCATGCTATATATCCTCAGTGAGACATAGGCAAACACCTAATTTACTGGGGACACGACAAATAAAAGGCAACAAACCCAGATCCGTTAAAATTGTGTGTCCAAATTAAATTACCTGTTGTTTTTTCGCAAATTATGTATATTTCTTGTCATGTGTAAAGTAAATAAATTAATTAATTAATTAAAATATGTTAACTATAGTGTAAGCTTTATGTTGTTTATAGTCTTATGAGCAATAGAGCGAGAAATGAGGAGAATTAAATAGATTGCTTTTTAAATAAATTTAAAGGTGTGCAAAATTTGGACATCGCGTTAGATGGAACAAAAAAAACTGTATGCCTTAAGATTATTTTTAAAGTTTCTTGAAAAACCTTTTGTTTTTTTTATATCTCAACATTTATTTTTTATAATTTTTTTTTCGTTTATACATTATGCCAAAGAATATTATTCACCCAACTCAACACAATTATCCGTATTACAAATATCTGGTTAGTGGGTGTAGATTACAATAGGGTGATTAATACACCAAGTAATAAATTCTTTAAATCTGTGGCATTATGGCAGAAGTTGATATGTCCGTTTTACCTTAGTTTACAGGAGAAGCAATGTTAACTTTGATAAGCTGTTAAAATCAGTACAAATAAGCATTTTTTAAGTTTTTCCAAACAATATATCTTTTGTTTGGATAACGTCTGACACACCAAGTTTTGCCACAACACGCTGAGAAATATTTTCTATAAATTGGGAGAATAAACACAAGATGACAAAAAACGGACATATCAACTTCTGCCATAACGCCACAGAAATAATCCAATTAAATGAAAACAAAATATTACATTATGAATTTTTAACTAACTTTTGTAATTCATAATAATTGTAAGAATGCATAACATTGAGTGAACAACGAAAAAATTCCTTTGTTTTTTTTCAAATTTAAAAAAAAGGAAATAAAATTTTGACGTCAGAAGATATTCTCGGATTTTTTAAGGGTTCATTGTTTTTTAAGTGGAAACTGTGACTTTAAAGACAGTAGAAAGTTAAATTCGCAATAATATCCAAAATTTTAAGTTATTAATGGAAGTTAATAAACAAATTATCAATTGACAAAACCAAATAAACAGATTAGCAAAAACGAAACAATTAATCTTCATTGACGGAGTGTTTTGTCACGAAAAAAGCTTTTTCATATACTCGTATTTGTAACTGAATAAATATATACAAATTAAAAAATTATCATGTTAAAAAAAATAGAATAATGTATAAAAGATTCGATAGCATTCACTGTCACGATACAAGAACGATCCACCGAGGCGAAGTAGAAAGAAACACTGTATTGGATACCCACTGCTTTATGACGATACAAATCACAAAGCACCCTCGCGACACATAGTCCACAACTGAAATGACCCAGATATCCTACAACCACCAAGTAAATTGTATTATTATTATTCAGTCCATAACCCCTGAAAGCCTCCCCTGTCCTCACACGGCTGTACTGTTGAATAAGAAACGAAGAAATGGCAAATGATATCCCGACTTTATTGATTAGCTAAAAAGGACTTAGGACATCATAAAGTTTGGTTGCTTAGAGAAATTTGTATTTGATGTTTATAATTTAACGTTTTTTTACATCTAGACTTAACTTTACCGAAAACGTTTGAGTAACAGAAAGAAAATACGATACTAAGATTTCCAGTTTTTTGAACGAAGAATTTGCAATGTTCAGCGGAAGTAGTGAGTTTTGTTATGTACGAGTATGTATACTCTTACGTGTATTTATGCAATTTATGGATTTATATTCTTCAGTTTTCTTGCCATTGCAACGATGTTAAATTAACCGTATGTAGTAAATAAATTAATTAACATTTTTTGTCAGTGCTCAGTCGGTGCAATATTGAACACTTTTTTTAAAGATAAATGCTAATGAAATTAACCAAAAATCATTTGCTGAAAAACTACCATTAAAATCAAATTATCAAAAAAAGATAAACAATTTTATTTTACTTATTATGTGACAACTATTTCACGAAACGAATATTTTAACTAATTATGTTGGTATAATATCACAGTTTGACTAAACCGTCTCATGATGAAAAACCTACTTTACAATTCTTAATTTTCTTTATTTCAAAAAATAATTCACTTAATCCAACTATACTTATCGACTTGGTTTTCCTCAGCTTCCTGCAACAGTTCATCGTTTTTCTATCGTCGTAATATCTGTATTTTGCAACATTCTCAGATCTTTCTCGTCATATCTCTCATACAATTTTCTTATAAAAATATATTTATAAATTCATCTCCATTCTCTGTAAACGTAATATAATAATTATTATTATAAGTCAGTTTAATTAAATAAAAAAAACTCATTTAGTTTTCAGAAATAATTTCCAACTTCTATTCAAATTGTTTCCCAAGGCTAATTGAAAGGACTTTTTAAATATTTAATTTTATACGAAATTGATTCAATTCAACTTTATGTCTTTCAATATATTCTAAATGTAAAGCAATAATAGTGTAATTAAATACACGCACTATACACGGAATTATATTATCTGACCCTCTCTATCTATTATTACAGTATCTGAACTTCTCTATCTATTATTACGGTAAAAATAAGTGTTTTTGAAAATATTTAATATCCTTATCTTTGTGAAATCAAATTTATTTAATGAGAAAAAGTTACCTAAAATCAATATCGCTCATTCTTTGGGGGCATAAAATAAATATACATTGTAGGTGAGCTTTATCGGTTGAAAAAATCTATGTCGTTTATCAACATGCTACTAGTATCGATAAAACTGGTGTTATGCAGGGCTGTATAATTTTACCACTGTTATTTAAGTTTTGTATTAACATTGCAGTTAAATATAAAATACTCGTGACAAATCCCATGGTAGGAAAGGCTTCTAAAGCTTGTTTTACTGGTAACCACCGTGACTTTATTGATGTGTATATTTTTTCCATCAAATTTTGCGATCCTTTTTGTTTTATACAATTTATTTAAATTTAAATCGTGCTGAATTAAATTTCTTTTTTGAAAAACGTAATTAATTTTTTTATTTTTGGTGTACTTTTGACGAAGGTTTTTTTCTGTTTTGCATATACACAAATGTTTTTCTGTTGTGATTATTTGCTAAAGTTTTTCTCATTTGTCATTGATATTAAGTTTGTTAAATGACTTATTTTGAGGTTTGTTTGATTGCTGTTATAATTTGAATTTTGTTAATTTTCGTTTGGTTTTTTGTATTATTTGTCCTTTAAATGTTCTTATTAATTAATTAATAACAACATTTAAAGTACATAATATATCATTGACCACTCCTTATATATCATCTCATGTGTATTATAATCACTTGAATACGAAAGTTGAAACAAGAAAAACACTGAATGATGAAACGCACGAATTTTAAAATATCCAACTATTTTGACACCATCCTCTCGAAAACGAGCAACCAAATAAAGACGCCTCTAAAAATATTTTATAAAATAAATAACGTCAAATGATTTTATATAAAAAAGTTATTGATCGAGGACGATGCAAAAAAATTAATTAAGAGAGAACTCAAAGCGAAATTTTCCTCAATAATTTTAAATATTCAAGTTACACTTGAGATTTCAATATTATATATTCAATGTAAAACTGATTATAAAAAAAAATCTCAAATCAAATCAACGTTTTACAATTTGATAACATAAAATAATCTTAATTGGTGTGGTTTAAAAAATGTAAAGCAGGCAATATTGTATCGAATTACCCTTTCATTGAACTCATTACGATATGGCGGGTATGTTACTTTGTAGCATTATCTTCTAACTAACCTGAAAGGTGTGCTTGCGGGTTAGATTCCCGTTTGTACTCACTTTTTCAGGTTTCCTATCTAATTTTCAGGTTCCCTATCTAATTTTACCTTGATGTTTCTTTACACCTTTCCAGTTCAGTTGCATAAGATCTTTTATAGTTCAGTTCAGTTCGGTCCCACCTCCATCCAAGCTGTTATAGGAGACAAAATAAGTCCCCATCCAGCGCTACACTAGAAAACGGAAATCTTCTTATTTTTTATGAGCGCGGTATCACAGTGACGAAGAAGGGACTGCTCAAAGGGACTCCTTCTCCGGTGGTGACACACCTGAGTGGGAAAAAAATATGGTCCGACATCAAAAGAAAAGGAAAATGACTGACAACGTAATTTTTTTCCTTCCTATAAAGTGGTTTAAGGCCTGCAGATCAAAAAGAAAATACTCATACAACTGGTACAAAAAATTGCGAAATACTCAAATCATATTTACAGTTCTTGGTGTTTGGAATAAGACTGCCACAGAACCACACCAGCTTGTACTGTGTACAACGACAGGTAGTACAATTATATATATTAATATTTCCTGTAAACTAGTACATCCCTAATATAGGGATGTAAATACAAAAAAAAAAGTGCTGCCTCATATTTTATTATACATGCTCTACAATATAATAACGAAATAATTCGCTTTATATTGGCATTTGAGGGATAATTTTTATGGCGAAATTACTAAATGAAATACACATTTCACACTGACTTATTATTTTTGCAAATTAAGACGTGCTTAATTAAATGTTAGAAATAAGTCAAAATATTGTATTTATGTGGTTCGATTCTCCATATCAAGGAAGTGTTTTATTAGATGATGTAAGAGTTACAAGGGATATCAAAAAACATATAGAAATAGGAAACCATGTCAATGGGGTAATAAAATATATTTACTTGAACCAAATACTATTAAAATCTGTTAAGATGATTACCCACCACAGTTATGGACGTGAAAAAATACTGAAAGGTATTAAATATTTAATGGAGAAATGCGTGCAATGAGAAGAATGCATGGGGTAAAAATGTATGATAGAATGGGGTTGAAGGGATAAGAGATGAGTGTGAACTTAAGGTTTATGTGTTAAGTTAGATGAAGAGCACTTTGAAATGGTTCAGGCATTTAGAATGAATGAATGAAGAAAAACAAATAAATTTAGGCGTGGTAAAAAACGACCAAGAAAAGTTTGATGAGATCAAATGAGTGATATGTTGAAAAAAAATTATAGGAAGTCAAATAAATCGTAGAAGTTGTTGAGATGGTATATGAATGCAGAAAAGGTGAAGAATGTGTCTTGAGATAGAGAAGTCTAACGCTCTGTCCTCCCGGCCTACCTTGACAGGATTGTTTTGTGATAATATGTATTAATTAGATATTTTAAATAAACTTAAAATATAATTTCTGGAATGGATAACTTTTTAATTGATATATCCATTAGTAGCAAGTACATAACTATCGCATATGCATAAGTCAACTACGGAAACTTACCAGTTAAGTATGGGAACAAGGACAACAAGGTAAAGACCGACACTCGCAGGAATGTGTCGAATACAACTGAATGTGATTTGAGCCGGCCGGCGTTTATATCAACTTTTTTTATATAAATTTAATATGAATATTATGTCGCGTAGGTGACCTCCATTTTCCGTTACACATTATCATCCTTTTGAATACAAATTGATGTAGCATTTCGAGCTGTATCGTTAAAATTGCTTGTTGGAGGCTGTTTTTTAAAAGTTAATACATTTTTGCTGGCATAACGAAACGTCTCATCAAATATCTTCAAAGAAATAATGTAAACGTTCTTAAATCATGAGAACTTGCTAACCAAAAGAATTGGAATTATGTTATATTTATTCTATCGATGATCTTTTTGGATGTAACACCAATTCAAATTATACACGTATAGGAAAGGGGGTGGATTGCTCGTGGATTAATTACCCTTAAATTATCACCATAACTTATTCTGCAAATGGCCTGTTAACTAGTTCATTCAAATTAAATTAAGTATTACGAGTATTACCCATTATGAGGTTGTGATTAAAATTGTTATTCAGCCTGACAGTCGTCGAGCTTAAAAGCATATCAAAGGCGCTGTGTGTATCTTATAGTTTAAACTTTTGCGCCAACTTTATTTTATACGGAAAAAGGAGCAGTTGCAGTGTTGATTGAGACATTAACGAATCCATTCAACTTAAAACGAGCATGTGAGTTTGTGATTAAAATTGTTACTTAGCCCGACAGTCTTCGAGCTTAAAAGCATATTAAAGGCATTGTGATGTATCTTATAGTTTTAACTCTTGTATCAACTGAATTTTATACGGACAAATGTGCAGTCACAGTGTTGTTTGAGACATTTTGAGCTGAGATGAACATTATGACGTTAAAGTTACTTGATCATCAGCAACACTCTTGTATCATTTAAATACGTTTTCAATTAATCTTATATTCGTCGATCATGTTGAAAAATCCACATTAGTAAAAATATGTCGAAATGCTTGTTATGTTCAAATAATTGATTGACGAAATAAAGTTCGAACACTTTTGTTATTACCTTTTTTGTTTAATCGCCTTTAATCAAATTCAAACATTACTTTCCAATAGTTTGAAACATATTTTAAAAAGTACACTTTCGATAAATATATATTAACAGGACAGCCGGACAGATTAATTGACATGAGGCTATATCTTCTAGTTTACTATAAATATGTTTAGGAAGCCTTAAGTTAAAACCAGACTAACCCTTTAAAAAATAATTAGATTTCAATGGAAATTAAACCCAGAATCCAGGGATGAAAACAAACTTTCTTATAAATGAAAATGCAATTTGGTGCTTTATTATATAAAATATGTTTTTTTCATATTTTTATGCTTTAAATAAATAAAAATGACATTATTCACATTTTGTGGGATTTAATTAATGGCCACAAAGTGACATAACTGCCATTTTTATGCTTTAAGAACTAAAGAAGGGTATTCATGTCAGTGTATGATTAAGTGTCAAAAATATTATTTTGTGTCTTAAGGACTTATGCGAGTAATTGGCATAATTTGCCTTTTGTGCTTTAAGGATATAAAGAAGCATTAGTGCCCTTTTATTTATAAGACAACGAAAGTTGCGTTATTCACATTTTGGCGCTTTAAGAATATTATTTGTCGATTTTAGAAATGTTTGTGCTTCGAATATATAAAAGTAGTATTATTGGCAATTTGATAGTAACAATACACAAAAATAGCATTTTAAACGTAGTTTTATTGAAATTTTGTGCTTTGAGGATATAAAAAGGGTTCTATTGACATGTTGGTGCTTAAAGGATACTAAAGAAGTTTAATTGACTTGTCCTTTGAGACTATAAAAGTGGCACTATTTACATTTTGGTGCTTTAAACGTACTAAAGTAGTTTTAGTGACATTTCGTACTTTGACAATATGAAAGTGGCACAATTGACATAATGGTGCTTTAAGGATGCCTAAGTAGTTTTATGGACATTTTGTGCTTTGAGGATATGAAAGTAGTACTAAAGACATTTTGGTGATTTAAGGATACAAAGGTAGTTTCATTGAAATGTTGTGCTTTAAGGATATGAAAGTGGCACTATTGACATTTTGGTGCTTTAAGGATACAAAGGTGAGTTTATTGAAATGTTGTGCTTTAAGGATATGAAAGTGGCACTATTGACATTTTGGTGCTTTAAGGATACAAAGGTGAGTTTATTGACAATTTGTGCTTTAAGGATATGAAAGTGGCACTATTGACATTGTGGTGCTTTAACGAGACAAAATAAGTTTTAATGACTTGTTTTGGTTTGACGATATGAAAATGTCACTACTGACATTTTGGTGCTTCGAGGATGCTTAAGTAGTTTTTGTGACTTTATAGCTTTGAGACTGTAAATTAGCTAGTGCTTAAAGGACACTAAAGTAGTTTTATTGAATTGTCATTTGAGACTATAAAAGTGACACTATTGACATTTTGGTGCTTTTAGGATACTAAAGTAGTTTTAGTGACATTTCGTGCTTTGACGATATGAAAGTGGCACTTTTGACATTTTGGTGCTTTAAGAATACAAAGGTAGTTTTGTTGACATTTTGTGCTTTAAGGGTATGAAAGTGGCACTATTGACATTGTGGTGCTTTAACGATACAAAAGAAGTTTTAATGACTTGTTTTGCCATGACGATATGAAAATCTCACTACTGACATTTTGGTGCTTTGTATCCTATGTACATACATAAGTATCCTATGTAGTTTTAGTGAAATTTATAGCTTTGAGACTGTGAATGTGGTACTATTGACATGTTGGTGCTTTAAGAATACAAAAGTAGCTTTATTGACATTTTGTGCTTTGAGGATATGAAAAGAGCACTCTTGACATTTTGGTTCTTTAAGGTTACAAAAGTTGTTTTATTGACATTTTGTGCTTTGAATGTATGAAAATAGCATTACTGACATTTTGGCGATTTAAAGATATGAACGTAGTTTTATTAACAATTTGTGCTTTGAGGATATGAAAAGCGTACTGTTGACATGTTGGTGCATAAATGACACTAAAGTATTGTAGTTTAATTGACTTGTCCTTTGAGACCATAAATGTGGCACTTTTGACATTTTGGTGCTTTAAGGATACAAAAGTAATTTTAGTGACATTTCGTGCTTTGGCGATATGAAAGTGGCACTATTGACATTTTGGTGCTTTAAGGATGCCAAAGTTGTTTTATGGACATTTTGTGCTTTGATGATATGAAAGTGGTACCATTGACATTTTGATGCTTTAAGGATACAAAGGTAGTTTTATTGACATTTTTTGCTTTGACGATATGAAAGTGGCATCATTAAAAGTTTGGTGCTTTATGGATACAAAAGTTCTTATATTGATATTTTATGCTTTAAATATATGAAAGTGACGTTATTAACATTTTGGTGCTTACAGGAAACTAAAGTTGTTTCATTGACTTGTTGTATTTTGATATTTCGTGTTTTGAGGATATAAAAGTGGCACTTTGGACATTGTATTTTTTTATGGATACAAAAGTAGTTTTATCGACATTTTGTGTTTTGAGGATATAAAAAAACAAGGAGGTTTTAATTAAATGTTATATAAAATGTTTGGCTTAATTCTATTGGTAAGACAATACTGTCCTAAATACACTAAGATATAACATTGCATCTTGAGTTATGAATCCAGCCGCAACTTAAACCTGAATAAACATATCACAGACCGGTATCACAGGTAGGATTAAACATGGTAATCCTGAATGTTCCGTCGGGCGTACCGCATTGCGTCGGACTGACGAATTGGCACACGGCGTCGGACTAGTAATTTCTGAAGTGAACTCCACTTAATCTAATATCGTTTCATCTTCGGACCGATTGACTATTCAGATCTTGTGGCGTCAAATGATAGTTTTGTTGCATTTTAAATTTTATGTGAACGTATTGACAACTTGCTGAGCTCTTTGAACTCTAGGCTTTAAGCCACTTCATAAGAAAAAAAATCTGCACTGCCAGTCATTTTGATTTTTCCTTGATGTCGGACCATATGTCCATCATCATCAATATTATTTTCACACTCAGGCGTGTCGTCACTGGAGAAGCAGTTCTTTCGAGCAGTTCCTTCTTCGTCACGATGTGATGTCTCACTCATGAAAAAATAAGAAGCTTTCAGTCTTCTAGTATAGATCGCGCTGAATGGGGACTTATAATGCCCCTCATAACAGCTTGGGTGGAGTTTAAGGTAATATACAGAAATAAAGTGCTTTCTTTAATACTAAATATTCATTTATATATCATAGACTGAAATCTTAGCTGGCAGTTGAACAAAAAAATTGGTACTATGGAAGAGGATAAAAATCGATGCACCACAGCTGCCTTCTGAGCTGAGCTTGGATATTTCTGTTTACATTTGTAGGCACAAAGTACGACCATTTTCGGAGAACTATCGATTTGAATTTAATATTGGTAATTTGGGGGCTAAGGAGAAAATTCTTTCTAAAGCAGACTTTTTTTTAATGAGAGATTATACTTTCTCTAGTCCTCCCCGGGAAGAATATATTGGACACCAATACTGATGTGCTTATGAGTGTCATATTTCATTTTTATTTCAACGGTTAAATGACCTTTTTGAACTAAAACTTACAAAAAACCAACAGATAAAATTCAAAAATGACATAAACAGATTTATACTGCAGAAAAAAAACAGTTTTAGAAAAACCCAATGCAATAACAAAGGAAATCAATAACATTTACACAGTTGATTCTGACAAGAACAACCCCTTAATTTTACCATGTAAGTGGTCAACGCCATATGAAAATCCATACAAAAAAATTGTGAAAAACCCAAATTGATTTTGCAATTTGCATAGCCCTGTTATATAAAAGTTATACTAATATAACTTGTTGCAATCACTTTACTATGATACTAAATATTTTTCTGTGTAGGCCTACAAGGAACGTGTAACATGACAAGCTGATTTAGTTACGGGCTATTGAAATACGAGCTGACAATCTTAAATAACGTTTTGAGTTTTCAGTTTTGTAATAAGAATATCAAGAGAATTATAATTTGTAATAAGAACATCAAGAGAATTATAATTTGTAATAAGAACATCAAGAGAACCGATATCCTTTGAAATGTACTTAATTATCTGATAAGAACTAAATAAGAATATGCATCAGCGTTTTGGGCTTCTCATCAGCTCAAATATAAAAATATAAAAGAACAAATACAAAAAAAATCTCAGTTATATGTGATACAGAACAAAGGGCGATTACCAGAAATATGCGCACCGTGTCGAACTTTTCACGGTGTGAGCTATAGAGTGAACTATAGAAGCCTCGAAACAAGAAGGCAAGAATCCATTGCGATATTCCTACTAAAGATTTTTCAAGGTTGTTTTAACTGTCTGATGATACTAAAATTATTAAGTTTATTTGTCCCTAATAAATGTAGCCGTACAATAAATCAACCTCTGTTCTACATACCAACTTACAGAACGAAAATCATGGTTAAACACTCAGTCACGCATGATATAAAAATGTTGAACCAATTGAGTGACACAGTGGATATATTCTCGGCACCGCCTAGCAGTATGAGAAGAATCCTGATTGATATTCTTACTTAAGAATAAGCTAATTACAAGGAGACCCTCTTTGCGTAACAGGATAAATATGTAAAGTGGTTAAAAATATATAAAAAAAAAACAGTTTTTTTTTCTATCTGATAAGTTTGTTAGACTCGCCACATCTAAGAATATATTACAGTCAAACTCAGTTATAGGAATTTTCAGTTTGGAATTTAAAAAACGTAAAAACTTTCATTTTATTCGTATGTATGCT
The DNA here is from genome assembly GCA_949825065.1 of Odontocerum albicorne. NCBI lineage: Eukaryota > Metazoa > Arthropoda > Insecta > Trichoptera > Odontoceridae > Odontocerum > Odontocerum albicorne. The sequence continues at coordinate 39,788,593 of OX463850.1, forward strand.
TATATTTTGCATATTGTCTGATATAAGCGTATTTTATGCTCTTTGAATGAATTAACATAATAAAAAATTGTTTTGTAAATTCATAAATGTTATTTTATTAGTTTTTATATCCGTATTTCGACCAAACATTATTTTACCTTTTATTCATATCTTAAAAGTATTTTTTTAAATTTAACTGTTTATAAAATCTACAATTTAAGAATATGAGAGTCAAGCATATCGTCAATATAGTTTTTAAAACTGCTAAGTCATTCTTACGATGTGATTTTTTAGAAAAACCTGTTATGATTCACAAAAATAGTTTTTTAAGCTGCCAAGTCATTCTAACGATGTGATTTTTTTTTAGAATAAATTGTTATGATTCACAAAAATGTCTCAATCTTAAGTATACTAATAAATATTCAAATAAAATAAGTTACCTTCATTGACGAGGAGATGTTAACTAATGAGGAGACATTCCAAAACATTTGCGCCCGATTAATATGTATCGTAATGCAGTATGACCACCTGTCAGCGTTTCAGAATAGACTTCAATGGTTGTTTATAGTTAAGGCATTAACGTTGTGGAGGTTTAAAGACATTGTAATTTATTTTTATCAAACACTGTTTATTCCACTTTTTTTTTAAAGTGGAATAAACAGTGTTTGATAAAAATAAATTACATGACTTCAATGGCTTAAAATCAGGCAGCAAAGGAACTTGCACATTCTATCGATATTATTTTGCGTGCTTATTAATCCCCAACTCTCCTTCGTTTCTTCGCGAAAAATGTCACTTTCTTCCAGGACACGGACGTTTTCTTCCACCAGACAATGAGAGACTCTTTTGCATATAACACATTTTACACATCTTCATTTGCGGTGCACTCCGCAGAGCTTCCAAGAGTTAACACACGTACACCATCCTTATTTGCGTTTAATTGAAAAAATTAAAAATGTAATATTACTCAGAATATCTTTTTTTTCTTCTTCTACGTCTTGCGATCTGTTAAAACAGGATTTCAGTTTTGGTCCTGTGACGAAGATGCCCAACTTTCTCTCCATCTTTTTGGTGGACGTCGCGGTGGTCGACGACCATCTGGAATCTCGTGCATTACAATCTTAGGTATTCTCGCGGGGTCCATCCTCTCAACGTGGCCCCTCCAGAATCGTCTTCTATTCCTATTCCATCTCACGATGTCTTCAATGTTACCACTTCTGCGAATTTCCTCATTAGATATGTCTATCTCATTAGGTATCCAGGTATCCTATCTCAGAATATCCATTAATTTAAATTTTCCTTCGTTTTTCTTTTTCATCCTTAAACCAACTGCTTACCTCTACTTCTTCCATTGTTTTTTAGATATCGGTAATTAACTTGTTTAAAAAAATGGATTGAAGTCAAAGGCATGGATCGAAGTCGCAAAAATGTCTTTTGGGCTCACTCAACTCAGATTCCACATGATTGAATCACTTTCTTACATGGTGCGACCAAGGGAAATATAAAAATATATTATAACAGCGCCACCATCAAATGCCATAGATATTCTTATCACAAATCCTAGAATTTTATTAACAGATAAACACAAATTCTCAATAAAATAACTTAATGAATCATTACCCCTTGATTCAAAAACGTTGTTGGAATCTAAGCGAGTTAGAGGTGGACAAAAAACACCCACGTGCATTGATAACGTGTAATTTATACAGATCTTCTGGTATTTCTTCATTAAAGTCCATTTGCATCGTTAGGTTAGATTAGGAAGCAGGAGATCAAGAGCTGGAAGACATGAAAAAGGAGTCAATTTCAGAGTGCGACTGATCAATGAGGTTTGTTGGGGCGCTTTTATGCCAAGTACGCAATACCCCGCTACAGAATACATTAAGGCTACTGCTGTCGTGCCCAGAGTGGGCACGTTATACCCCTTGCTGGTCCAAGCTAACTTTTGATGAATGTTAAATAAGCTCCTTATCTTCGCTTGGAGGGTAGTTTTTTGGAGCTTATTTCTATTTTATTGTTGAGTCTTGATTGTCTAGGAAAAATTGAAATAAATAAAATATTTTTTTTAAATAGATTTAATTTTTTTTTAAATTCATAACATAAATGGTGAGAACGTACATTTTATTAGTATTATATATTGTTACACATCGAATATTCAAAATACAACAGGAAATATATGCATACAAATATTTATTTAATGCGAAACGTATTATTTTGTATCTGGTGCAAAATTTTATGACAATTTAATTCAACACAAAATCCACTTTGAAATATTATATAAAATATCAGTGCTTGATTATTGTTTTAAAATATTTTAATAAATTTGTTTTATTACGCCGTAAAATACAATATAGACCATCGCTTTCCAAATTTTTTAGGATATATATGATCATCTTTTTTTTCTAGTCTTTTAAATGTATTGTGCGAACCTTGGTAAGAAAGCTTTGTCCTCTGTACGAATAGTTCTATGGATATAAAATTAGATTATAGCGTGATGACCTCCATGGTCTAACTATTAAGGTGTATTTTTTCCAGCCCGAGAGTTGCGGATTCAATCGCCGTTGACACTAATATTTTTATAAAAGAGTTATAACTTTATTTTTCCCTTAAGGCCTCATTGTAGTTGGTTAGAAGAAATACTCAAGTGACGGTTAATCCGCAAGGTTTTACTGTATACAACAAAAGTTTAATACAATATCACTATAAGAAAAAATACTTCTAGTAGACGAATTTTACATACTTATAGACTCATCATACCACATTTTTAAGGATCTCAAATATATGAGGATTATTTAAAGATCAGATGCAATTGTACATCATGTTCCAGAAGATATGATTTAAGTAGTTAAAAACGTCATTATTTCCTCTAGAGTGCTCCTTTGCACTGGGCTTCTGTCAAGGATATGAATTGTCAGTAAATTTGAAAGGGATGGAAAAATTTCCAATTTTTGGATAGTCAATAAATCAGCCAAGGTTATAAGATGATGACCTCCGTGGTCTTTGGTCAAACGCTACATGACAATTAGCCCACCACGTTGTACTTTATACGACGAAATTATATGTAATAAAATAATACAATTTGAAATTAGTATACGTTAAGCGTTTTTTTTTTTAATATAATATGATTGAACTTTGCAAAAAATGTTAAACGTGGCTTAGAATTGCACAAAAGTTTACTTTAAATTTTGGAAATAAATTATTTCAGTCCAAGTTTTTTCAAGACGCCACTGACATATATTCTTTTAGAGAATAGAATACAAATAAATCACTATTGAGTAACTCTAAGAGCGCTCTTGAGTGTAGTTGGTTTAGCACAAGTAAAAATATTTGATTTTGATCAAAAAGGTTCATTGCAAACTCAATCTTCGAGATTCAGTTCCCGGTAGTTACCAAAAAGCGAAAAATAAATCTTTGTGATTGAATTGCTTACGGCGTTTAAACAGGTGATTGACGTAACAAAATTTGGAAAACGCTGTATTATATGGAATAAATAATTGCATTTTAAAAACATGAATTATATATTGTGTTGAACTCAGTGAAAAATACATCTTTTGCATTTAATAAAATATCCAAACATTATATATTGGTTGATGAACTAGACAATGTGTCCATGAGAGAATTTGATAACTTGATATATATCTCAAAAGATGACTTCCGTGAGAGTAAAGATAGACTTGGAGATGTAGTTAAGATAATCTTGAGTTCCATGAGACTTAAGACCAACTTAAGTGAATATTTAGTAAACCTGGAACAAATTAGCTTTGGCCCAATTTAGATTTGTAAATGCCTCCAATGATGTTGGCTCCGGCCTGATTGATTTCTTCGTATCCATAAGGAGCCAAGGCTTCTTTCGTTCTACCGTACCAGGAGAACACGTTGGGATATGGAGAAAGATCGAAACCGATCGCCTGAAAACAAAAATTAAGCATATTTTTAAAATTTCAAAAATGTATTTGGAGGTGTTTTAATATTACAAACCTACAAAATCTGGTCGGTACGACACCTATCTTATCCGAGGGCAGCAGACTTAAGCCCCATTGGGGCCCAGGTTTTTTTAAAACATGGCATTCTAGTTTTCCCTTTAGACTTATTTAACATATTTTCTCTTGTCTGGTTGAAAAAGATTTGTACATTTTAATAAATCCTCAAGGGGGTACAATAAAGAACGAAAGTGTAAAACATTACAATACGATACAATACAACACAATAAAAAAACATCTTCAAATGCATCATATCGGTTAACAGGAGGTGATGGATAATACGAGTATATGGATCAGACCATTATTAGTAGATTATATGTGCATAAATAATATTTTAGTTAATAATTTAAAAAAAAATTCAAATTGAATTTATTTATAAACGCACTTAAACGACATTAAAAAAGAATCTACGACACAGCGCTTTAGATGATATTTCATTAAAAAAACAGCGCTTTACAGGGCGTTTATTTCTAATTATCATGTGAACGTTAAAAATACAGTTAGATGAAAGTGGAAGAAGGAGTTAAGACAAAGTATGAATCAGACTCTTTTTCTTCTTTCGTGTAGTTTATCTCTCATAGTTGTATTTTCAGGTTTTTCCTCCATGTTACAGCCTTACAAGTAACCTGATGAGCCTCTTTCAGTCCTCCAAGGAGTGAATATATTGAAAATTCCTCCACGATTTTATCGGCAGTCTTGACTTTAAATCAAGTTGTCTGATTACTTTAATTATATTTATAATAAATAAAATTTACGCGAACTATCAATAGAAATATATTTATCAGTTATGGCGTTGACAGTGTGAAGTTTTAAAGATATTGTGATTTGCTAAGTTAACCCTTCTTTCCTTGTGAGGTATTACATATCTATAGAGAGATTAGAGTTTTTAGAACACATTGTTTCTAAAAACTTTAATATCTCCATAAATATAATAAATACTGGGTTCAGATTTTCGATATTTCTCCGTAATACATTTACGCGTTGAATGAAAAAATAACATTAATAATAATTAGAACTTATCGGCCACACCAGAGATATTTTGTGAAAATCGAGAATAAATTAACAAATACAATCAAACGTGTGCCAGTGTGTGACGTAGGTATATTCATTCTAAAAAACCGCTATGGGTGAGGAACCGATGATATATCACGTCTCACTCTCACTCTACTTCGGTATTTGGGAACGCAAGAAATAGAATCTCAGTTTGCAGTTGTATTTCTTCCTTCGAGGTACATATACACAGTGTAAGTCAGTAGCTCTAGGGCATCCATTTGAGGTGGTCTCTTTGCCCGTTTTATGAACGTCGGCCGATGTTTTTTTCATGTTTTCAGCCATTAAATTTCAATTATTATCACTTTTGACTTCAAATTTAATTAATTTAAGCGATTGGCTATGAATATTCTTATTTTTCCGATTTTAAATCGCCCATTTTTACGTGTGTATTGATGTGTATTAAATGTGAATTTTTAGCCCAGGAAGGAAAATGTTTAACACTGTTTATTCCACTTAACAATAATTTACAAAACCAATTACATCATTAGGAAAAATTTTCATGCGGAAGTTTTAGATTCCATAATCCATGGTGATAAAATAAAAAAAAACGACAAAATAAAAAAAAATGGTGATAAAATAAAAAAAAGGAGCATATGAATAGCTTGGCTGCAAGATAGATATGGTTATCTGTTTTCTCTGCCTATCCCATAGGACAGGGATGGCGAACCTATGGCACGCGTGCCACAGGTGGCACGCGAGACGATTTTGCGTGGCACGCGAATGAGGAGAAAAAATAAAAGTGTATAAGAAAAAATAAAAAAAGTTATAGAAATAGTATTAAAAAAATATTTAAATAGCGACGTGTATTTTCTTCGTTCATAAATAATTTCAGAAACGAAGGATATGACGACATTCATGCATAAATAAATCGCATTGTTTAATGCTTCCCGCGCGGTGCTAGTCCCTTGAGGTGTATTTTTTTTTTGTAATGAACTTCGCTCCCGGCACGAGCCGTTCCGAAGTGTTTCATTTATCCACGACATACGTCGCACTGCGCGCTCTCGATGCGCATTAGATCATCAGCTCTCGTGTGGTTTAGGTGTATAATTGCTACTCTTGTGGATGAATATGATTTATCGACAATTTAAATTCGACGATTTGATGTTTCAGTGACAGAATAACTCTTTACCTGATCGGAGCAGTTTTGTTATCAATTTGTGCTATAAAAACAATCTAATTAATACAAAAACAAACTGTTTATTGGCACCCACAAAGATGGCTGTACCATCATATAAGAAACAAAAACTTGGTGAAGCCAGCAGTAAAAATTCTGGCAGACAATTTCAAAATTGGTGGACTGAAATGTACGGTGTAATTGAAAGAAGTGACAAAGCAATATGTGTTATATGTTCTGTGTCAGTGGTATCTAGAACATCATCTGTAAAAAGACACTATGAAACAATTCATAAGGAACTTCTTGGCAAAAGCAGAGATGAACAAAAATAATATATTTTAAGAGCAATCAAAAACAAAAATCTACAATCGAGTGCTTTAAATAAGTTTGTTAATAGTAATTCCAATTATGTTGCTGCTAGCTTTGAAATAGCCAAAATAATTGCCAAAAATGGAAAACCATTCAGCGATGGAGACTACATCAAGAATGCATTTTTATAATGCGCACCATTTCTTTTTGAGGATTTTGGAAATAAAGAAAAAATATTCGAACGAATAAAAGAATTGCCTATCGCTCGAAATACAATAAAAGACAGAATCTTGAAGATGGGTAAAAATGTAACATATCAACAAAAAACAGATGTAAAATTATGTGATTGGATTTCTATTTGTCTTGATGAAAGCACTGATGTCACTCTCTCGGCTCGATTAGCTATTTTTGTTCGATATTTTGTTGGCAATAAAATAATGGAAGAATTAATAAGTTTGGTATCTTTACCAGAAACTACTAAAGGCACAGATGTTTGCAAAGCAGTTGTAGAGGCTCTTTCTAGAGCAGAAATAAATTTGTCGAAAATCGTTTCAGTAAGTACAGATGGTGCACCCAGTATGATTGGCCAAACAGCAGGATTCGTCAATTTATTTACAAAGTTTGTTGGCCATCCACTGTTAGCATTTCATTGTATAATACACCAGGAAGCGCTGTGTGCAAAGGATGGTCTTAAATCTTTTGAAGATGTGATGAAACTTGTGACTAAGATAGTCAATTATATTGCTGCGCATCCTTTATGCAAAAGAAAATTTGAATCATTATTAAATGAGGTCAATTCGATGTATAATGGATTAACGATGTATAATAACGTTCGTTGGCTTAGTCGCGGCAAAGTACTTCAGCGTTTCGTCGAGTGCTTTGATGAAATTTATATGTTTTTAAGTAACCAGAAAATAATTCAGTATGAAGAATTATCAGATGTTGAGTGGATTTCGAGATTGATGTTCTTTACTGATTTTTGCTCCCATTTGAATGATCTAAATATAAAATTACAAGGCCGTGGCAAAATAATTACTGTTATGTTTGATAATATAAAAGCATTTGAAGCTAAGTTACAAATATTTAAGCGTGATATAATGACCAGAAATTTTAAGTACTTTCCCAACCTAAAAAAATACATGATGGATCTGGAAATCCATGAAAAGCCAGATGTAGGAAAATTAATAGAATCATTTGAAAATGCTTTAGACGCAACAATAGAACAATTTTCAAGAAGGTTTGTTCAGTTTCGACAACTTGAAGAAACTACAAAATTTATTACCCATCCAGACACATATAAGTATCAACAATTAAACTTAACAATGTTTGAATACATGGAATTAGATGATTTTGAAATGGAATTGGTAGATTTTCAGTCGAGTTCGATATGGACACAAAAATTTAAAGACTTAAGAATTGTTTTGGAAGAAATTGAGCGAGATCGATTCGTTGGACCAGTCCAGAGGAATGCCGAAAATGAAGTACTTACAACTTGGCAATCCATCCCGGAAACTTTTTCTTGTCTTAAAAAAATAGCAATGGGCATATTAACAATTTTTTCGTCGACGTATTCCTGTGAATCATTATTTTCTTCAATGAACTTTATTAAATCAGACATAAGAAGTAGACTTACAGACGAAAGTACTACTGCTTGTATTTTATTAAAAGCTACCAGCTATGAACCCGATATAAAATATTTGGCATCTAGCATCCAACAACAAAAATCTCACTAATAAGTTTTGAGGTTCACAATTTTTTTCAAGTCTATTTTTTTATTTATTTCTCTTAGTTCGCCATTAATAAGTACTTAATTATTTTCCTCGGTGTATTAATTTTTGTTTTTATTAAAAATCTGAAGTTACACAAACATTTGATGCATTTTTATTTCCATGGCATGTGGCACGCGACATATTATTTTATTGAAAAAAAATTTTTTTTGGCACTCAGTCTCAAAAAGGTTCGCCATCCCTGCCATAGGAGATATGGCGTTAAAATTATGATTACTACTTACATCCAAATTAGCAATTGTGGTAATCATGGAAATATCAGCAATTGTGAGATGGTCTGCTGCCACGAATTTCCGTTCCTGCAGGAAAGTGTTGAAAAAACCAATGGCTTCCTCGAATTTATGCAGCTTATCTTCACCTTGCTTTACTCCTGTTAATATGAAGGCTATCTGGAAAAAAGAAAGTGACATCCCCTTTTTAATAAATCATTTTATCGTCGATGGGGCACCATCTACCACAGGCAATTTCGAAGTATTTTAACTGCCCATACACCCACATTTTCTTCTTCTTCCTGGCAATGTCCCAACTCATGGCCTAGGTAGGCTGTTGGGGTCGGTTCTTTTCGTTTTCAGGCTGTATATTCTTCGGTTCTGGGTGTCGCTTTTATCTAGGCCGTTTCTGTGCAGAATTTTGGAGCATTGAGTCATCCAGTAGTTCTTTGATCTTCCTCTGGACGGCTGTCAAGGAAAATCCACAGACATTGCCTGATTTACAGAATGGTCTGGTGGTCTCCGTCTTATATGCCCGTACCATCTCAGCTGTCGCTCTTCCCGCTTACTATTTATGTCAGTGACCCCCAAGCCTACACACCCGCATGGATAAATCAAATGAGTACCTAATTAATTACCCCTCTCTGTTCATGTATGGTGATATTCAATCAATGTCGCACGATCGAAGATACATTATTCTTGGCTGATAAGATAACAATCTGGTGTGGTTGACACATTAAGAATTGAATGGATCTTCATGGTTACCAGTGAAACTAATGGAAATATCCTTATTACAGGAGATTTGGATGGCACTTTGGTCATTTATTTCTGTTAACACTTTATTTTCATATATATCGTGTCTGTTAATTATTTTTTTCGACACACTCGTATTCATTTTTGGAGTGTGTAGGTTTTTCATAGAATTTTATAAATTATCGACATTTAATTATTTGCAAGCATTATTTGTTAGTATGAATAATCTACATCAAGAGTTCCAAAACTTTTTTCGGTCGCAGACCCCTTTACCAAAAACTTTTATAACCGTCCACCCCCTAGTCATTTACTTTACTTACTCAAAATAATAAGTTTTTACAATACTCGATATTAAATATTTCACAAGATATCAAACTTTTCATTTTAATCACTTGTAATTAAGGATTGAAAAATATAAAAGGACTACGGATTATGCATTGCATTATCTTGCGTAACATTTAATATTTAAATCTGCACTGACGAAAATTAAAGAAAAAAAAATACGAGCAGTTTTATTTTTATTTTTTTGACATTTATGAAATAAATATCTAAATTCAAAATAACTACAAATATTCTTTATTTGGTACCTATTGGAATCATAAATATTTTGAAGTAACAAATAAATAGCAATAGTAAGGGGGTATATTTTTGCTGTCATCGACCCCCACATTTTTTTATTGAAACTATTGACCCCTAAAAAAATCAAATCGACCACTTTGGGAACTCTTGCTTTATGATACATGATTCAAATTTGAATTCGAAACTTTAAATTTAATATTAAAATTTTTAAATCTATCTTATAAATGGTGCGATGTGGTTTTAACGGTTGTCCTTTTTGAAGATGAAACATGGATACTGAAGAGAAATTAAATGTTTATGCTAGATATTTTGAGGTGTGGTGATGGCGCCAAATGTTTAGCTTCTCGTGGACTACAAGACGTATCAATGTATGTATCTTCCAGGATGTACATATCAAATAAAATCTGTAAATTATATGAAATAATATAATACTCTCATACTTCAAACATGTCACTAGAAGTGAGGAAGACACTTTGAAGAAGCTGGTGGTGACTGAAAATGTTGAGGAGCAATAACAATAAAACCACTCCCAGCAAGGAGGATAAGCCAAATAAATTATACTAGTTGCAACCCGTGAAATATTCACGGAAGTAAAACAAATTCTACATTTATGAAAATATATATTCATAAATGTAACATTTGTTTATATATATATATATATATATATATATATATATATATATATATATATATATATATATATATATATATATATATATATATATATATATATATATATATATATATATATATATATATATATATATATATATATATATATATATATATATATATATATATATATATATATATATATATATATATATATATATATATATATATATATATATATATATATATATATATATATATATATATATATATATATATATATATATATATATATATATATATATATATATATATATATCATTTATACATCGTGCCCTTTAACACCGGTTCAAAAATTGTTAGCTAGGTATTTAAATTCGTAAATTCGTTCAGTATCACGGACCCACCGAGATTCAAATTTCAAATTACTTTCGGAGATAATTCAAGTATTCGACAGCCGTACGGGTTTTGGCCAATTTATACTATGATGACTAGTTTCTTATTAAGTGCAGTAATCAACACGCACTCAAGACTGGGAGGAGTGAATGTGTCTCATCCGCTCTGTTTCAGATCATTAGAGAACTGCAACGCAGTCATGAGTAATGAAACAAACAAGAAATACAATCGATTGAAAATTTGGCTACGAATAAGCTTAAGATCTTAACTTATGACTTACGTAATAGTCACGAAAACTGGCGTAGAATGTGCCGAAATCAAAGAAGAGTCTCTGATCCACTATGGCTCTTGCTTGAGCTTCTTGTGGGTAAAGTGAGTCGTTCTTCGCGTACTGTCCAACCAGATACCCTAGGATCGCGCGACTGGAAACATTAAAAACACAATCATTACAATATGTATCGTCCACATAACCTTAATCACAATTCAGGGAATACTCATTTAAGATTTTCTAAATTATCTCCATTGGACGTATTTCTGCAAGGTGTCCAGTTTTCTCCATTGGACGTATTTCTGTAAGGTGTCCAGTTTTCTCCATTGGACGTATTTCTGTAAGGTGTCCAGTTTTCTCTAAATATTTTCTTATATTTTATCATATAATGATAGTGTATAGTATTATACTTTTGTTGTATATAATACAGTTTGAAATATTTATTGACATAAAGTGTCTCTTCCAATCAACCAGAAACGTGTAAAAGACACCTTGTGAGAAAATCGGACTGAAACACTTTTAAAAGGGTAGCAATGGAAATCGAGACCGCACCCTCTGCAAGCCAAACCCCAGCAATTCTGGATGTCCATGGGAATCGAATCTATAACCTCCAGACTATAAGATAGAAGTCTTTACAACTAGGCAATGGAGATATGGAGATCTTTGGAACGATAAATTGTGTAATATTTGATAATCCTATACGTTTCAGGAATACATATATACAATAAAACGCTTTCATTTAGGTCAGTTCCTAGTCCAGCACTCCACGTCTTCCCATGTTAGATCAAATCTTCCTGTAAATAGAGGATGATGATCCGTATTTGTCAAGTTTCTTGGAACGGTATAGCAGCGTAATTCTTTACCAGTGTGGGTACTAAATAATTTTTTTGAACATTAAATCGTGTTTAGAGGTTTTCCTAGTTTGTGTTGTGTCTAAAGGCTTCGCAAAATTGTTATATATGCCCTTAACATTTCTAAGGGGATTACAACCTTGATATGCGTGTTGTGATTAGTAGCGCTGACGAAAGAAAATAAAGGGGGATATCGCTATCACGTTGGGTTGACCAAGACTGCAGTAGAACCTTCTCGTCAAAACTGCAGCAGGATGAGTACTGCGCGCATTTGAGTCTAGGAATGACTGAACGAAAGTCATAAACAGAGTTTGTTCAGTTCATATTTTAATAGTTTTCTGCAAAGAAATTGAATCGTTTCTTTAACAGCTTCAAACTAAATACAGATAAATCATATGTTCAAGTAATGCGTACGTTTAATACTTATGCAAATAAATAAGTACCCGGCAGTAAGTAATACACATCGGGCTTAAAAAAGAGACTGTCGGCCATAATCGGCTAACTTCGGCTTTGTTGAGCGTCTTCTCTGTCATTCATATATAATACTTTGAAGTGAACGCTTGACAACGACTGACAAATCGCGACGGAACACGTTTATGAATGAGAGACACAACGCTCTACAAAGCCGAAGTTAGCTCATTATGACCAACAGTCTCTTTTTTAAGCCCGATGAGTATTACTTACCGCCGGGTACTACACATATATTATATCTCTTGAAATTACACCATTTTGTTAAGAAAATGGAAACGAAAATAAATATGAGAGAGAAGCTGTCAAACAATCTGGGGTAATTAATCTCATAACATCATCTTAATCGAGATACCACCCCTTTCTAATAACAGGACAACCCCGGCCGCGAGGACATCAGATGTTTTTTCAGCCCACACCCTTGTACACGTTAATACATAATACAAAAAAAATGCAACTGATATAATTATAAACTCAAAACTATATCTGTCATACGCCCGTGGACTTGTTTTTCATCCTGCAATTCAGTTTCGATGTACCTGGAACACGGTTTCTAAGATACCGTCTTATGCTACCTCAAAATTAAAACATCACGTTGAACAAATCATTTCCATACAAATATTAGCAAATGTAAGTAAACATGTACATGCGTTTTTAAGTTCGTGCATGATTTAATAAATCTATTCATACAGCAAAATCAATAAATAACGTTACCTTTCCCACATGATGAGCCCATTGTCGTTCATTGTAGGTAGTGTGTGTTGGGGATTTAACTGCAAACAATGATAAAACCAGAATAATAATAAAAATAATTTAATTCAAGTTTCAGCAGTAAAAAGGTCATTCTCAAGAGCCTTTTATAAATAAATATTTTAGAATTTGCAGTTACCAGATAATACAATAAATAAAATCATTTAAATTAGAATCGTTTAAAATATTCTTATTCAATTATTCCATTCCAGCCGTATTGAAAGCACCAGATTTATATCGTATCAGCTCTCAATGATGCATTAGGGTTACCTTTCAGCAGGTGTTTTTTCGAGCAGTTTATGGGGTATAGTGGCCATCAAGTGCGACATTAACTGAATGTCAACACACATGCAAAGTGGTAAATCCTCTACACCAGTCCTTCATGTGAAGAGGTTTTCATTTGATCTATCCACGTGGGTGTCAAGGTCATCTCCATACGGTCCATGGTGGGTGGTGTCTTACCGGCAGGCACTTCGACGGCTGTATCTATGTCTGCTGGTATGAAGTTTTAGCTGAATCTCTGAAATTAACAAGCTCAATATCCGGATATCCTTTGAGGGACTTGTGGTTAGTTCAATTATTATTTAATGTTGTGGCCATAGTTCCAAAAAATTACTAGATTTTGCAAGTTTGGCTTCTTATATCGAATGCAGGACACTGACTGCAAGGAAGACTTCGTTCAGTGATCAAGAGTGTGGAGAAATCAAAGCTCATATGACTAGGATGTGTGACAGAGAACTATAAATAAATAAATAAAATAAATAAATAAATAATAGGTTTATTCATAGCAACATAGTATGTACAGATTATATTTAAATAACACTTTTAAAACACATAAATTGCAGATAATACATTAAATACAGAAGCTATCAAAAGGTCTGGGCTCATCTAATAGCATCCCCTCGGCCAAGATACACCCCACCAATATAGGGCGAACCCAGCCACGGGGACACCAGATGTTTTTCAGCCCACACCCTTGAGCATGTAGAACAAGAATATATAAAAAAATAAACGCAGCAAATAAATAGATGACAAAAAAAAATACATTCAAGAGAGAAGACACTAAAAGGTCCGGGCTCAACCCACAAACATTCACCCGGCCGAGATACACCCCACCAATGTAGGGCGAGCCCAACCGCAAGGGCATCAGGGGGCTTTCATCCCACATCCCCGCATATCTAGATTAAAGAATAAATAGAAAAAAAAAGAAAAAAAAAAACAAAAACGTATGGCAGAAAACAAAATAAAAAGTAAACCCACATATACCACCTCAGGTTAACTGTCAGCAAGAACGAGAAAAAAAAAAAAAGAAAAGCCTCAAAGGAGTCCAAATTTTACATAATGACAAATGGGAAGTAAGATAGTTGAGACAACATTGAAATAGTTAGGCAGTAATACATTGAAATAGATAAGCAGTTTTAAAAGAATTAATAAGGAAATAACGCACAAACACGTATGCACAATCCTCGATTCACCACCAGCGAAAAGAGAGAAAAGAAAGAAAATAAGAAAAGAAAAGCAAACAAGAGACCCATTAACCACTGAGAAAAACCATTAACCACCCAGAAGATAACGCTTTAAAGCATATCTGAAGGTATAACTATTCACCCGCTCCTTCAAGGCCTGGGGCAACTCATTCCAGCATTTGCTGGCTGAGTATGAGAAGGATCCCCTGAACAGTGTTAGGTTATGGTTTGGGATAAGTAAAAGAGTCTCTCTGCCTCTAGTTTCGTAGCCGTGAAAGTTTCTAGCCCAATTAAGTTTTTCGAAGAGATAAAGTGGCATTTTTGTACTGGTAATTTTATGCATGAGTATGCTTAAGTGAAGAAACCGTCTTTGTTTCATGTCAATAATTTTAAAAGCTCTCAAAAAAGGGGTGATGTGTCCTCTAGGGGGAATGTTGAAACAATACCTACAGCAAACATTTTGCAATCTTTGCAATTTCCCTTCGGTTCTCCTTAGAATATATACGAGTATAACGGGGTATAACCAATTGAAGACAGAATGCTGTTTTCTGCCACCTTGCTGGGAGAGAAAGGTGGCAGAAAATTCTTGGGCTTTAGAGCTAATGATGAAAATAATTATGGTCATTCTTTTAATAGTGATGTCTTAAACCTCACCGATAAAGATCATCTACAGAGCAAAAGCCTATATTTCTTGACACAGATATATTAGCTTCCTACCATCTTGTTTTCCTGTCCAATAACAGTTGTAAAACCATCATCCACGTCCTGATATAGTGTTGAATAAAAAATTGTCAAAAGTCGAGATTTCAAAGTTTTCATACACAACTAGCAGTTGATATGTCGGAGTGGTATTGTTGTAATGTAAATTTTTTTTGTCACACGTGGAAACACATTCATCGTTTTATCAGTTCAGAAGCATACAAAACTCTGAGACCTTGTATGGCGCGGGTTAATTATCTAGTTTTATAATATTGAAAAATATTTTCCTTCCATATCGTGCAAAGAATTTTTTGGTTCAAATAATGAGCATGTCATGTTTGTCGCGTAGAAATAGGTCATTATCGATCAATGCTGTGTTAAATATTAAAGTTTACAGCAGATGTAACAAAATAAAATATATAAACGACCTTGTTGACTTAAGTTTTCAACAAATGTACAAAAAAAATTGCATTTTTTTTTTATTTCAAATAAGGATTGAAATTAATAACAATCGCTATGTTAAAAAATGTCTAATATTGGATATTTTCTACTCAAACCCCAATAATAACAAAAAATGTTTTGTAATACGACACATGAGGCCTAGTTGGTTACACGCATGTTTTCCAGTCTAGGAGTAGCGGTTTCGATTCCAGTCGTAACTTCATTTTTTTGTTTAAAAATGTTCCAGTTAGCTTTTCATTTGAGCCCCCTGGACATATTATATTATTTTATGTTAGGTGAGTTTGTCATAGACAATTTATTTACAATATATACTCTTTACGACGATAAATTAATCAAATATTACACTTTGTATATTATTTATAGTTAAGGCATTAACGTTGTGGAGATTTAAATACATTGTAATTTGTTTTATCAAACACTGTTTATTCCACTTTTTTGAAACGGTATAACCCTACCGGTTTCAAGGCTTTCTGGCAAACACATATGTACCAAGAATCTCCCCGCTGCTCGCCGAGGTCGTCCCATGCCTCTCTCAGTCTCCAGTCCTCAGCCCGAATGTCCCCAACCGTTAGAAGCGTGTATCTCGGTACCAGTTCGAATAGAATTCAGTTTTATTTGTGTTCCCCTGATGAGGAGGTGAAAGCCTTTAAACCGGTAGGATCATACCGTTACAAAAAAGTGGAATAAACCGTGTTTGATAAAACAAATTACAATATTCCACTTTGACTGTCTATATTACACTGGCAAGTATATTGCTATGTGGCAATCTCTTTCACCACAACAATGTTTAAGATGCCAATAGTGAAAACCAGGTGAAAACTCATTAAAAAAAATTGGTACTAAAAGGAGTTGAACCCGCAACCTCCAAAAAATAGGAGTTGATATCTTCTCTGATCATTCTTTAGTGGTGAGCAGAATAAACATTTTCTATGCATGGCTATCTGGTATACGTAAAGAAACGGATGTGAAATGGGTTCAAGAAACATATGTGAAAACTACAACAAGTTGGCACTAACAAAGAAGAAATCAGAAAGATAATTTAATAAAAAAATTAGAATAATAAATGTTGGATTGAAAATTGAAGAAGAATGGATGATTATGGACATTATTAGTGACCACGGCAAAATATATGTGTGTCACTACGAAAGCTGGATGTAAAAAAGGGATGCATTGTAGGATTAAGAAGCTGAACATTACGTGAAAGGGAAAAATAAAATATGGAGAGTATTTATTGAAGCCAACAATGGATGAAGCGATGAAGCAATAAAAATAAATAAATGATACAAAGAACAAATGATTAAATTCAAAAGACCAATTGAGTTAACTGGTTTAGTAATAGAAGGCAAAAAATTGAGTATGTATGCGCAGGGATATATGAGTCGATTTCTTCTAATACTGTTATTAGAAGAAATGCACCTTAACCCAAAAACACATATTGAAGAATTCCCAAAAATTGATTGTGAAAATAATTAATAAACTTCCTGCCCGGTATCCCACGGTGGAGCTTTTTAGCGAGTATCAGGTCCTGAACATAGCCAATTTGCATCTCAAATCCATTCTCTGGCACTACCATCGAGAGGAAGTGAAGATGCAAACTCAGCAGAGACACATGACACGCATGGCAACTAATGAAATGTTCACCATCCCTAGAGTTAAAACCTCTTTTTCCCAAAGGCAATATGCTTATTTGGCTCCAATGACATACAATGGCGTGCCGAATTCAATAAAAGTAAAGATAGGAAAACCATTTAGACAGTCGATCGGAGCGTGGCTGTTATTGCGACAGGATTTTGAGTACTTGGGCTTTCAGGATGAATGACTTGTGGAAAAGATTTGTGTGGGCTCGTGAGTGTGGGCTTCTTCTTGTTGTTTTTGTGTTTCTGTACGTTTTTTAATTTTTATTCTTATGATTGTGTGCGGTATATTGTGAGATGAATATTTTTGGCCTTTCTGGAGGGATTTTGTGTGAGGAGTTTAATTTCGCATGTTGTTTCCAGTTGTAATTGAGTGTCACTGTTTGTCAGGTTGATGAGAACGTGCAACGGGGTTTTGTTTTTGTGTTATCGAAAATCACGGGGTTTTGTTTTTGTGTAATCGAAAATTATTTTTTCATGCTAAATATCCTCAGTGAGATACAGGCAAAAGCCTAGTTTACTAGGGATACGACAAACGAAAAGCAACACACCCAGATCCATTAAAATAATGTATGTCCAAATTGAATTACCTGTTGTTTTTTCGCAAATTATGTATATTTCTTGTCATGTGTAATAATAAATAAATAAATAAATAAATAAAATTGACGTATACCATAAATAGGATGCAATTCTGTTATTCACGTATACCATTAATACTTCTAATACTGTTATTCACGTATACCATAAATACAATTCTTAGTAAATAAATTGATAAGAATTTGATAACCCATTTATTCATTTGGGGTTTGTTATTTTAAAACAATGCGCACCTAGTTATTCTACGTCTATGACTTAAATATGTATTTCGAGTCTTTTCTTCTAATACTGTTTTTCTTATTCTTCTTCTCAGTGTATCAGTGTCTTATCAGTCCAATCACGTATATTGCGGAGCTAGGAGATTTGCCTCCTACCAACACCTCTTCGACCCTTTATTTTGCCTTGGATAATCAGGTGCAGTTTGTTGAACCCTTGTGATCAGTGGCTCTTTGAAGAACCCTTGTGTTGCTGACCATATCCGTCCAGGGTATCCGAAGAATGCTACGACATCCACATTACGAATGCTTTCAGTCGGTTCACACTACCAACTTTGAGGGCCCATGATTCCACTCCATGCAGTAACACTGACCAAACGTAGCATTTGACTAACCATTGTCAAAGTTTCAAGTTACTCTAGTATAAATATGTATGATGTTGCTGCAAGTCTTAGCTAAGGAATATATTGATCAATTAGAATATCACGTACTTTAATGACATTTGAAAATTATAAAAATGCGTATCCAGTTAGTTATTCCACGTCTGCGGCAATAAATAAATTGTTCACTACGATATCTTCCAATACTGTTACTTACATAATAATATGATTCTGTTATAAATCTTGGCTGAGTAAAAAAGATCGATCTATTCGAATTTATATACGATATTTAATATTTAAAAAAATATATTTCCAGTGATTCTACGTTTATGACTAAAATAAATGGTTGAAATCAATTTCTTCCAATCTGTTATTTATGTGTAAATAAGTTATTACTACAAATTTTAACGTAAGGAAAATATTGATCGATTAGAATTTAATGTACTCTACGACATTTGAAATTTGTAACAACGTGTATCCAGTTATTCTACGTCTGTGACTAAAATTGTAACAACGTGTATCCAGTTATTCTACGTCTGTGACTAAAATTGTAACAACGTGTATCCACTTATTCTACGTATGTGACTAAAATTGTAACAATGTGTATCCACTTATTCTACGTCTGTGACTAAAATTGTAACAACGTGTATCCACTTATTCTACGTCTGTGACTAAAATTGTAACAACGTGTATCCACTTATTCTACGTCTGTGACTAAAATTGTAACAACGTGTATCCACTTATTCTACGTCTGTGACTAAAATTAAATGTTCAAGTCGAGATCTTTTAATACTGTCGCTTATGTATACTCGTGAATTAGGTATTGCTACAAATCTTAACTAAGTTAAAATATTGGAATTTCGTGTACAATACGACATTTGATAAAACAAAGTTATTCCAAATATTCTACGCCTATGACTAGAATAAATTGTAAAAGCCGATTTTTTTCAATTTGTACTGTTATTTAAAATTTTCTTAAAATAAATATTTCTACAAATCTTATCTAAGTTAGTACACTGATTGATTAAAATACCACATACTATTTGACGTTTGAAATAATAAAAAGTATTTTCTCATAGTATTCACCATCATCATCATCATTGTCAACCAGGGTCGATTCACTGCTGGATGAAGGTCTTCCCAAGTTGACTCGAAATAGTTCAGTTTTTACTCGTTGATGCCATGTGATGCTGCCATGCTTCCTGATTTCATATATCCAGCGTACCTTCGGTCTTCTTCTGGGCATCTTGGGTACCATTGGATTATTTCGGATGTCCATCGGGAGTCTAGCATTCTGGCTACGTGCCCTGCCCATTGCCACTTTTGCACACATTTATAACGTCTTCTACCTTCGTTATATTGTGAATTCAGGTGTTTTGTTTACAGTCTCTTTTAGTATATCCCAACATGCATCTCTCCATGCCCTTTTGTGCAATTTGGAGCTTTAGTATATTCTTTACTGTGAGCGTCCATGTCTTGCAGCCATACGAAGTACTGGGAGAATACACTAATTTTAGACCCTTAACTTCAAGGATATCGGGAGATTACTTTTAAAGATGTTGTTCAAACGTCCAAATGAGCTCCATGTTAGTTTTGTCTTACGTGTTATTTTCTCCGACATGCCACCTACAATGGAAATAAGTTGGCACAAATAAACATACTCCTGGACAAGTTCTAGCGCTTTCCATCTACGTTTACTGGTTTTGGGGCAGCAAAGCTGTTCATCATGTATTGGGTTTTTGATATATTCATTTTTAAACCAACTTGTTTGCTGACCTCAGGCAATTCTTGCAGTTGGTGGTGAAGATCATTTGGATTTTGTGAGAATATAACGATATCGTCTGCAAATCTTTATGCATAATATTACTTACGTATAAATATAATATTTATACAAATCTCAACTTAGTTTCTAGATTGATCGATAGATTTTTCATATACAATACAACATTTGAAAGAAAAAAAGTTAATCTTGTTATTTTAAACCTATGACTAGAATATATTCTTCAAGTCGGTTTTTTCTAATACTTGTGTATAAATAAGGTATTGCTAAAAATCATAAATTAGTAAATAGATTGATCGATTGGAGTTTCACGTGAGAGAAGCATAAGTTATAATTATAGTATTTATTAATGAAATGTAAAATATAATATTTCCTTGTCCTTACTTCATTATTTATTACTATTTTCATTAGCAAGGATCGATATTTCCTTAATTAAATTACAATATATGGAATAGAATACACTATACCAAAATTATAAAATATTCTTGCCAGCTGTATAGTGTCATTAATAATTATCAGTTATTGATTCAAAAAAGGAGGAAGAAATTTTCAAAATATCATCCTCACCATTACGCCGTGTTCTTATTGGGGTAGTTAGACAAAAGAGAATACACTTCACTCAATCCTGGCACACGTTTATCCCTTCTACTCAACGCAAGTGAGGTGCACTTCGGGAACTTCACCAGAATTTCCTGTAAAGGTGGGGGTACATCAAGGATCGGTACTCAGTCCGCTACTGTTCATCTTAGTCATGGACTATTTAACTAACCAGGAAATGAACAGCCTCCTAAAGATCCTACTATTTGCAGACGATATCGTATTAATAAGTGAAAAACACGAAGACCTGCAAAATAGTCTGGAAAGGTGGAGAAGAATCTTGGAGGACAATGGATTGAGACTGAGCAGAAAGAAAACAGAGTATCTTTACCTACCATTCGAGAACACAAATGCTGTCACTCCCGTAATGCAAATGGATGGAGAAACATTACCAAATTGTGACTCCTTTAAGTATTTTGGGTCACTCATCCATAGCGATGGAGGATGTGCAGCAGATGTAACACATATAATTAGTGTGGGATGGATGAAGTTTAGATTAATGACGGGAGTTCTATGTGATCCGAAAATGCCAGTAAAGTTAAAAGGAAAAGTATACCAAATGATTGTCAGACCTGCACTCCTCTATGGCTCCGAATGCTGGACGATGTATACCTCTTACTCTAGGCAACTAGAAACTGCTGAAATGCGCATGCTAAGATAGTCAGCTGGTGTGCCCCTAAGAGACAAAATAAGAAGCTCACGCATTCGTGGAAGCCTGGGTGTTACAGACATCAACAGCAAGATAGAGGAGAGGCGATTGAGATGGTATGGGCACGTTGGACGCAGAGCACCCGATCACATTGTGAACCAGGCAATCTCCATGGATCTTCCTTGAATAACAACCAGAGGAAGACCAAAAAATTCATGGGTGGTGCAAAAAGATAACCTGATGCAGAGGCACGGCCTGGGGGACGTAGTCCGGGACAGAAGAGCATACAACCTGAGGACGAGGAGAGTTGACCCCAACAGTCTTCGCAAACAATGAGTTGGGATGGAGCCAGGGAGAGAGTTTATCACTTCTACTACGTCCACAAATTTCGTTCTGCACATTTAACCAAATTCCTAGTCTTCGCAAACTTCTAGTATCTTCTATATTCTTATTGTACTTTATTTTTGTAAATATTTCTTCATTATTTCTTTCAACGGAGTCAAATAGTCTTAATGCTTCTTTCTTAATTAAAACCATTGCATCTTCTTTCAATTTATATTATTTTCTAATGTCCGAGATCCTTATTTTGTTATACTTTTTTTTTGCACACATTTTACATAACGCTCCCATTTCTACTAGATTTATTACTTTTTTTTTACGTCCAAGTTTTTCTCGCATAACCAAATTTTGGTATCAAGATTTTTTAACGAACAACCAGTGTTGACAATCTTGAAATGCTCTGATCGGAAAATACTCTGTATAATCCAGCATTCACTCTGTTGCCTGCAACTTCAATATTTTGCCTCTGGAGTTGAGTAACCCTGCATCAATATGTGTGAAGCTTTTATTTCTGCAAAGCAACTTGCATCTCATTCCACTAATGAGGCCATGTGTTTTCCATATCTCAATATATATCCATAAAATTCCCACAAAATTCTCAAAGATTATTAAATAATTTTAAAACGATGACTGTAATTTATTATAACTAATGCTTTTTGTATCTTCATGTTAGTTTAAGATAAAGTTTTGAATATAATTTTAAGCACTTGTATAACCTGTCACAGATTCATTTGTATATAAAGACACTGTTGTGTCGTTAATTAAATAAATAAATTAAAAAACTTATTTTTCTACAATATCGCACTTCGTGTGGCCATCAGATGTGATACACTTCCAAAATACAAAATTTACTAAATTTGCTCAACTTGCAATAAGTTGACTAAACACCGTATTTTTCACTTAACATAATGATGATGACCCTACCTACAAGTTTCAATGTTTTACGCTAATCTTAAAGTAATCACAAACAAGACTGAACTATGTTCAGTTTTAATTATCTTTCAGAAGTCATTTTTTCGACATGTTTAAATCATCCCTAGACACCTTACTTTATTCAACGTATCAACATTTACCACCCTACCCTAACAAACGATTATCAGCAATATTGTTCTAAGAACATTGCAATACTAAATTAACTTCACAAATCACATATTTGTTATGTTCGTATCACTGTTCCATAATTATAAGGTATACTGCTATACATCAATAGATTTTATGCTAAAAAGAAGGAATATTTGAATGATTCGAATAATTTTTGTGACAACGACACTTCTTTTACTCTCTATTTTCTGGTTAACTGGAAAGAATTACCGCCTGGTAATAAGCCAACCAGATTTTTATTCAACAAAGTAAGTGTTAAATAAACAAATAAATAATGTAACGGTAGTTTTGAGGATTAAAAAATGATTTTATGAAAAATGGAAGTGAAAATCTATCATCTGTGACTACTATTCAGGAACTTTTTCAGGTTTTTCTAGTATCGAATATATTTGTTATGAAATTTTATATATATTTGTTACAAATATTGTATACATTCGTTACGAAAACTCGCCAGAGGGAAACGATTGCAAATACAATAATTGGCAAATCTTCCAATATGTGGTCGTTACACATTCTTGGATTTTGGTAACGTCTAAAATTATTGATTTTCGTGTTGAAAACTTTACAAACTTAATTATTTTTCTTTTTGTTTTTTTTTTTCGTCATATTTACGTTTCTCTAAGGTAAAATTATGGCATTTGTTAAATTGCAGAATTCCGCGAGCCGACTAGAATATTAATAAAAAACAAATATAACATATTACTTTACAAAAAATATCAAGTTATTATTAACGAACGATGTGTTTCAATCATTTCCATATACTTGGATATTTTCGTAATAACGCTCGTATCTTAAAATATATACAATAATATATTACGTTACAGATTAAATTATCTAGAATATTTAAGATATATGCTGTCTTGGTGATAACTTTATTTTTTTACAAAATAACATTGATTGATTTACATATACTCAATTTAATAAAATAAAATAGTATAGTACAGTATCTAATCTGTATATGATTTATTATATTATATTAGTTCAGTTGGAAATTAATCTCACTTCTAGACCACATTTTAAGTTAAAAGCAGAATTTATTATTTCGAGTTGAAAAATGACAAACAATCCAAATTAAATTTAATTGTATGTTAATAAAGCAGATATTTAAATGAGTCACAGCTTGCTAATATTCATACTTTGTATTCATACTTTTTATTGATTTTTCAATAAAAACAATTTAAAGATATGAATAAACCAGACTCACTGTATGAACAAAAACATCTAATACATGAAAACTGATCATCGAGTTTTATTTCAAAATTATTATAAAGTACTTTATAATAATTTTGAAATAAAACTCGATGATGAGTTTTAATGTACATATTACTCGTAGATTCTTCAGTTCAAACAGTGAGTCTGGTTTATTCATATCTTTAAATTGTTTTTATTGAAAAATCAATAAAAATTATTTGAAGTATGAATATTAACCAGCTGTGACTCATTTCAGTATCTGGGCACACTCATTCACAAATAAGGAGGGTGCGTAGCGAATGTTGACCATATAATGAGTGTGGGATGGATGAAATTCAGATCGGTAAAAGGAGTCTTGTTTGACCCAAAAATGCCTATAAAACCGAAAGAAAAGGTATAACAGACTATCCGATAAGACCCGCAATTATGTATGGCTCAGAATGCTGGAGTATGTACAGTTCCTACTCTAGGCAACTTGAAACAGCAGAAATGCGAATGCTTAGGTGGTCGACAAGAATATCACTGAAAGATAAAATTAAGAGCTCACGCATTCGTGGTAGCCTGGGAGTCACTGACATAAATAGTAAGCGGGAAGAGCGACAGCTGAGATGGTACGGGCACATAAGACAGATACCATTCTGTAAATCAGGCAATGTCTGTGGATCTTCCTCGACAACCGTCCAGAGGAAGACCAAAGAACTCCTAGATGACTCAATGCTACAAAATCCTGCAGAGGAACGGCCTAGATGAAAGCGACATCTAGAACCGAAGGATATACAGCCTGAAAACGAGAAAAGCCGACCCCAACAGCCTACCTAGGCAATGAGTTGAGCCAGTGCCAGGAAGGGGAAGAAGAAGAAATTATGAATACAAACTGCACTGCATAATTCTTCTCATCAGTTGAGACAGTTTTAAAAATTTATGGAATTTTGTCCTTAAAATATGAAGGATATTAGCTAAGTATAGGTGTAGGACTAAAAAACGAACCTTGAGGAATTCCGGTTTGAGGTGTTCTCCTTTCATCATATCCACCGCTTTTAGGTTTACCTCTACTCCCACCGCCTTAGCCACCATCATAACAGCGCGGCATGGTGCTGAAGGAGGTGTGTAGTACAGGTCAATTGGCATCTTACCGGCTGCTACTTTGGCTGCAGCGTTGCTAAAATCAAGTAAAAAAGAAATGGTACTTGTATGCTTCATAAGCTAATGCAGTAATGATTTATTGAGCCATTTTGTTTTAAAAAGGTAATACTGTTTGCGTTATAAGGATGAAAATAATTGTGAATGAGGGGTTTCTGCGTAATTGTTGGAGTCTATTAAGTAACAAATATATGCAAAGGAAAATAAATTCTTTGAAGGGTAAGCAAATTTGTGATGAGTTTTAATTGGAGATTTTATTGCTAAATAGGCGGAAGAAGAAAAGCATTGTGCATCAACCACTAACGTAACGTGATGTTGCGTGGATTGATGCAAACTATGTAGGTTCACGATTGGACTACACAGTCACCAGATAAACTGCCACCCTCTTCAGATGGTCCATTCAAGTATATCAAGTATATCGTCTATCGTATTCCGTGGTTGAAATATATTTATTTATTTAACACTTTTATTGCAAATACAATCTGGCGTGCTTATTCCCAGGCGGCAATATCTTCCAACCAACCAGACAAAAGTAAATGAAGCTAGTTACATGGTTGCATAAATTATTCAAATGACTATGCATACCCACGAAATCCATAAACACATACGTGAGCATGTGCTCACAAATCCCACAAAGATGGACAATCACCCGAACATTATTTTACAGATAAAGTTATATCATCAATCAAAGGAAAAGTCACGGATGGTGGATAGGAAAGGAAAGGAAAAAAAATCGGAATGAGACACGTTATTTTACTGACTAAAAATTAAGAATTTTTTTAGTCGCTTCTTAAAGCATGCCAAGGACGGAGCGAGTCTTATATTGGTTTGTAACTGATTCCAGAGTCTCACTGCATAAACAGTCAAGGACGACTTAAAAAAGAGGAGCGATGAGATACTTACACACGTAAATAAACATACTTGTGTGAATCTTTTTTATTTTATTTTTAAAATAATGATTTCTTTATTGCAGCTTGTTGGGCTAAATGTAAAATGCTTTTAACACCCCTATTTACTATATCATGATTTTTTTACATGACAAAGAAGAAAATCTTAGATCAGTGCTGAGGAAACAAATATAAGATCATCCAGGTGTAGGAGGGTAAAAGTCCTCTCAAGTAAAATGCAAAAGATTTTATTTGTTACTGTTGATTATTTTGAAGGAATGGTTCCATCGCACTGTCATATTTTAATTGTCAGAAAATCATGGTGATTTCGAACCGTTGAAAAAAAAAACTTGAAAATAATATGCAAGGGTATCTAGACAATGTATGCACAAATAAATGACACAATAAGAATGATTTGATTAAAAGTGTCACAGAATCATCTGAAAAAGCTAAGCATTTTGATGATATATTTATAATATATGGACATCTAAGGTTTGGTTTACAACAACAATTCCTTAAAAGTGATTTCAATTATAAACTTGAAAAATAAATTTTTAAGATTTTTATGTTAATTTTTTTCATTTTGAAGGGAATAAGCTGTTTATAAAACCGTTTTCATTTCCTGCTGCCAGGAAAATTACACAATCGTCTGTTTACACAAAAACCGTAAATTTTATGCCTTTTTTGATGACCTTTTTTTTAACTCTCTATTTTTGGTTTAGGGTCCAGCACTTGGTAGAGATATCAATAGTTCTCCTGCTGTGCCTTTTCTACAACTTGTGTCCACTATATCAGCATCCCTCTACTGAAGAGTTTTTTCCACCTGCTTGCATCGCATTTCCTCGGTCGTTTATGGTTTATTTTATTTTTTTAGGATGAACATTAAAAAAAAATCTCATAAAGGAGGTACATATATAAAACTCACACATCAAATGCCATCGCTTGCTTCGCCACAGCGTCAGTATCCATACACTGCCCCAGCTTGCCAGGCTGTCTCTTCACTTTATGTTATGTGTTATGTTGTTATATTACTTCAGCGTAAAAGGGTAAAAGTTATTTCTAACGCTTCCCTTATCCAGTGAATAATAGTGAAATAAATACAAAAAATAACAATTAAATTAAAATGTTATACAAGTACATATCAAGATCTGAGTGAATGTGATGGAATACAAGTAGCCTGAACGAGTGGACTTGTTTTTGCTAAATAATTAGTGTAAGAATTGTTATCTAGTTATAAGTAGTATGTAGGTGTTAATTATTTCTAAGAAATCATATATTAAGATTGAAAAAATAAAATTAAATTATATGTAGAAAAATAAGATTAAGTAAAGTCATAAATTAAAACATATAATTAAGACAAGTTAAGTTATAAATTTGACTAAAGGTATAGCCTTGACAAATGTTTGTACAGACATTTACTTAATTTAGTAAAAAAAAACGTATAGGTATAATGTTAGCGAATAATTTAAGATGGAAGCAAAAAAACAATGGAATTGAAATTCAATATGGTAAGACGTCGGAAAGTTTTTTTTTCTATTAACTTAAGCGTTCGGATTTAAATTTGTGGAAATCAATGTTTAAATACTTAACTAAAATTAAGTTGTCATTCTAAGAATTACACTATTTTACCGGAAAAAGTATTTCTACCGCTTATCCCGAGTCTCTTTTCCGATGAGTATTCTTCAGTGAACTTAGGAAAAGGAAGAAGAAATGCGCATCGCGTAGATCGAGTCTAATTAGTAAAATAACAAAATATGTTGTTCTTCAACATTTGAAATAGTTTAGCCAATTTGGGATGAAAAATACTTAATAATTTTAATAATTATGTACATCATCTTGACATTAATTTTATCTTGACAGAATTGATTCTATATGCTCATTTATTTATCCACTCTTATCTCATTAAAAAATTAATTCATTTATTTATCCCACATTTTTCTAGGTCCTCGCAAACAGCTTCTTATCCCCATTCCCTTTATCAAACCTACATGGTTTTGCAATATATTTTACGTTATGTTCGCATTTCTTCTTTCTTTCATCACTTATTTGCTGTATCCACGTTTCTTTTTCATAACCAAAGTTTTGGGCCAATATGTTTAAGATATCAGTCAGCTTTTATATTTTTTCTTCGGCAAAGCCGTTACACAATCAAACCATTAAATGAGTATTTTATGCTGATGACTTCCTGTTCTCATCTTGTCTTCCCCTCAGGGGTTTTGGATTCGATTCACAAAGATACCCGAAACAAAAATTTTAAAAAAGTTTCATAATCCGGTTAAGGAGTTAGTTAATAATATTCGAACGCGTTACACGTACAACAATATTTCCAAACCGTACAAAAGCAGCCTGTGAATTGCAGTACCCAGCGGTAAGTAATACACATCGGGCTTAAGAAAGAGACTGTCGGCCATAATCGGCTAACGTCGGCTTTGTATTATATTAATAGAGATATTCAAGTTTTTAGAAGCAATGTGCACTAGTTACACGTCACAGGGAAGGAAGGGTCAAACAATACATTTAATCCTTTCTTTCTACTCCAACAGTTAAATTACGTGATGATATGCAACACTGATTATTCATTAATTGATTTCAATTGTACCATTTAAATATTCGAATTGATGGTACGGACATGTTGAAGTGTAGAGTATGGCATAGAGTCAATAATGTCTTTGCAATCAATCTCGAAACCCTGGGGTGGGAGACAAACGTTATTGTACGAAGTTCGTAACAGTTGTTACCATGATAACAAAATATTGATACACCTGACTTGTATGACAGAGTAGGCAACCAAAGAAATAATTTTATTGTGAAAAAGTTGAAATAAAGAAACATTATTTTCTAAACACATACAAGTAGTCATCAAGCAAAAAGAAATACTGATCACATTATTTTTTTAAATTTATGTTAATACATTCAAGCAGAGAATATTGATTTATTTTATGAGTTGGGTTTCTGTAATTTTACAACAGAAGAGTTTCACAATTCGCGATATTATCGAGAGTTAAAAATTACAGATGGAAGTTTATTAGATTGTAAGAAGTAATCACTTATTTTTTAAACTAAAAAAAAACACAAACAAAAGATAAGAAATAAGTATTTGATGACTGCGTGTCACATCAAGTAAATATCTTTGTTATTTATTTGTACCTGAATGTAGGAAAAACTTAACACTATTCAAAATTCTCAATATATAATACAGTTTTTATCGTATTAAAAAAAATAAACAACTATACAAAAGCTACGTTTCTAAAGAAAACATTTGTTTCAGCTTTGTGAAAAAAAAAAAACAATTCGATACAATTCACTGTCACGATATACGAACGGCCACCGAGGCAAAGTGGAAAGAAGAACTGTATTGGATACCGGCTGCTATACGACGATATAAAGCACAAAACACCCTCGCGACAAAGAGGCCACAACTGAAATGACCCAGATATTCTACAACCACCAAGCGAATTGTATTATTATTCAGCCCCTAACCCCTGAATGCCTCCCCTGTCTTCACACGGCTGTACTGTTGAATAAGAAACAAGAAAATTGCAGAATGATATCCAGACTTTATTGACTACGAAAAGGACTTTGTACATCATAAAATTTTGTTACTTAAAGTAAATTTTATTTGCTGTTTTTGTTTTCACTTTTTTTTCACGTCTGGACTTAACACTGCTAAAAAAGTCTTAAGTTGCTGAAAGAAAATAAGATAATAAAATTGCATTTTTTTTGTACCAATAATTGGCAACTTATTCCTGAGGGGATGGGATTTTTTTTTAATACTGTGCCTTCAAATGTTAAAAATACGTAACTGAAGAGCGATTACGAAGGAGTAGCTATATAAGTTTCATTTTATGTACGAGTACTTGTACTCATAGATTCACATTTTCATTTAAATTATTTAAAATTTGCAATACAGTAAATGATAAATTAAAAAAAAAAACGTTTTGAGATATGTTTAAAGATCTCATTTTTAAATATTGAGATATATGAAATACTGCTATATTAATCATTTCCTTCCTGTGCTAAAAAAATCCGCGCGTTCCAGTGCTTTGTATTCATTACACATGTAAAAATGAGCGATTTAAAATCCGAAAAATAAGCATATTCATAGCCAATCGCTCAAAAGTGATAATAATTGAAATTTAATTGCTGAAAACATAAAAAAACATCGGCCGACGTTCACAAAACGGGTGAAGAGACCACCGCGAGCTACTGAAGCGAGATAAGCGAGTGAATTGATATTACATTCTTGCGTTCCCATATACCGAAGTAGAGTGAGAGTGATACGTGAATAGCGTCGCTTTCTCACCCATAGCGGTTTTTGAGAATTAATATACCTACGTCACGCACTGGCACACGTTTAATTGTATTGGTGAATTTATTCTCGATTTTCACAAAATATCTCTGAGGGGGCCGATAAGTGCTAATTATTATTAATATTTTTTTTTTTTCTAGGAATACCTAAAATCTGAACCCAGTATTGATTGTATTTATAGAGATATTAAAGTTTTTAGAAGCAATGTATACTAGTTACACATCACAGGGAAGGAAGTTTTAACAATATTTTTTTTATATCCACTGATATAATCGGTGTAACTGTTTCAACTGTTTTATATCCACTGATATAATCGGTGTAACTGAGTCAACTGTTTTATATCCACTGATATAATCGGTGTAACTGTGTCAACTGTTTTATATCCACTGATATAATCAGTGTAACTGTGTCAATTGTTTTTATATCCACTGATATAATCGGTGTTACTGTGTCAACTGTTTTTATATCCATTGATATAATCGGTGTAACTGGGTCAACTGTTTTTAAATTCACTGATATACTCGGTGTAACTGTGTCAACTGTTTTATATCCACTGATATAATCGGTGTAACTGAGTCAACTGTTTTATATCCACTGATATAATCGGTGTAACTGTGTCAACTGTTTTATATCCACTGATATAATCAGTGTAACTGTGTCAACTGTTTTTATATCCACTGATATAATCGGTGTTACTGTGTCAACTGTTTTTATATCCATTGATATACTCGGTGTAACTGGGTCAACTGTTTTTATATTCACTGATATACTCGGTGTAACTGTGTCAACTGTTTTATATCCACTGATATAATCGGTGTAACTGAGTCAACTGTTTTATATCCACTGATATAATCGGTGTAACTGAGTCAACTGTTTTTTAATGATAAATATCAAGAAAAAGTAAACAAAGAACATAAATCTGGATTGCTTAGGATAACCTTAAAAAAAGCAAGTTGTTAAATAGTGTATTGTTAACAAGTTGTTAAATAGTGTCCTATTTTATTTATTAAATCGTATCAAATTGTTGAACATTTGACAAAACTACTATATTGTATGGTTAAACTTTTCTAACTAAATAATTAAAACTTTATAGAAGTTATAATTATTTATTAGAATATACACGTAGTTCCATAAATTAAACGTCGACTACGTAAAGAAGCTTTTCTTGTATTAAAAGTATAATTTTTAATGATGTATGCTCAGAAACTAAATAATGATGCTGAAATCTTTAATATGTGTGATCCGAAATCACTAGAAGTGAAATGGAGATACTCCAACTTTCTCCAAAAGAGAACTCCAACTAATCATTACAGACTAAGTCAATAGAAAAACGTATTTATAAAATATAACATAAACAAGGGATAAAACAAATATGCAGTGCAAACGTGATTGGAAGGCGTTGTAAAGGAAGATCTAAGAAGGTATGATTTGGTCAAGAACAATTTGAAGTCAGAAAAATTGTAGAAGTTGTATGAGAAGGTGCATGGATGTAGAAGAGGCAAAATATGTGTGTCATCATAGGAAAATCTGTCGCTCTCTCCTCTCTGCTAACTTTGACAAAGAAACGGCTTGATGGTATATATATATATATATATATATATATATATATATATATATATATATATATATATATATATATATATATATATATATATATATATATATATACATATGTTATTAAGTATTTACAATTAAATTTAAAAAAATTTAGTAATACTTGGTTTTATCCACTTTGCACGGATTTCTCCTGTTACACAAAGAGGGTCTGCTTCTAGCGTTAGCTTATTCGTTAGGAAGAATATCAGCCAGGATTCTTCTCATACTGCTAGACGGTACCGAGAATATATCCACAGTGTCATTCAGTTGGTTCAATATCTCTATACCACGCGTGACTGAGTGTTTAGTCATGATATTCGTCCTGTAAGTTGGTATGTAGAACAGAGGGTGATTCCTTGCACGGCTTTATTTATTAAGTTCATAAAGGGTATTTCACATTAAGCGGTTTTTTAATTCGTGGATAAAACACAGATGACACCGTGAACTTGCCTGGGTCTTGTGAAATATGAGAAGTGTAATGTATAATATTTAAAAAAATGTAGTCGTATACAATACAACAACGCGTTCAAATTGTTGTTTTTTTTATGTATTGTAATCTCAGGAAACGGTGATGTTAATTGGCCACCAAGATCATGTGATCTGACACCGTTGGACTATTTTCTCTAGGATTACGTAAAATACCAGGTCTATAAGAATCAATCCCTGAGCTGAAGGACTAAATTATTCGCGTAATTGGTGAGTTAGAACCGCAATAATGCCAAAATGTCATCGAAAATTTTGACAAAATAGTAGACATCTGTGGAGCTGGAAGAGGTGGACATTTTGATAAAACACAGATGGCATCGTGAACTTTCCTGGGTCTTGTGACATTTGAAAAGTGTAATGTATGACATTTATAAAAGTTTTGTCGTATACAATACAACAACGCGTTCAAATTGTTTCCCGTATTGTAATCTCCGGAATCGGTGAAGTTAATTGGCCACCAAGATCATGTGATGGACTATTTTATCTGGGGTAACGTGTAAAACCAGGTCAATAAAAATTACTTTCAATCAACTCCTGAGCTGAAGGACGAAATTATTCACGTTGTTGGTGAGTTAGAACCGCAAATGTGCCAAAATACACCAAGTGAACATATGTGGAGCTGCAAGATTTGGCAGATACTGTTTTTTTTTTTTTGTATTTAAATGTCATGTGTTACATTATACTTCAATTACCAATGAAAAGTTTTTAAAATCAAAGCGAATTGTATGTTTTATTCAAGAATAAAAAAATATTTAAAAAACCGCTCAATTTGAAAGACCCCTTATAATAAAGGTAGAAAAACAATTTAGACAGTCGATCGGAACGTGGTTGTTATTGCGACAGGATTTTGAGTACTGGGGCTTTCAGGGTGAATGACGTGTGGAAAAAAATTGTGTGGGCTCTTGAGTGTGGGTTTCTTCTTGTTTTTTTTTTTGTGTTTGTGTATGTTTTTGTTTTTTATTTTTATTCTTATGATTGTGTGCGGTATATTGTGAGATGAATATTTTTGGTCTTTCTGGAGTGATGATGTATGAGGAGTATAATTCCGCATGATGTTTCCAGTTGTAATTGAGTGCCACTGTTTGTCAGGTTGATGAGAACGTGCAGCGGGGTTATGTTTTTGTGTAATCAAAAATCGGAAAGAAGTATCGATTTATATTTTCATGCTAAATATCCTCAGTGAGATACAGGCAAAAGCTTAGTTTACTGGGGATCCGACAAATTAAAGTCAACAAACTCTGATCCATT
The DNA here is from genome assembly GCA_949825065.1 of Odontocerum albicorne. Classification (NCBI taxonomy): domain Eukaryota; kingdom Metazoa; phylum Arthropoda; class Insecta; order Trichoptera; family Odontoceridae; genus Odontocerum; species Odontocerum albicorne. Next base: position 39,822,477 of record OX463850.1, read on the forward strand.
ACAATTGTATGTCCAAATCCAATTAACTCTTGTTTTTTTCACAAATTATGTATATTTTTTGTCATGTACTCGTATAATAATAAATTAAAAACCTACTGCTTCTAGAATCGCGAGACAGTTAAAGGAACCTTGAAAAACCTTTATAAATATCATATGTTATTCAAATTGTTTCTCAAGGAGAGTACAGAGGACACTTGAAAAATTAAATTTTAGACATAATTGATACAAACTGACTTGAATTTATTTCGAGGTATCATATACAAAATTCGAAGTAATGGTAGTGTTATTAAATACACGCACCATACACGAAATAATATTATTTGACATTTTTATCTATTTATCGTTAACATAAGTGTACGTGGAAATATTTAATATCGTTATCTTTGTGAAATCATATTTACAATAATTATGAGAAAAAAGTTCTCTTAAATCAATATTTCTGTTTCTTTAGGGCCTAAAATAAATATTTTACTAGGAAAGTTATCTTTATCAGTAGAAAAAAATCTTAATGGACCCTCAACATACTTCGAGTATCGATGATTGGTTCCAGGTACTGGTATAAAGCAGGGTTGTATACTTTCATCACTGCTACATTTATATTTTTGTTGTAAATAATTCATTCTCCTGACGACCCCCGCAATAGTTATGAAACTGAGAATAGATTTGTCCTCTTATATCCAGCGATTACCACTGTCACCTTGTTGATAAATCATTTGTTTTCACCCAGTTTACAATTGTTTTACGAAGGCACCAAAAAATTGTTTCAAGTCTAATTGGTTGAAAAATTTTCTGTTTGTTGAAACAAGAAACTGCCAAATTTTAATTTTTACATCATTATGAAAAAAAAAAAACAATTAAAAAAAAAACATTGTTCATATGATACACTTTAACTTTTCAAATTGGTGTTTCAGACATATTGAAGAGCGTAGGAGGGAGTAAAAGAACACAGAGAAGATAGATCGCTACACCTTTCGATTCAAATAAATAGTTTTTACCTCATCCATACTCAAATATCTCGATATACATGCTCTTCTGTTTATGATTCTAATAAAGGTTGTTTTTTTTGGGCGTGATAGGATTTTGAATTGGTCGCGAAGATCATGCGATTTAACGCCTCTGAATTATTTTCTTTGAGGTAATGTTAAATCACAGGCTAACACCAACAAACCCAAGACTCTTGATGAACTTGAGGACAACATTTGTCTTGTTATTGGCGCCATATATACGGAAATGCTCCATCGATTCATCGAAAATTGGCGAGATCGAATTGGCCAGCGCAAAAGAAGCCATTTGAACCATATCTTATTTAAATCATAAACGGCATAAAATATTCTTTCAAATTGAACCTTCAGATCCATTTTTGGTTCATTAGTTGTGTTTTTTATTTTATCATAAATTTCTATCGTTCTTAATGGGAACCCCATCTTATGATCGGTTAAGGTACATAAGCCATTAGCCAGCTACGATCAATTTATGAATGAAATTATCTTCAAACAATAATTGTCATTAAACAACCTATCAATTGAATTCAAATACACTGCCTTATAAATAATTTATATGTGTTTTATTTAAAAAAAAAAAAAAACAATCCTATCACACCCAAAAAAACAACCCTGTATATGTCTTAATCAAAATTAATCTTACCATAGGCTTATCTCTTCCTCGAACGCTATTCATTTCAAACGTAAATATTTGTTTTCTAAACCTTTCATAACTCATTCTTTCGATATATCCATACCGTTTTAAGACTTCTTTATACTACATATCTACTTAAAACACCCGCCATGAATAAATAGTCATCTATAACCGGTCTTAGCTTATTCTATCATACAATGCCCCTTTAATATATTTTTTCTCTTACAATCACTCAAAATGATGCTTCCTAGAAAACTTATTTTTCTCAACTAACTTTTTGTCAATCCATTACAAATATTCATCGTATTATCGCTTAAAATCTTTTACATGTTTCATTGCATTGTAAAGTATAACACTCTCGTTGTATACAGAACGACTTGGCGAGTTTATTGCAATGTCGCAATCTCGTTCGATCAATCAGGAATATTGTAAAAAGGCTGATAGTGCAAACCAGACAGGAACCCTTATCAAAAAATATATTGGGTTCCAACGGGAATCAAACCTTCCACCTTTGGGTTGGAAAACAAATGTCTAACTCGTACCAAATTGATCTTGGAGATGTTGACTTGAGTTCATTAAAGAAATAAATTTGAGAATGAATGACATATTCTTAAGACACTGAAAGGGTTACATGATACGGCAAATTTCAGCAAAATCAATGTGAAATAAAGGCCATGCTTGTTTTGAAGGGTGTACTTCCCGTGGTGTCGTTAGGGGTCAGGTTAAAATAATGACTGTAACTAAATTGAACTCCACTCGAATCGGTTTTTACCATAAGCCTTTCTTTTCGTATAATTTATATCGTCCGCTTGTCACTCTCTTTTGTTATACATGATTAATTGTACATGTATAAGTGAGAAAACAGCATTAATTTAGAGTTGTTAGATTTATTTTATGTTAAGCTTACAATAATTTCCTACGTGTGACGATATTCGTGGCTTGGGTTTTTAAGACACTTGTATTTCTTCCCGGTGGTTACGGGTTTGATTCCCGTTGTTATCTAATTGATCAAATACGTATTCTAGTCTGGTTTTTGAACGTATTTCTAGTTGGTTATGTGATATTTAAATATAACAATAAATCCGCCTTATTGTTCTTGATTAAAACCCCATAGCATAAAAGTGTCAAAAACGAGAAATAAATATTACTTGTTGAAAAAATGCATTTCCACCATTTATATGAATCCCTACGACACGTGTTTCTACCTCTTTATTCGAGGCTCTGAAATGATGCCGGTTTGTTATGAGAGTATAGCTTATGTCAAACTGGTGTCATGTTTCATCGGAGGTTTGAATGGTTTATCAACACAAAATATTTTTTTAGAAGAATGATTTTTTTACATTATTTGGTTATAGATTACTTTTTAATTTTGGTTCAAACTTAACGTACAGTACCCGGCGGTAAGTAATACACACATCGGGCTTAAAAAAGAGACTGTCGGCCATAATCAGATAACTTCGGCTTTTTAGAGCGTCGTCTCTGTCATTTGTACACATGTTCCTTCGCGTTTTGTCAGTCGTTGTCAAGCGTTCTAGGGACAGAGACGACGCTCTACAAAGCCGAAGTTAGCCGATTATGGCTGACAGTCTCTTTCTTAAGCCTGATGTGTATTATTTACCACCGGGTACCGTATCTTTAATGTTTTTAAATACATCTATTCATTTAAATTTTGTGACTTTTTGAAGTTTTTCACTTTAAATTGTATTTTTGAAATGATTTCCAGTCTGTATCGCAGATTTATACATTTCGAAAGTTTGTTATAGTACAATATTATTATAGATAGACAGTATACGATTTTGCATTTTTTCTAAATATAAAAGGCGATTTTTTTTTGAAAATGAGGAATAATTTCTTAGTTAATAATGTTTTTTTTAGTAAGTTTATTTAATACCGCATATAACAAAATCCGCAATAATATTAAAAAAAAAACGAATAACATTAAACTCGCATTTCGCTTTTCCTATAATTATCATGTATCCGTGAGAAATAACCGCTGCATGACATTCAGAATTTGTGAACAATATTTTCCAGCTACCTTAACGACTTTTCCGCGTGGGAGTTTTTTTTTATAACGTTTCATTGAAATACTAAATTTTATCATGTTTTTTCTGCCAATTTTCAATACTTTCAAACAAAAGATGTATTCACAATTTTATTTAAAAGCCCATATAAACATCAAATCGAGTCAATCGTTATGTTATAACTATTTCAATGTGATTTTCTCTGCACTGATAGAATCGATACTTTTTGGTAATAACACAATATCTAGCTGAACGTAAGGAGAAATGTACTTCAAAACAAAATAAAATACTAGTTGTATTTACATGAAAGTTAATAAATAAATATCAAAATAATATCTTTAACAATAATCCATTAAATATAAGGGTAGAATAACTAATCTGCTACATCCCTACAAAACCTTAACTGCCCCTTATAGTAGCGAAGCATCCCTATGGTTAATTTTTTTAAACTATTAGTTTTGTCTTGTTATTTCATGTATGAATAAGAAAATTAAAACACACCCATTTTTTTTTAAGAATATATATGACCGAAATCATATGTATCCTTATACACTCGAACACTAGGCGGAAAAAGTGCCTGTGTCGTTCGAGGGGAGGAGCACAACACGGGGTTCGAACCGACGACCTTTCGGATGGAAGTCCAGTTCGTTACCGCGCGGTCATGCACCTAATGCATTAAAAGATGCATGATCGTCCATTTGTAAATATTTTATTGGCGATGGCCGATTTAACTCAATTTATTCATTTTATTTTAAGTACATATTGTAATGTATTACACTTTCATTGTATACAATACAATCTGGCGAGCTAATGTGGCAATCTCTTCCAATCAACCAGAAAGAAGCCTTAAGTGAAAACCAAACTGGAATTCATTGTTTTAAAAATCTAGATCCAGCGGGATTTCAACTCGCATCCTTCGGGCTGGGAGCTAGGCATCATACCAACTAGGCCACGTAGGTCGTCGAAGTCTTTTGCGCTTTGCAGGTTTTTTTTTTTAATTCATACAACGAACAAATACTAAAATAACACGTGTAAAACAATGAAAAATTATAAAACTTATTAGATAAAAATTATAGTTATAGTATAATGCATATAAATAGTAGTTACATTGAAACAAAATATAGCACGTCATTAATAACCTTTTTTTAACTATTACACTGAATTTAAGTTTTTTTCCTGAACGAATTGAACGACTCATGAAAAACGTCTATCATATATGAGGACGCAAGCGGTTAAAACATATGATTCCATGTATGTATTGGGATCAAAAAATAGTAAATAGTTTCACATTTAAAATTTTTGAATGTATTAAAAAAGGGGAAAAAAGTTAAATAACCCTTTTATATACTGTCCGCGTATGGTCGCAAGGAAAACGTCCACTTTTTTATGGGACCAGGGCTATTCCAGGTCTATACTGGTTCAAAAAGTTAATGTTACTCTCCACGCAATATCGCGTTGCAGGTTTCCTAACAATACCTTACACCACACGATAACGCATGGGATTTCAACTACTACTACAAAATTTAAGATACACATACACTGTTTCCTGTCGGGGTAGGTGAAAATAAGAATGCCAGACTTTCCTATCGCATCATACAACTTTCGTCTCTTTTATGTTCATACGCATTCTCATAAAAATAACATACGCAAGAACGGGTCTTCCAGCCACTATGCCTGTAGGAAGGGTCTTAACTCTTTTGAACGGGACTGCTTCGGATATTGACATATTTCATATCACATTACCAAAAGCAAAAGCAAATTTTCTTCTAAGATTGAGCGCGTTAGAAAGCACTCATCATCGAATTTAAGTGACTTTGAATATGTGTGTATGTTTGTGTGTATATATGTATGCATATACATTACTTTTTATTTTATATAAATTTTTTTCATTCTGTATAATTTTTCATTATTTTTAATGTTAACACATCTTGTATTTTTCAAAGTAGTTGGGCTAAGCCTGTGTTGAGAAAATAAATAAATAAATAAAACTCCAACGATTTCTCTGACTTCTTGCATTTCCTTCTATCAAAGTATATTTCTTGATCTAATCATTCTATCCTTAGTTTTCTTATACCACGTCTTCCTTTTACATTTGTACTGTATATTTTTAAATGTTTATCTTTTCTCACACATTCGTTCTACATGTCGAAACCATCTCATACTGCTCTTCTAAATCTTACTTAATACATCAGCTATAAGTTGACGTTCATTCCTAATCACTACATTCTAAATTTTATCATACATTGTAATATATCCTTCTCAGTGCATGTATTTTGCAACATTTATTCAACACCTTTTCCTCGTCAAAAAAGAAGATGGTAATATAAAAATTTCAAAGACAAGAGTTCATTATCGAATTTTAGATATTCATTATCGAATTTTCAAGTATCAAGAATTATATATGTAAGGAGACAATATTAAATCGAACCTTGGACCTGCTTTTGGAGGACCTGCTTGAGTGGATTTTCCTCCATGTCCTGGCTTAGAACCTGAAGACTTCTCTGGTTTCTTATTCTTTCCCTTACCGGGAGTATTTGCTACATCTATAGTCTTGGACGACTTAGAGTTCCCCATATTTTGTCAACTCTGTTATTACACTTTACACAACGCGTGTACGATAAATCACCGGCGATAACTAATCGAACGTGTTCTCAATTGAGAGTTTTGTTAATTTTAATGTACTGATAACGAAAAAATGTACTTGGATGTTATATCTATAGTTATCTTATTGGGCGTTTGTTCAATAATGAAATGTTGTCATATGGAATGATTACGTTATATTTAATGATGAATGTAATCATTGATAATTTCTCGACTGACAATTCTTCGTATAATCCCACACACAAAAAATAATATTATAATTTATTCTTCTAATTATTATTATTTTAGGCCTGATGGCCTGTTATGGTTCTGCATCATTGTTTCCCTCATGTGACGTCGACTACCAGCTCTTTCCATCTTTTGGGAGGTCGTCCTGGAGGTCTGCTTGCCTGGGGGATACTGTCCCTGGCCATTCTTACGGCTCTTGGTTCCGCCATTTTGGATACCTGTTCGTTCCAGAACCTTTTTCTTCGTCGTCCCCATCTGACAATATCTTCAACTTCGCACATCCTTCGGATTTCTGTGTTTCGTACTCTATCATGAAGGGTTTTGCCTGCGATACTCCTGAGTACCTTCAGTTCGCTAGTTCGAAGGAGATTTTTGGTTCTGACAGTGTTGGCTCTGGATTCTATGCTGCATGTCATTATGGGGTGGACACAGGTTTTGTATATCCTCACCTTGCTTTGGATGTTCACATACTTGTTTTTCCAGATAGTATTCTTTAAACATCCGGAAATAGCTGCGGCCTTTTGTGATTGTTTAAGCACTTTGCCATAGAGGTCATTATTGCACATTATGCTTGTACCCAAGTATTTAAACTTTGTCACTTGTTCAATTGGTGTGTCGTTGATCGCCACACTGCATCCAGCTTGCTCTCTGGCTAGAGTAATGCATTTAGTCTTGCTGATGGAGATAGACGTTGTATTTTTTGGAAGCAGTGTGGAATCGATGTAGCATTTGTTGCAAGTCTTTCTCTGATTCGGCTATGATAGTGGCATCATTTATTAAATTTTTAATTACCTTGTTATTACACTAATTAGACTAATCCTTACTGCGCGGGTTTCTAGTTTATATCCCGAGGTTTTTTCAGGCAAAAAAATATCCTGGAGTTGTCAACTAGTGTCATATTTCAACGGTAGTGTGTATGTGTATAGTTTAGTGACCCAAATGATATATATATTTTTAAAACGATTGATTTTTACATTAATATATTTATAACTATTTTATTTAAGCTTATTGCTTTATGTGTAGATACTTTGGTGTGGATCTGGAGCTTGCCGGGGATTCGGTACTCTCAAATGGTGGAAAAAGTCCACATTTTTTTTGAGTTATCTCTACTTATGTGATTGCAGTTTAAACCCGTGACTCTATTCTACATGGTTTTTGCTAGATATGTTGGGATACTACCTTTTAAGTCTGAGGGTGGGTGTGAAAGTCTCTTATTGTATCTTTGAATTCCTGACGGAAGTAACATGTAGTCAAACTATATTGGACAATATATGATTTTACGTTCCTGACAACAATTCGAGGTACATAAAAATTTACCTATTCAGATTGGCAAAAAATAAAATCAACTTATTAAGTGTTCTTCCTTTGTTTCATGGGCTATCTATTTTAAATAGGGCCTCAGATATGAACATCTTCGAAATTACCGAAAATGTTTTTAAAAAAGTACATGGTACTTTTTAAGTTATTACTTTAATTTTAATTTAATTTAAATTGAATTTAAATTTAATTCAAATTTAATTTTAATTCAATTTTAATTTAATTTTAATTTAATTTCAATTTAATTTAGATTCAATTTTAATTTAATTTTAATTTAATTTCAGTTTAATTTTAATTTAAATTTAATTTAATTTAATTTAATTTAATTTAATTTAATTTGATTTAATTTAATTTAATTTAATTTAATTTAATTTAATTTAATTTAATTTAATTTAATTTAATTTAATTTAATTTAATTTAATTTAATTTAATTTAATTTAATTTAATTTAATTTAATTTAATTTAATTTAATTTAATTTAATTTAATTTAATTCAATTTAATTTAATTTAATTTAATTTAATTTAATTTAATTTAATTTAATTTAATTTAATTTAATTTAATTTAATTTAATTTAATTTAATTTAATTTAATTTAATTTAATTTAATTTAATTTAGTTTAATTTAATTTAATTTAATTTAATTTAATTTAATTTTAATTAAATTTTAAATTAATTTAAATTTAATTTAAATTTAATTTAATTTTACTCCATGCTTGGACACACCAAAGTGCTTCGCACAAATTCATTTGACATTTGGGAGCGGTTGAGTCAACAAACGATGCCACTCACAAAACTAACCAATTTCATTACAACTTACCATCTTTATTTACTTCCTGTGCAGCTTCATTCCAAAGTGATTTTATTACAGGTACATTTTTGTATAATTTGCTCGATGGGTTCCACAAAGGTTCCCTTGTATACACAGCTGTTATTAAAACTGACGCCATCTTGTAAAATCACTTGGTGACACAATAAAATTAACCAACACGTCTGTTCGCTAGGATATCACCAGGTGACTAATCGTCATGTAGCGTGGCGCGAAGCGTGCAGTGTGGCCATTGCGATAGTATGCGGTGCATTGGTTAGCTAGGATATGCCGCCTAGCTCGCAGCGTAGCTCTAAGCATCAAGCGAGGCTCCTAACTGTATGGCCGAGGCCTTAGGCATTTCAGGTTAACAAATATTTCTTATTTATTCATTTATATTTTTTGTTACGGTATCATATATAATTTTCTTAAAGATTTGTATGTAATTCAGTTAAACCTGTGTTATAACAGATGTAAGCTTTATTAAATGATTTTGTATAACTTTGTGAGTATTTCATTTTTATTAACGTCATGATATCAAAGCGTTTGCAAAGCATTTAAATGTTTACGATTTCGAAGTTAGGAGAGGAAAAATCACTTAAAATATACGTCTTGTGAGATGTATTGTCTTTATAATATTTATGTACAACGTGGAGATATGGACTCGACGACAAAGCAAAATACATACAGATGCATTTGAAATGTGGTACTTAAGCTACGAGTTAAATGGACGATAAAACGCACTGATGCATGTGTCCTGGAAGAGCTTCGTGTCACTGTATAATTGTCAACAATCAAATCTACTACGAGTAAATCAATTCTTTGGACACACCGTCCACGTCCGAATTTGAAAAGGCCTGTGGTTACTGGAGGCGTGGAGGGACGGGACACAAGAGAAAGAACTCGGATACTTTGGGTTGAGCAAGTAAAATACGTAATAGGGCATCCCTTAAGAGCTGCTCTCCGAAGGGTTGTGAGGACTATATTTGATAAAGTGCATACTTCACGTCCTCGAGGTTGTAAATTCGCGACATTTCATGTTTTATGAAACACGTGGTGTCGATCGACAATGACCATGTGCTTGCCTTGAAAACAAAAAGATTAAAATAGTATGAAATACCGGAATATTTTAAAATACAAAAAGGTAATAAAACCTCTTAATCCTTCTGCCGAAGTTTCAATACACCGTTTGTTATCCGGGACACTCAGGTATGATTCTGAGAAGGCTTCCCTCTGGAATGTTATACCTGGCGCGAGTTATCCCGTCGTGCTGGACATATTTTCGCCACGTGCGTTTTAGTTCCACGCCTGTAATTGGCGGCACTCGTATTTTTAAGTGAGATGGAAATATTTCTCCTCTCTTTCTCGCGATCTTGCTTTAAAAGAGGAGGCATTCGCGGGCAGCTTTCTTTTTCCTTTGGAGACTTGGCGCTGTACGGACGTTCCTTCAACGCTGGTCGCACGGAATACTGCCAGACCGATTCGCTGACTTTCTCTGCTGTATCACAGACGTTTCAGGACGACATCTTCAATTTTGGGTGAATATTGTTTCCTGTATTTAATGCTGGATTTCAGACAGCACCTTAAGCCCTGGCTCCACTTAAATTCTAATTTGCTTTTGTAAACCCCCTTGTTAAAATTCACAACACAGTCTTCGAGCCATTGATTCGCGAGCCGAACTTAAAACTTTTTTTTCTTGACATACGTTCAAGTTTTTTTTATTTGATCCATTAATATAATAAACTGTTTTGTTTTTAAAATTATATCTCGTTTAATTGTGCCCCTTGTCCCGCTGAGAATTGAGAAAGAGTTACTCAGAGTGCCAATAACCCTACGAACTCCTGAGATTAAAGAGTACTTGCCTCTTTAAGAAGCCGGCTGAACAGAGCAGGCGCGTCACACCTGGTAAGATAGTAATGTGTTATAATTGATTTATGTATTTAAATGTGTACATCTTATTGTTTCTAAAAAATAGGAAAAGGTCTGACAGGGTGGAGAGTAGATATGATGAAGATGAATTATCTAGGGCTGTTATGGGAGTATCGATGATCGGTAATAAGCGATAGGCTGGGAAGAAAAATATTATTGAGGCTTTATTTACCTGTTGTCGATAGGCTATCCCTCGCGATCAAATATAATTGTCAACCATCCTGTAGATGAAAGATGCATGTGCGTGTATTGGTGTATTACGTATATGATTTTGCATTCTAGGTAAATAAATTATAGGTAAGCACACATTCTAGGTAAATTTAACCCAAAGTTACGATGGCAAAGACATTTAACTTCCAAGACGATTGACAGGTTTGATCGACTACAGTCTTTCGTTGTGCAGTTTTATATAGTGTTATTTTCGTGTTATTTAATGCCAATTTAATAAAGCATTAAAGCTATAGAAAAACATAAATTCAGGTCTATATGGTCTAACGGTTAGCACTCCCGTTTAGCGAATGAGTGTCCTCGGTGTAATTCCTGGCGGATTCACTGTGCCATTTGTTTTATTTTTAGACCACACAATACTCGTACAATACGATAGGCCATCCGTCGTGATTTAGTATGATCGTCAGCCACCCTGACTACAAATGCAATTGTGCATGTATTTATTTATTGTATTTAAGCTGTTGCACTTCAGCAATTACACAGTCTAAACATATCAAACACAAAACTCAATGGTTAGGAGATCGATATATGACTAACGGCAGGTTTGATCTACATAGCCAATGGTTTAGTAGTTTTATTTAGTGTTATTTTTGTGTTTTTTTAAATACCACTGTATCAATTTAGGGTAAGTAGCATATTAAGAGATATCTTAAGGTCTACGAGTACAGCAAGTCAGGGATCTAGCCTGTGGCGTCCTTTTGCTTAGCTTGAATGCTAAACGTTGGACTACGGCCGCCGAATGTGATTTAACTGTAATCACTAATGTTAAATGAAGGTTTAAAGTAAAAAATAAAGCATGATTAGTTTTATCAAATCAAAGGAAGTAACATGCTAGATACAGTTTAAGAAATAAAAAACACTTGTGTATAAAATACTCATGATGCAAACCAGGAAGATTATGCAATATAAATGTAATTAAATAACAATCAATTTTAAATCGTACAACAATGCAAGTAAGAGGGGAAAAAGACACTGGTGACTAAGAACGATTGCTAATAATAGTTGTAATTTAGCAATTTAGATATTGCACTCAATTTGCTCGAGTGCATTTTAATGTCAATGCAATAACTATTAACGTAATAATGAAAATTTTGGCACAATCATTTTTCATTGCTTATGATATCGTTGCATTATTTTTTAATTAGATATTTGAATATTTATACATTCATATATAGCATCAATCCGTTTTCCTGTCTGTATTATGCAGATAGAGCGACGGACTGTTAAATAGCGATTCAAATATTGCGCCTCTTATACATCCATACAACTCCTACGATTTCTGACTTTTTTAATTTGCTTCTTTCAAAATATCATACACTTGATAACATCATATTTTACAGCTTCCACTCACTTTGGTTAAATTAATATTTTTTCAACCATTCGTTTGTCATGTCCAAACCATCTGAATACTCTTCTTGAAACTATTTTATACATTAACCTTAAGTTCGCATTCGTCTCTGATTACTTAAATCCAATTTATTTTAGGTTTATTTTTTAATTAATTTATTTTGCAAGGTAAGGACATATGCAATAATAACTTAACAGAAGTTTAAAGACATAAAGGGTCTTTCAAATTGAGTAGTTTTTTAATTAAATTTTTTTAATTCTTGAATGAAACACACAATTGGCTTTGGTTTCAAAAAACTTTTTATTGGTCATTGAAATATAATGTATGACATTTAAACACAAAAAAACAATATCCGCCAAATGTCCACCTCTTGCAGCTCTACAGATGTTCACTCTTTTGTCAAAGTTTTCGATGACATTTTGGCATAATTGCGGTTCTAACTCACGCGAATCATTTCGTCCTTCAGCTCAGGAATTGATTGAGGGTAATTTTTATAGACATAGCTTTTCACGTAAGCCCAGAGAAAATAGTCAAACGGTGTCAGATCACACGATCTTGGTGGCAAATTAACATCACCGTTTCCGGAGATTACAATACATAAAATAATTCGCAATTTTAACGCGTTGTTGTATTGTATACGACAACATTTTTATAAATGTCATACATTACACTTCTCAAATATCACAAGACCCAGGCGAGTTCGCGACACCATCTGTGTTTTATCCAAGACTTAAAAAAAAAACACACAATTCGAAAGACCCTTTACATTTCAATAATCATACACATATCACATTCCCTTCCCCCGTCATGCTTAATTAATATGCTCAGATACCGTTGACCTTCTATCAGGGCTACTAGATACTCATGTTTCAAGTCAACCAGCATCACATGTGTCAATTAAATATCCTTATCATTGAAAATTACAATGTCTGTACCCGGCGGGGAGTCGTACACATCGGGCTTAAGAAAGAGACTATCGGCCATAATCGGCTAACTTCGGCTTTGTAGAGCGTCGTCTCTGTCACTCGATGTGCTAACAGAACGTTTGACAACGACTGACAAATCGCGATGGAACACGTGTATGAATGACAGAGACGACGCACTACAAAGCCGAAGTTAGTCGATTATGGCCAAGAGTCTCTTTCTTAAGCCCGATGTGTCTTACTTACTGCCGGGTACTGTATCATACATTATGACTCCATATATTCTTCTCAGTGCACGTATTTATACAACATTTATTCAGCTCCTTTCAGTTATTACCACGTTCACGTTTCTCTTCCATTCACTCATAACATAGTTGGTACTAGAAAACTGTCGAGAACTTTAAATATGATTTTGAATAATGTTGTATAAATATTTTTTTAATTACTGTCTATCCATTTATGCATCTCTTCAAAGATTAAAAAAAAATGCAATTGTCAAATAATATTGCGAGTTTTTGCAACCTTTTTTTTTGATAAAATATTTTTTTTCAAATATGTGCTTATTCTTAACCTCTTAAGACCTCAATTTATATAAGGTTTTAAAAAATATATTCTTGCTTATGACTGTATTATTTACACTAAATGCAATATAATGTCGTATTAATTCAGATATATGGCGCCTAAAACATTCAAAGTCGATAATACAGTATCCTACACTTCATTTGTTATCATATTAAACATAAATATACCACAAATCAGTTTATAAAAAGCATATAAACTTTGTGTCCATCATAATGGACGCCAGGTCTGGAGGGGTTAAATACATATTTGTAAAAAAAACAGATAACCTCAAGAGTTCGTACTAAACCGCAATTCAACCTGGAAAAAAGAATTATCCGTCACCGACCCGTGACGCTTGGGTGTTAAGCGTGAATGCGAACCACTTGGCCAAGTCACTGACCTAGTAATGCGAATATTTTAAATAATTATGCAACCGGTAAGTGATTATTTTATTAATTTATGCAACGGTAAACGATTATTTTATTCATTTATCTCGTTCTATGAAAATAAATAACAATTTTTCCGTTATTATTCATCCAAATTGCACTAAAATTAAATTCTTAAAATATAATAATTAATTTATAAAAAGTGTGCTGAACTCTCTATTAGAATACATAACAATAAATTATTTTATTACTTCACTTATAACATTAATCCCCGCTACACATGTTTGTACTTTCTATCCCGATGCTTTCTTAAGGCGGACTGATTCCTGAAGATAATATCACCTGAAGAGACTTGGAATAGGAGGTAGAAATGCGTGTAATAGGAATTAATGTAATTAGTAAAATTACAAAGTTATTCATTATCCAATATTCTGTTTCAAAAATAATTGTGATATTAATCTTTCGTGTAACGTTTCCGTTCCGGTGCTGTGTATTCAATACACATCAATACACACATAAAAATGAGCGATTTAAAATCGAAAAAATAAGAATATTCATGGCCAATCGCTTAAATTAATTAAATTTGAAGTCAAAAGTGATAAAAATTGAAATTTCATTGCTAAAAACAAACATCGGCCGACGTTCACAAAACGGGCGAATCGACCACCTCAAATGGATGCTCGAAAGCTACTGAAGCGAGAGAAGCGAGCGAACTGAGATTCTATTTCTTGCGTTCCTATATACCGAAGTAGAGAGAGAGTGAGACGTGAACAGCGTCGCTTTCTCACCCATTGCGGTTTTTTAGAATGAATATACCTACGTCACACACTGGCACACGTTTGATTATATTGGTGAATTTATTCCCGATTTTCACAAAATATCTCTGACGTGGCCGATAAGTGCTAATTATTATTATTATTATTTTTTTCATTCAATGCGTAAATTGAATACACATCACAGGGAAGGAAGGGTTTAACTACATTGCAAACCATTTATATTTTGGTCAGTTTAAATTTAATAGGTTGATTCCACAAAATTGAATAGGTTAATTCCACAAAATTTAATAGGTTAATTCCACAAAATTTAATAGGTTAATTCCACAAAATTTAATAGGTTAATTCCACAAAATATGTGGTAAACTTCTTCCAGTACTGAAGATGAAAAAATATATATTATAAATATTAGCACATGTTCTGCTAAAATGTGCATATTTTTAACTAAATAAATAAATAAAAAATATAGGACGAGAAGAAGACTATATGAAATTGGCCTCCAAACGTCATGAGCAAAGAAACGAGCTATAAAAAGTACAGGACGAGAAGAAGACTGTATGAAATTGGCCTGCAAACGTCATGAGCAAAGAAACGAGCTATAAAAAGTACAGGACGATAATAAGACTATATGAAATTGGCCTACAAGCGTCATGAGCAAAGAAACGAGCTATAAAAAGTACAGGACGAGAAGAAGACTGTATGAAATTGGCCTGCAAACGTCATGAGCAAAGAAACGAGCTATAAAAAGTACAGTACGATAATAAGACTATATGAAATTGGCCTACAAGCGTCATGAGCAAAGAAACGAGCTATAAAAAGTACAGGACGAGAAGAAGACTATATGAAATTGGCCTCCAAACGTCATGAGCAAAGAAACGAGCTATAAAAAGTACAGGACGAGAAGAAGACTGTATGAAATTGGCCTGCAAACGTCATGAGCAAAGAAACGAGCTATAAAAATACAGGACGAGAAGGAGACTATATGAAATTGGCCTACAAACGTCATGAGCAAAGAATGAGCTATAAAAAGTACAGGACGAGAAGAAGATTATATGAAATTGGCCTGCAAACGTCATGAGCAAAGAAACGAGCTATAAAAATACAGGACGAGAAGGAGACTACATGAAATTGGCCTGCAAACGTCATGAGCAAAGAAACGAGCTATAAAAAGTACAGTACGATAATAAGACTATATGAAATTGGCCTACAAGCGTCATGAGCAAAGAAACGAGCTATAAAAAGTACAGGACGAGAAGAAGACTATATGAAATTGGCCTCCAAACGTCATGAGCAAAGAAACGAGCTATAAAAAGTACAGGACGAGAAGAAGACTGTATGAAATTGGCCTGCAAACGTCATGAGCAAAGAAATGAGCTATAAAAAGTACAGGACGAGAAGAAGACTATATGAAATTGTCCTGCAAACGTCACGAGCAAAGAAATGAGTTATAAAAAGTACAGGACGAGAAGAAGACGTTATGAAATTGGCCTATAAACGTCATGAACAAAGAAACGAGCTATAAAAATACAGGACGAGAAGGAGACTATATGAAGTTGGCCTACAAACGTCATGAGCAAAGAAATGAGCTATAAAAAGTACAGGACGAGAAAAAGATTATATGAAATTGGACTGCAAACGTCATGAGCAAAAAAACGAGCTATAAAAAATACAAGACGAGAAGAAGACTACATGAAATTGGCCTACAAACGTCATGAGCAAAGAAATGAGTTATAAAAAGTACAGGACGAGAAGAAGATTATATGAAATAGGCCTGCAAACGCCATGAGCAAAGAAACGAGCTATAAAAATACAGGACGAGAAGGAGACTATATGAAATTGGCCTACAAACGTCATGAGCAAAGAATGAGCTATAAAAAGTACAGGACGAGAAGAAGACTATATGAAATTGGCCTGCAAACGTCATGAGCAAAGAAACGAGCTATAAAAAGTACAGGACGAGAAGAAGATTATATGAAATTGGCCTGCAAACGTCATGAGCAAAGAAACGAGCTATAAAAATACAGGACGAGAAGGAGACTATATGAAATTGGTCTACAAACGTCATGAGCAAAGAATGAGCTATAAAAAGTACAGGACGAGAAGAAGATTATATGAAATTGGCCTGCAAACGTCATGAGCAAAGAAACGAGCTATAAAAATACAGGACGAGAAGGAGACTATATGAAATTGGCCTACAAACGTCATGAGCAAAGAAATGAGCTATAAAAAGTACAGGACGAGAAGAAGATTATATGAAATTGGTCTGCAAACGTCATGAGCAAAGAAACGAGCTATACAAAGTACAGGACGAGAAGAAGACTATATGAAATTGGCCTGCAAGCGTCATGAGCAAAGAAACGAGCTATAAAAATACAGGACGAGAAGGAGACTATATGAAATTGGCCTACAAACGTCATGAGCAAAGAAATGAGCTATAAAAAGTACAGGACGGGAAGACGATTGTAAGAAATTGGTCTGCAAACGTCATGAGCAAAGAAACGAGCTATACAAAGTACAGGACGAGAAGAAGACTATATGAAATTGGCCCGCAAACGTCATGAGCAAAGAAATGAGCTATAAAAAGTACAGGACGAGAAGAAGATTATATGAAATTGGCCTACAAACGTCATGAGCAAAAAAACGAGCTATAAAAATACAGGACGAGAAGGAGACTATATGAAATTGGCCTACAAACGTCATGAGCAAAGAAATGTGCTATAAAAAGTACAGGATGAGAAGAAGATTATATGAAATTGGTCTGCAAACGTCATGAGCAAAGAAACGAGCTATACAAAGTACAGGACGAGAAGAAGACTATATGAAATTGGCCTGCAAGCGTCATGAGCAAAGAAACGAGCTATAAAAATACAGGACGAGAAGGAGACTATATGAAATTGGCCTACAAACGTCATGAGCAAAGAAATGAGCTATAAAAAGTACAGGACGGGAAGACGATTATAAGAAATTGGTCTGCAAACGTCATGAGCAAAGAAACGAGCTATACAAAGTACAGGACGAGAAGAAGACTATATGAAATTGGCCTGCAAACGTCATGAGCAAAGAAACGAGCTATTAAAAGTACAGGACCTTTCGCCTGCAAACGTCATGAGAGTGTTTTAATATTTCAATAAATCACTTTGAAATTTCCAAATATTATCAAGCACACAAATAAACGATCTATTAAAAGTACAGGACGAGAAGTACACTATGTGCAATTGATCTATAGATGGCATGAACATGTTTTAATATTTCAATAAATCATTTTTAAATCACCAAATATTATCAAGCACGTAAAGAAACGAGCTATAAAAAGGCATGAAAACAGAATATGTTGCTCGAGATTTTAAAAATTATAAAGATAAAATTTGATAAGATATAGTATAGTGTACTTTAAATTACAAACTCGTTAGTGCGGAAGATAAGAAACAATTAATAATAATAAATTAAACATATAAATCATCTGTTATCAAGAAACTCAAAAAGATTCACGAGAAAATAAATAATTATTGATTATATTTTTTTTAATCTAAAAAACACTTTAAGATTGTATTTGTTTAATCTAAAAAACACATTAAGATTATATACGGCCATACGGTGTGGAAATGTTTCAAAGATATATAATTTCCTCAAAGTGATCTAATGTTTTGCTTTTCACTTTTATTTCGCACACACTCTTGACATCTCTGCTCTTTCCGATTTAGGACTATGCAGACGTCTGTTATATGGATATTACGGAAAAACAGCTGGAAAAATTACACCCTCTTCAAGTTTTATGTCTAAGATTTATTTAGACTCTGAAGGGGTTGACCGCGAGATATAGACGCCAAATTCATATACAATCTCTATTGTATTAATATCCTTAACTGTTCCGCCCCCCTTCTTATCTCGCATTTTTTAGTGTATTTCAAATCATAGACTTGCGCTGCAGTCAGACAAAGATTGTTTATTGGCCTTCCCATTTCCCAGCTTTTCTTTTTTTACATCGGCTTTACTATTCATGCAGTGAGACTCTGGAACCCGTTACAAATAAATGATTCGCTCCGTCCTTGGCACGCTTTAAGAATCGATTAAAAAACTCTCAATTTCTAGTCAGTAATGTAACGTGTTTCATTCTTCATTTTCTTCTACACCATCCTTTCCTTTCCTTTGATTGATGCTATCTCACTTTTACTTTAATATATGTATATTCATAAATTTCATAAATATTAATAATTTTTGAAATATATTTTGCAGCCATATAACTTATTTTATTTACTTCTGTCTGGTTGATTGGAAGAGATTGCTGCCTGGCATTAAGCCCGCAAAATTGTATTTACAACGAAGTGTTAAATAAATAAATATCTCTTTCAATAACCACAACTTGCGAATTTTCAATATTTAAACACAGCTCATTTAATACACATGGTAATTAACCGATAAAGCAAAATAAAATGACAAATCTGTTATACTTGTAAGGAAACAAAATATATACTGGTTATACTCGGAAGAAAACAAAACACAGAACGATTATACTCGTAAGAAAACAAAAGGCAAAACGGTTATACTTGTAATAAAATAAAAAGCAAAACGGTTTTACTCTTGAAGAAACAAAATACAAAACGTTTATAAGGAAACTAAAAACAAAATCTATGGTTGTTAAAAAACATGATCTCCCTTAATAAATAAAAGTAAAAATCGCATTGCATTAGTCACATGAAGATAAAGGCACGTTCTCACGGTTCAACTTTAGTTGACCGATTAAAGTTGATCAACAAAAGTTGAATGAAATCTGTAGTGAAGACCCATTCTCACGGTTCAAGTTTAATTGACCGATAATAGTTGATCAACAAAAATTGAATACGACTTGAATCAGTTTTTGTTCACACGTTTCAATAGAAACTGATTCTATAAACAGTTTCAATTTAATTAAGTTAAAAATGGCGTCGAAAGCATTTTCTCTTCCATCTTTTGTTTTAATTTATCGCGTTGAAAGCGAACTTGACAACCAACTTGAATTCACATGTTCACATGTTTCAAGACAGGCTTCAACTTGAAATCAAATGGCGGATGACTCATAAATCGAACGATAAAGTTTGATTGGGTCAATATTTTCTTGATCAACTAAAAAGTTGATCAACTCTATTGAAACAAAGTTTCCCATTACAGATTTCATTCAACTTTAATCGGTCAACTAAACTTGAACCACGAGAACGGGCCTTGAATCAATTTCTATTGAAACGTGTAAACAAAAACTGATTCAAGTCGTATTCAACTTTTGTTGATCAACTTTAATCGGTCAACTAAACTTGAACCGCGAGAATGGGCCTTGAATCAATTTATATTGAAACGTGTAAACAAAAACTGATTCAAGTCGTATTCAACTTTTGTTGATCAACTTTAATCGGTCAACTAAACTTGAACCGTGAGAACGGGCCTCGAATCAATTTCTATTGAAACGTGTGAACAAAAACTGATTCAAGTCGTATTCAACTTTTGTTGATCAACTTTAATCGGTCAACTAAACTTGAACCGCGAGAACGGGCCTCGAATCAATTTCTATTTAAACGTGTGAACAAAAACTGATTCAAGTCGTATTCAACTTTTGTTGATCAACTTTAATCGGTCAACTAAACTTGAACCGTGAGAACGGGCTTCGAATCAATTTCTATTGAAACGTGTGAACAAAAACTGATTCAAGTCGTATTCAACTTTTGTTAATCAACTTTAATCGGTCAACTAAACTTGAACCGCGAGAACGGGCCTCGAATCAATTTCTATTGAAACGTGTGAACAAAAACTGATTCAAGTCGTATTCAACTTTTGTTGATCAACTTTAATCGGTCAACTAAACTTGAACCGCGAGAACGGGCCTCGAATCAATTTTTATTGAAACGTGTGAACAAAAACTGATTCAAGTCGTATTCAACTTTTGTTGATCAACTTTTATCAGTCAACTAAACTTGAACCGCGAGAACGGGCCTCGAATCAATTTCTATTGAAACGTGTGAACAAAAACTGATTCAAGTCGTATTCAACTTTTGTTGATCAACTTTAATCGGTCCACTAAACTTGAACCACGAGAACGGGTCTTAAGGGGCAATAAAACATCCATATAAATTTAAATTCTTTATTGAAATCGTCATACTGATACAATATTTAATAAATATAAAATACCTAATTTATAATAACTGTTACTGTATAAGGATTTCAATCATTTATAAATACAAGTAAATTTACAAATACATTAAAAATAAACATATAATTAAATAAGTATCCATAACTAATAGAGAATATCGGATTGCCACTGAAAATAGAAATAAGAAAAAGAAGATGAAAGAAATTAGTGTAGGAAAAAAATGGTTACAACCAGCGAAACGGATATTGTCATACATTTTTTCTCAGTAGAAATTCAATAAATATTCATAAAAGTGTTCATAAAACTCTGAAAGTTCTACACTTGTAATATGCTACATTTTAACAACTATGGCATTCCCAATATTCCTGTTATATTTTATCTCTCGGATATTGTAAGACTCTTTCATTATACACGACACAACCTGGTGCGCTAGTTGTCATTTGGTTTGTTTTATATCCAACCAAAAACCGGTTTGAATGGGCTGATGATAATACAACCCATTTAACACTTTCGTTATGTCATAATAGAAGCCATTACATTTTTTTAACCTGCTGAGTTTATTGCTATGTGACAATCTCTTCCAGTCAACCACAAATATGTTTTTTTTATAGGGCTTAAGTGTTAACCAGACTGGAATCTTATTTAAAAAATCTGGGTTCCAGCGGGGATTGAACCCGCAACATCCGGATCGGCAGACAAGTGTTATTTTAAATATTCATAAACCAGGTCAAAGAAAGGCAATCAACGACACCCAAGAAGTCAATATTGTTATTCCGCGGATGTCGCTAGAAGCGATGAAGATAATTTTGAGAATCTGGTAGTTACTGGAGGTGTTGGAAACGAGCAATCGAATGGTCTCCAGCAGATGGATAGCCCAAATCAAAGTGATGACTAACTCCTCATTGAGTGCTGTACTCATCATAATACTGCCATTCTCCGGATAGGCTGGTAGTAATTTAAAGTAATTGTGGAGCGACAAGCCAGAGGATAGTCTCAGAGAAGGTGGATAGACCAAATCAAAGTTAGACGAGTGCCTTATTGAGTATGGCACCCATCCCCTGAGGATATATTCCTAGAAAATATGAAGACAGTTTGGAGAATCGGGTAAAAACTGGAAATGTTGATTGACAGTAACCAAGGGGAAATTCTTCACCACGGTGGATAGGCAGAATCAAAGTTTGACTAGTTTGTCATTGAGTCCTGCACTTATGGCTCAGGACCGCTCAGTCTCAGATTATCAGGTATCCAAGTAGCTCATCCATGACAAAAATAATAAAATTCATCATCGTCAACTATCACATCACAACACTAAACATATAACAGCACAAGAAGTCTACAAAACAACAATATTTCTTACTGTTTATATTTAACGCAATTTATTGCTTGAATCTAACTAGACTGAAACGAGATTGTAAACCCATTTTCATTTAATATTACTTGCCTTCTTTTCCCTATCAATATTTCCCAAGTTTAATATTATTCACAATATTTTAACGATTCTTCTTAAATAAAATAAAAATCTCTTTCATTATTGGTGTTCGAGAAATCAAGGTATATGATCATGTCTCTGCAAGCTTCAACGTCTTCGGGAGACTGGTTTCTGCATTCTTTGGTACTTATCAATGGCTTCACGGATGAATTTGGAAGCTGCTGAAATTTTATCAGGAGTCATAAAAGACCTGACTTCTTCTCTCAGGTTGTGGGTGTCAAAGCCATTGAAGGAGATGGTGCAATAAGGAGTGAATGTGCAGACTGCCAGAGTGGCGAGAATACCTGCAGCTAAGATTCCGGCACCGGTAACTACGTAAAGAGCCGCATGAGCAACGTACGACAGAACAGTCTAAAAATAAACAATTAACAAAGAAATTAGTAACATGTGAAATTAACGTATTCATAAAAATATTAAATAATAAAAATATATATTCTATCATAAGTGAACGTGGAATAAGAATAAAAATTGCGTTGAATTTGCGATGTGGGCACCTTTAAGAGGTTGGTAGGGAGACAACATTACCTTAGACTTTATAAATCAACCCTTTGGAATTTATAACCACTGGAATAGACACGCAATTCACAGCCAGTCGTCTCACATTTTTAGTAACACTGCTGCATGTGAAAAGACAAAAACACTCCCACACGTTTAAGGCGTCTGAATATGTTAAGACTAACGCTTTCGCTAGACTGGAGCCGTTTTTAATTTCATTATTTGACTTCCCTCGGGAATAGAACCCGAGGCCTTCGACTAGAATTCAAGCGTCTTACTAGACCACGAAGATTGCCAATATCTTATTATTTTATTCGATTTGAAAATATTATCACTACTATAAGTGATATCTTAAATTTATAGACTTATTTACAATCTCATAATGTCGAATTCTCTTTCTAGAATTCTGGCATCTTTCTAACTAGATTACGGCGATCGTATATAATCATTTTATTCGATTTGAAAATGTTACTTACTACTTAGAGAAACTATAATTTTATAGAATTATTTAGAATTTTTATGATGTCGAAATCTCCAACTAGAATTCAAACGTCTTATTAACTAGATCACATACATCTTATTATTTCATTCGATTTGAAAATGTTACCACTAAGGGGAATTTTAATTTTATACAATTATTTAAAATTTCAAGATGTCGAAATCTCCGACTAGAATTCAAACAACTTACTAACTAGATCACAGAGATCGTTCTCATCTAATTATTTTATTCGATTTGAAAATGTTACCACTAAGGGGAATTTTAATTTTAAGCAATTATTTAAAATTTAATGTCGAAATCTCCAACTAGAATTCAAACATCTTACTAACTAGATCACAGAGATCGTTTGCATCAAATTATTCTATTCGATTTAAAAATGTTGCCACTACAGAAGGGAAATTTATATTGTATAGAATTATTTACAATTTCATGATGTCGAAATCTCCAACTAGAATTCAAACATCTTACTAACTAGATCACAGATATCGTTTGCATCTAATTATTTTATTCGATTTGAAAATATTACCACTAAGGGGAATATTAATTTTATAGAATTATTTACAATTTCATAATGTCGAAATATCCAACTAGAATTCAAACGTCTTACTAACTAGAGCACAGAGATCGTTTGCATCTGATTATTTTATTCGATTTGAAAATGTTACCACTCAGGGGAATTTTAATTTTATACAATTATTTAAAATTTCATGATGTCGAAATCTCCAACTAGAATTCAAACATCTTACTAATTATTAAATTCAGGGATCGTTTGCATCTAATTATTTTATTCGATTTGAAAATGTTACCACTAAGGGTAATATTAATTTTATAGAA
Organism: Odontocerum albicorne; assembly: GCA_949825065.1. Classification (NCBI taxonomy): domain Eukaryota; kingdom Metazoa; phylum Arthropoda; class Insecta; order Trichoptera; family Odontoceridae; genus Odontocerum; species Odontocerum albicorne. The sequence goes on from OX463850.1 coordinate 39,846,664, forward strand.
TTATTTACAATTTCATAATGTCGAAATTTTCAACTAGAATTCAAACGTCTTACTAACTAAATCAGTGTTCCCCAACCTTTTTAGACCTGTGGACCGGTAAAAAAAGGAAAATATTTTCGCGGACCACTAATACTGAAATAAAAAATGTTTTTTTTATTAAATATTTTTTAAATCTTATATTGCGACAGATGGACATATGTAACTATAATTGACAAATATACATATAACAGTTAAACAATTTTAATTGTAACATTGTCTGGAACAATTAAAATTTAACAAAAGCCATGGGGTTTTTGCAACAAACTAATGCGAAACATGCTTTTGATCTTTGCTAATATATTGGATATTCTTGGCTGCAGTGCTGTCTCTGACATACGAAGTGCTGCATTCACGTCCAGTATATTCCTTTGTTTCGATTTTATCGAGGACATGGATGAAAATCTTATATTTAATATTTTTGCATGGCGATTTCTTGAAATTTGGCATACTGTTTGCGGCCCGGCGGAAAGTCTCTGCGGCCCGACATCGGGCCGCGGACCACCGGTTGGGGAACACTGAACTAGATCACTTAGATATTTTATTCGATTAGAAAAAATGTTACCACTAAGAGGAATATTAATTTTATAGAATTATTTACAACTTCACGATGTGGAGTCTCCAGCTAGAATGCCATCGTCTTACTAACTAGACCAAAGATATAGTCAGAATCTATAATATTTATTTTATTTGATTCGAAAATGTAACTGCTAAGGGAAATTTTAAATTTATAGAATTATTTACAATTTCATGAAGTATTTATAATGAGTATTTGAAGACGGAAATACATATTGTGTACTGTCATTAAAAATATAATTAATTGATTCGTAGAATTTTTACATCCTTGTTTACACAATGAAAAAAAAATGTTGTTTTATATTTGTTTATATACCACAAATAACATGAAATCTCACTTGTGTTCGTATATAGCAGGGGCAGGAAACTTGCGACCTATAAGACCATTAACTATTTTCTATTTTCAATGTATAATGACGCAAACCAAAATTATTGAAATAATCATAGTATAAATAGGTCAAAACCCATACGATGGTTGTCATCAAAGAAAGAATACGAGAATTGAATTTTGAATACAAGAGAGCGAGAGAGGAATACTTGGATTCTCTCCGAAAGTAATTCGAAATTTGAATCTCGGTGGGTCCGTGATACTGAACGAATTTTAAATACCTAGCTAACAATTTTTGAACCAGTGTTAAAGTGGACGATGAATAAATGATATACTCGTATATAAACAAATTTTACATTTATGAATATATATTTTCATAAATGTAGAATTTGTTTTACTTCCGTGAATATTTCACGGGTTGCAGCTAGTTGAAATAAATGAACACAATATTATTAAATTTACTGACCGATGGGTAAGGCATCATGCTCCAGATGTAAGTGAGGGGTCCAATCCCTGAAGAAGTAGCTAACTGGCTGTATGCAGATGGGACTAAGTACCCTTCATATCTGGAAAAAAAATACACAAAAAACATAAATAAATGCGATTGTATTCATTCGATTGGTATTCTTGTTTTTCTAATTTGCATATGCTATGTGGATAAATGGCAAATTTATGGATATATTTCCATTTCTCAACCCTTTATTTGGCAACCTTTCTGCCGAGATACAAACACTTTTAAATATTAAAAATATTGTAAAAAATATACAAAATATTAGAATAAGGATAAAATAAGGTATAACATAAATACTTTGAATAAAAGTGTTTGTGTCACCCGTAATATGTAGCCAAACACAGGGTTAAACGTTAAAACTATGCTCAAACATGTTTTAAAGTGAAATCCAAAACGAAAATAAAATTATATAGATGGAAAAGCAACCTATTATCTCCTAAATTGCAGACAAACGTCTTATTAACTTGTCTAGAGGCTGTAGCAAATTAATCGTGACGATCGTTACGGAACTTTGATTTCTTTACCATTGGATCTTTGAGTTTAATATGTCAAGACTGTGAGATTACTGAAGTGCAAAAGTTTGCACACAATCAACTAATATATGTATAGGCATGTACTAACCACAGGATAGTCGATAATAGTCCTCGATCACGATGGATTGCCTATAGTATCATATTTTAGGTCTAAGAATAAAACCAGTACCGAAGTAAATCCGCCAGGAATCGCACCGTGGACGCCTATTTGGCTGGCGTAAATGCAAACCGTTAGACAGCGGAGGCTGACTTAAATCCCGAATGTATAAGTTTTGTTCATGTTACATATTGCAATGCCACAATACTATTACTATTTATTGAGTTTATAATTATAATAACTGTTTATATTTATAATTTTTATTTTATAATCAATGAGCATAAGGGTGGGGGTTGAAAAATATCTGATGTTCTTGTTACTGAGCTCGCCCTCTATTTGTGGGGTTTTATCTATTTGAAACGATATTACGAGATAGCCCAGAGCTTTGCTCCCAAATGTGTTTTCTTTTCCATTGCTCTAATACGAGTATATAAAAGTATGTGTAATTTCAGGATATTCTATAATGCTTTCAATAAATTTATATTTATTGATTTTAATCACAGTCACATTTTTTATATTATTGTCTTTAATCGGTTTAAATTTCAGACTCTCATCTCATATTGTCATACCACTGCATTTACGGTGAGTAATGACCATTGGACATTTTGTTTGCACACCTTCATTGGTCTCGAATCTTTAGCGAGGAATCAATATCCAGAGAAAAATCAACTTCCTAAATAATATTTATTTATATCAAAACATTTCTTAAGATGACAATAAACGCAGACTATAAAAAGGTAAATAATACAGTCGATGCAATTTCAGACAAGTGTTTTATCAGTTGCAATATCATATCCAACCTCAACGTACCCTCATAATAAGGGTTGTGATCAGCCACGTCTGAAAACGTGTCTAAAATCATTTCAAATATGCACCTTTGAAAATTTACATATTGAGTTAACAACGCATTAAATTTTGAAGTGATACCCTAAAGTTTAGGTGCCCTTTGGTCTCTAAAGTGTACCTGGACCTTCAAAGAACCCATTAATATTTATAGGTCTGATCCTTTTCGGACAAAATATGAAAATATGCTTTTAGGTCTAGTCTCTTTTGCAGTCTTTATGGATGGTCAAAGAGAACTCTTCTGAGGAAAATAACCTATTTTGAATGAGTTCAAATATCAAGTGATCCTTTCATAAAAAATCTTTTAAATTGATCTTTTGAGGTGTATTTTAAATTTCAACGGAGTGCTCTCAAAACAAATAGTTTTTTTAGTAACCGATTACTGTGGCCTTGTTAGAAAAACGCTTGACTTAGAATTCAGAAGTTGCGGGTTCGATCCTCATTGGTACCAATTTTAAAAGGTTCCATTCTGAGTTTCATTCCAGGCTTCTTTAATAACTTTCTCGTAAGTTGAAAAAGATTCACACATAATAATAAACTCACCAGTTTATGTTGTTTACATTGAAAGAGTAAATTATTAAATAATTTTTACTACGATTTTTCGATACGTTTTGAAAATATTTTGGTATATTTTTAGATAACTATTGTACAAAATTATTTTCTGTGATATTTGGTCAACCGAGGAATTGCGTGCTCGGTTCCCGTTGATTTCCATTTTTTTTAAATGGTTGCATTCTGATTTACAGTATTCTTAAACATTTTTCTCGTTAGTTGAAAGAGTTTGACACCTGGCAACAAACTCTCCAGGTTGTACTGTGTACTATGATTATTTGCTACATTTTGATATTGTTTTTGTTTATATTGTAGATAACATTAATAAAGTTTTATGTGATAATTTGTCAATTTCTAGTAGCTGCTTATCCAAATAATTTTAAAAATTCTCTTAACTATGACAACCTTTCGGGCCTAATTTTGAGATCGCCTTTACTCTTCGATTCAATTCTTCATTGGTTGGAAGATATTGTTACATGGCAATAAATTCGACATGTTGTTCTATTTAAAAAAAAAAGTGTTTTTAAAAACTATGATTGTCTTACCCATTTTGGATTCCGTATCCAGTTTCATATCCGGGGTAAGCAGCGAAGTTATCTCCGTATCCATCATTGTGGTAAGCCAGGTCTGTGGGAGCTGCAGTCACCGGTGACATAGATGGGGATATAGATGAGGGCGAGAAGGAAGCTGTCTCCTGGAACAACAAATTATAAGGCTTTTAAGTTGATGCTTAAAGACACTTGAAAAATATAAATAAATACCAAGAAACTTGTTTTAGTTTTGTTCTCATGATATAGATCTAATAAATAAATACCAAGAAACTTGTTTTAGTTTTCTTCTCAAGATATATATCTTATTAAAACTTGAACGATACTGACAACTTAAGGAAAAATTAATATGTGATATACAAGATTTAAAAAATGTAAATATTAGATATACAAATATCTAGAAAATATTAATATCTGAAAAGCCATCTTTCAGCAAAGTGAATATTTGATAAACATTAAAAAAAATGAATATTAAACGTAGGATGATATTTGATAAACATTCGGAAAAATGAAAATGAAATATTAAATTATGTAAAAAAAACAATAATATTTGAGGAATAAACATGAAAAATTGTGAAAATTAGATTTATGAATAAATTTAAAAAATATTGTTAGAAAAACGAACATTCAGGAAAAGTGAATAGATGATAAACATACAGAAAAATATATTAAAAAACGGACGAGTCTGCAAGAAAATTTAGTTTATATCAAGGCATACTAGTTTTAAAGGAAACCATAGCGTAGATGTGCGAGTGTACATAAAAAAATTATATTAAGGTACAAGTTGTAGGTAAAACAAGGGATACATAAAAGAGCGCATGAGAAAAAAATTCAAGAATATTTAATAACAGATTTTTTTTCAGAATTCATCAATTTATACTGACTGGGGACACCCAAATTGGGGCGAATAGCCATTATCAAAGGATATTAAATTCCAAGTGTTCAACAAAACTATACTTGAAGTGATCAACAAAAAATCATTTCAAATATCATATACGAGAAAGTAGGAAAAATTGTGTGAATATATTATCAGCTCAAATATAAGAATACTATAGACCAAATAAAAAATATTCCTCAGATGTCCATAGTAAAGACTATGATGATTTCTCAAAATATGCATACAATGTCTAACTCTTCACGATGTGCAATTATAGAAGTCTAGAAACAAAAAGACATGAATCCATTGCTATATTCCTACTGCAGGTATTTTAAACTTACAGCACCCTTGATGAGAATTTACTCTCTAAACGGGAATTACGCTAATTAATTTGTCATTATATTATTGTTATTAAATGTACCGCCATACTAGAAGATCTAAGTATATTATATATTGAAGCGCTTGATCGCGTGGTAACGCACTATAATTCTATGCAGCAAGTTACCAGTTCGAACCACGCACTATTTTACTCCCGAAGTAATATAAATTCTTTCAAAAAGTAAGATAAAATGCTGGTGCACTTATACCATTGGATCCAGTACAGCAGTGTGACCGGTGAGTTTGCTGGTGTTCAAATGACTAACTCACTTAAAAAAAACTCCAACTGAATTGACATTTGAAAGACGAAGAGATCTTTGACTACGAGGCCTAGCAAAGACGACTTAGTATATATTGCACCAAATTAATGACACTGTAAATATATTCTCAGCCCCGCTTATCAGTATGATAATAATTCTGGCCAGTACTCTTCCGTACGAATAAACTAACTAGTAGCAACCCCTTTTAGTGGTAAATAAAAAAATTAATAACATAAAATTGTTAATACAAAAAAAGGGTTTATCATGGCTTACCGGTGAATATATAGGCTGGTCACCAGGGTATGGAGCACCCGGTTGGTAGACTGGACTACCGTCAGCAAGGCAGAGCCCCAGGAAGGCTAATGTCAGGCATACTGAACCGAAACTTCTCATCTAAAAACCATTAAAAGGGTTAGAACATGTTTTGGTTATGGATATGAGTTAATTATTATATAAAACATTTTTACTTCACGAAGTCCCACATTTTAATGCATTGTTATTATTAACGACAATTGTTTTCAAAAGCGGTTAAATTAATTTATAATTTAGTTTCTGTTTTTTAAATAATATACAGAATTGGCCAATTAACACTGATATTTTTTTAAATTTATTTATTATTACATTATTACAAGAAATTTATTTATTATTACAAGAAATATACATTATTTGCGAAAAAACAACAAGTAATTTTATTTGGACATACAATTTTAATGGATTTGGGTTTGTTGTCTTTCATTTGTCGTATCCCCAGTAAACTAGGCTTTTGCCTGTATCTCACTGAGGATAGTTTGATATTATAATAAGTACACACTTTTTATTACGAATTTCTTAAAATGTATAGAAATAATTTGTAAAAAAGTTATTCCAACAAAACCTCTAATGAGGTAATACAAAGTATCTAAGAGTGCATTATTATCAACCTACGTTGTATACAGCTCAACCTGACAGGTTAATTGCCATGTATTAAACGTTTCCAACCAATTCGAAAGATAGCAAACAAGCCTAAAATGACAATCAGAATGGAACACTTTTAAATAAAATCTAGGTACTAACGGGAATTGAACCCGCAAAATCCGGGCTGGAGAGAGGTGTTTTGTTTGAAATCTTGTCAAGTATTATAAAATACCATTAGAAAATTATGGTCTTTTAATTTTCAGTTCTACATGTACGAGTATGTACAACATCCAAAGTAAATTATTTAGTATGTTAACCAATAAATCAATTTGTTCCATTAATTACACGAATCCTCGATACACGTGTTTCTATCAACTTTTTCGAGGCCCTCTTCAGGCGGAAAGATCCTGGTTTGTTATGAGAGCAATTGTAAAATAAGATTGGTGTCATAATATTTAACTATGGATCACCCATTTTAAAAGTATGTGTGTGTGTGTGAGGATATTAACGGAAAGATGTTAATTTTCATAAATTATTTAAATTTAAATAACCACAAAGTGAAAGCCGATACCTTTGATTATTTTTTTAAGTTTTCCACCGAAATATGTTAACTCGCCAATAAGCTTTAGAAAATGTATGAAAAAATTAAACGAATAAATTGAATCAATAATTACAATACATTCAAAATGAAAATAAATTATCAACAATTTTTTAAAATCTCAATTAAATTTTTAAAAAATATTTAAAATATATACACTTACCTTGTTTAAATATGTGTATCGTCTTTGTAGATAAAATTAAGAAAATAACCTCTTGTTGTAGATTGAGATGTAAGTCAAACGAGAAGAGTCGAGGTACTCAGAGTAACTACTTCAAGCAAATGAATTTAAGGGCTGGTAATGGCCCATTTTATATAGGGCCATGGACGCCGATAATGGCGCCAACTCATCCCAAAATTTCTAAGGGAGAAAGCGAAGACTGGACGGCGATGAATCGGCGACAAGGAATGCAAACATTTTATAGAAATCATAAAATTTCGTAATTAGACTAACGACATAAATATTTTGACGTTTCGAATTTAAAATACAATTTACCGCATACTTCAGAGTATATTTTATAACAAGTTTGTAAAATTAACAATAAACCTTATTAGAACATTTTGTAATAAATTACTTTGTGCAAACATGGCGTGTGCAGCTTTAGGAAGCATTTAAAGACAAACTTTTATATAATAAGATTTTATCTAAATTTATGATTATATATGAACATAACTCATACGCTACACCTAAATCCGAACGTATTACTTATTGGAAGATATACAAAGGTTTCTTTGTGGTTCGTCTTCCCTTGGTAAGTTTTCTGCGTTTTTTAAAACATAACCAAATGCGTGGATGTACCAAATCTAATGGTCGCAGTTATCATCTTTCTGTCCTTATACCCCACTTATACTATAGTTCAGAAAATGTAGGATGAGTTCTGTGACAGCTCACAAATTTGCCCCAATACAACCTTGTAAGGATGTTCAGTAATTTTAATTATTTTATCAACTTTAATATAAGCATCAATTCTAATAAATAACAACTTATTTAGGTAAATACATTACATAAGGTTGTATTGGGGCAAATTTGTGAGCTTTCACAGGACTCATCCTAGAATTTCCGAACTATAGTGTTTATTTATTTTTAATATTTTTTACCTGTTTATAATGGTGGATTCGAATCCCGAGCTAGACCACTTTTTTTTAAACGCCGCTATATAAGTTGTTTATTATTTAGTATCATCATTGATTGTTATTCCACCAATCGCATTAATCTCCGTGGCACATATTTCTTATCCCTATATCGAGGCTCTCTTTAGGTGGATTGACACAGCCAGCCAAAACTCCATCTAAAGAGATCCTCGGAACAGGAGGTTGAAACACTTGTCGTGGGAATGTTTTTTTTAGTAGAATAACAAAATAATTTATTATTGTATACACTGTCATACAAAGGTCCACAAATTAAGATATTTCTTATGCGTAAATTTCATTCTTATTTTTAAATATTGACGTAAATCATGTGATTGGTTTGATACTCTAACCCAGTGTCTGCCAAACTGTGTGCCGCAGCACATTAGTGTGCCGCAAGAAGTCTCAGGGTGTGCCGCGAAGGAAAAAGCCTCAGAACTGTACATTTTATATAATGCTTATTCATTTAATTTTTCCTTTAAAGAACTCCTTTCTGCACCATTTTCCAAGTATTTTCCATCACTTGATTATCAAATGTACCAGTGGGTCATCAATTCATTCGCAAGATTCGACGGTACACACCTGACACCAACAGAGGAAATTTTAAAAGATCTAAAAAATTACCCTGTGCACAAAGTCTCATTTTCTGAGCAAGAGTTATCAGCATTTTGGATATCGCTTTGGAGTCAATATCCTCGATTGGCTAACAAACAACAGCAATTAAATCTCTGTTGCCATTTGGGTCGTCGTATCTTGGCGAATTTGGTTTTTCAGTGCTCGTGGAAATGAAATAAAAAAAAACGAGAGCGGTTACATATGGTAGATGAGGAATTACGTGTTTGTTTGTCTAATTTAGAGCCGCGTTTTGACAGAATTCTTTCTTAAAATCAATTGCATCCTTCTCACTAATAAACTTATTACCACCTATGTATGGTACATATGTCATATGTTGATAAAATATTAAAAAAGTTTGTTACCTTCACTATGATTTCCTTTCTTCATATTAATAAGGTACATTTCCTGTTTTAAGGCATTTTTATTTGGTGTGCCGCGGAATAAATCCCATTCAACAGTGTGCCGTGAGGTAAGTTTGGCAGAACACTGCTCTAACCTATCCGCATTCATGATACGAGGGTGTTAAAAAGCATATCTTAGAGACAACATTATCTTGAACTCCCTAAATCAAGATTGTATTGTTGTAATAAATAAAATACTAGTTCATTATTATATATATGTTCATTTTACTAACACACGGGGATAGGTATCAGATAAGTTTTACAATTTAATACTCCTTTTTTAAATTCGGTTATTTTCATTAAATTTTAAATTCGGATATTTTCATTTATTTTTAAATTCACACATATTTTATTAAAATAAAATATTATAAACAAAGCACTCTGTCTAACTTGTAGGCGTATGCGTTATGATATTTCGATATTTTTATCATACATATGTATGTACCATCATACTGTGTCCTTTTTGAGTAGGACAGATTTCCCCACCTTTTATTCATGTACATAACTGTCGCTTCATCCATTTCAATAGCATCATCATTATCATTGTCAACCTGGGTCGATCCACTGTTGGATGAAGATCTCCCCATGTTGACTCCAAATAATTCGGTGTTTTGCTCGTTGGTGCCATCTGATGCTGCCATGCTTTCTGATTTCATCTATCCAGCGTACCTTTGGTCTTTTTTTGGGCATCTTTTATGCCTCTTGGTTACTATTGGATTATTACGAATATCAATCGGGAATTTGACATTTTGGCTACGTGTCCTGCCCATTGCCACTTCATTTTCTTGCACACCTTTATTACGTCTTTCGTTTCATTTACGATCTCTTTTAGTATAACCCAACACACATCTCTTCATGTTCCTTTTTGCGGTCTGGAGCTTTTGTGTGTTCTTTGCTGTGAGCGTCCATGTCTCACAACCATACGTAAGTACTGCGAGAATACACTAGATTTATTGGAGAATACACGCAACTATTTTCATATATCTCATCATAAATGCTCTCATGTTTCTCATACTTGTCACCCTTCCCTCAAATTAAATTTCTCCAGCTATCATCTTCCCCTATTTCCTTGCGTACCTCTTCCTCGTTCTCCATTCATTTCAAACATATATTTGTTTCATAAGTCTTTCGCAACTCATTCTTTCAATATAATCAAACCATTTCAAAATTCCTTTCCGAATTCTTATATTAACATACGTGTCTAACAGATATCCTTTACTCAATCATTTCTTAACAATTTGTTTTATCGAACATTGTTTATTCCACTTTATGTAACGGTATAGCTCTACCGGTTTCAAGGTTTTCCCCTCATCATCGAGGGAGCACAAATAAGACAAGAAAAAATGAAAAGAGTAATCTTGTTGGTGCTCCCTTGATGATGAGGTGAAAACCTTGAAACCGGTAGGGCTATACCGTTATATAAAGTGGAATAAACCGTGTTTGATAAAACAAATTACAATGTCTTTAACCTTCACAATGTCTTAACAATAAATAACATATTTCTTGCCATATCAAACAGACGACCTCCGTGGCCTGGGGGTAAGACACTTGTCTGCCGATCCGGAGGTTGCGGGTTCGATCCTCGCTGGAACTCAGATTTTTTTAAATAGGATTCCAGTCTGATTAACACTTAGGACCTATAAAAACATCTTTCTGGTTGGTTGGAAGAGATTGCCACATGGCAATAAACTCGCCAGGTAAAAAAAAAAAAAAAAAAAAAAAAAAAAAAAACATTGCAATATCAGATATTCTACAAAAGACCTACAATTCTATCGCATTTATTCCATTCTTATCACCCCTTTCAACGACCAGCCTTCACTTTCATACATAATCATATATCTTACGTTTGATCAAAATTATCAACACAGGTAAAATATGGATTCAATATTTTTCTTAACTTATAATAAGCTTATTTTGAGATTTTTGAGGAAACCTTATATCATTCAATATGTGTGTATATTAAATTTTTTGTATTGTAATTGAAACAAAAATTGAATATTTTATTGGCTTCATATTTTTGGCTTATTATATTAATAAACACTTAATTAATATGCCTAATAATTAATATGTTTAAAAATCACAAAAAAAAAACATTTTAGGGGTTGTGCCATTATTTGTATATTTGTCCTTTTATATATCTATATTACCGCATTGGTTATCTCTAGACAAGTCATACAGGAGACAAAAGTAATTTATTTATTTTTTACAATGCTTTCCATTGATGCAACTCTGAGATAACTTTTAAAAATTTGTCGTCTTCAAACGAATTGATAACAATGTTGATAAAATGTTTTGCAGATTTGCATTTTGTAAACTCTATTCAGTCAGTTAAAAAATATTTTCTTATTTAAAAGCGATTCTTCAGATAAAGTTCGTAATAAACATACGCGGCAGAAGAGTACGTTAAAATGTTATCCAAATTAATCGAATTTTGAAAGAAGGAAGAATAAAAAAAATTAATGTGGACGTGGCAGAAGCAAAATATGTGTTACAGAATGAAATAATATGAATACCTGTTCTCTTTACCTTCTCCGATAGGGGCATGGCGTAATGGCGTTGATGATAAAATAAAAATCTTCAGGATGCATTAAAAATGTTGCATTTAATCATAATATCAATGACCATAGATATAAAGAAAGACATGCCATACAAACCATACATAGTGGCTGGATGTAATAAGGAATGATATGAAATTTGCTAAACAATACGTTCAAGATAGAGGAAAGAAGAGAACGAAGATTCGTAAAGGAGATCTTATATTTAAAATCTACATTACATTGTCGCATGGTAACGCACTGAATTTCCGTGCGGAATGTCACCGGTTTGAACCCCGCGCTGTGCTACTCTCCTCGAATGACAGAACTTTTTTCCGTCTAGTATTCGATGGTAAAAGAATACCTATGACTTAAGTCATATCTATTCTTCCAAAAAAGAGAAAAAACGAAAACATGCCGATGTGCTCCGATCGTCTCACTTCGGTGTGCCATCGGATCCAGTACAACTGCGTGGCCGGTGAGTTTGCTGGTGTGCAACGACTAATTCATTTACAGAAAAAAAAAGCTAACTTAATTGACGTCATAATGATGATAGTAAAATTGGATAGTTGCTAAGAAGAAGCGAGTCTAGTCCTAATGACATATACAAGGTTTCCAAGACTTTTGTGTGATCACCAAAAAAAAAAACATAGAACAAAGTCTCTCTATCCTGAGACAGCTGAATAGCTACCTATAACGCCGTACTTCATTGCAATATCTTAAATATAAGCTTAAACTAATTCCGACTTCTTTTCAACCCTCAACCTTTCCCTTGATAATGAGGTGCTGGAGAGTACTTTCCACTAAGTACAATATGGTCTAAATATGACATCTTACGAATTTGATAATAAGTAAATAACTTATTTAAGTTCAATTGAGAACATTGGAATTATTCGCTAAGTCTTTTCAAGTTATTTTTCTGTGTATCTACAATTCAAGTAATTTTAATAAAAATACCATTAAGTGAGCAAACTCTTCTCAAATGCATTCAGTCTACTCGACGTGGATACCTTCAAATATTTTTATGCAAGCACCGTCACACGGGCAGAGATAACAAGTCACCAGAACGTCCTATTTCGACATACATACTTCGCCTCTTCTACATTCATACAACTTAACATGGCTTTTTACATATCCGTCTTCCAAAATAACACCACTTGATCCAAACATACTATATTCGGTTTTCCTCTATCACTCACATTGTTCTGTCTTTCTTTATTAATTCGTTCTACATACTCAAACTATCTAAGGGTACCCTTCTTCATCTTACTCAACGCCTTAAGTTCAGCATGTCTTCATTATCAATGCAGAAATATTGATCTTATGGTATCCTTCTTCATCTTACTCAACGCCTTAAGTTCAGCATGTCTTCATTATCAATGCAGAAATATTGATCTTATGGTATCCTTCTTCATCTTACTCAAAGCCTTAAGTTCAGCATGTTTTCATTATCAATGCAGAAATATTGATCTTAGGATATTCTTCTTCATCTTACTCAACGCCTTAAGTACAGCATGTCTTCATTATCAATGCAGAAATATTGGTCTTAGGATATTCTTCTTCATCTTACTCAACGCCTTAAGTACAGCATGTCTTCATTATCAATGCAGAAATATTGATCTTATGGTATCCTTATTCATCTTACTCAACGCCTTAAGTTCAGCACGTCTTCATTATCAATGCAGAAATATTGATCTTAGGGTATCCTTCTTCATCTTACTCAACGCCTTAAGTTCAGCATGTCTTCATTATCAATGCAGAAATATTGATCTTATGGTATCCTTATTCATCTTACTCAACGCCTTAAGTTCAGCACGTCTTCATTATCAATGCAGAAATATTGATCTTATGGTATCCTTCTTCATCTTACTCAACGCCTTAAGTTCAGCATGTTTTCATTATCAATGCAGAAATATTGATCTTATGGTATCCTTATTCATCTTACTCAACGCCTTAAGTTCAGCACGTCTTCATTATCAATGCAGAAATATTGATCTTATGGTATCCTTATTTATCTTACTCAACGCCTTAAATTCAGCATGTCTTCATTATCAATGCAGAAATATTGATCTTATGGTATCCTTCTTCATCTTACTCAACGCCTTAAGTTCAGCATGTCTTCATTATCAATGCAGTAATATTGATCTTAGGGTATCCTTCTTCATCTTACTCAACGCCTTAAGTTCAGCATGTCTTCATTATCAATGCAGAAATATTGATCTTATGGTATCCTTATTTATCTTACTCAACGCCTTAAGTTCAGCATGTCTTCATTATCAATGCAGAAATATTGATCTTATGGTATCCTTCTTCATCTTACTCAACGCCTTAAGTTCAGCATGTCTTCATTATCAATGCAGAAATATTGATCTTATGGTATCCTTATTCATCTTACTCAACGCCTTAAGTTCAGCATGTCTTTATTACCAATGCAGAAATATTGACAAGTGTCATACGATTAATAAACTTCAACAAAGTTTTGGAAAAAAAGGAAAATTAAAAGATTAAGCCAAACTGATGGAACATATTGAAGTAAAAGAGGGAAAGAAGTATATTGATATAAGAAAATTAAACCCTTTTTTCTTTTCCTTACTTCTAAAAGAAAATTATGTTATGATGAATAAATATTTGTCATAGAACTCGTAAGTTTTTTTTCCAAATAAATAAATCTTGGGTTAAGGTAATCCGGGGACATTAATAAATAACCATTTTTCCTTAATCTAGAGTTCTTGATATCGGTCATCGTATAAATTATAAAACATTACAAACAGATCCTTCATGAAGTAACTTCATTAAATTTGAAAGAGAATCTCTCATTTGAATGGAGGGTATCATCGGGAACTTTCACGTTGAGCGAGCAGAGAGACCCTTTCATATTTTATTGGCCGCCTTTGTAAACAAAATATACTTGTGATATAAATATTTTGTTTAATGGTGCCTTCATATTCGCCTTAAAGTACCAACAAGTGTTTTATCATTAATCAAAGGGGGGATGAATATATTAATAAATAATAATTATATATTTTTAATAAAATAAATAAAACACTTACTTTAAAAAAAATTGTATTCACAACTGTTTTATTTGAGTTCACTGCCGATTTCAAAAAAACAATCATGTAGTGAACTCAAATGAAACAGTTGTGAATACAAAACAAAAAATGTATGTATTATTTATTTTGTAAAATAATTTTGATACCTCAATGTGAAATAAATGTATTTTCTTAGATTTAAGAAATATATTTTTCCCATGAGAGGAAGGTGTATTAGAGAAAACCAAAGAAAGTATGGTAAGTTCAAGCGAATTATTATACTTTGAAATAATTTGACGACTCTAATAACGTATTTATGATACACATACATATCTTTAAAAATATAATGTAAATGCACTACAAAAGTAAATACCAATATATGACTACAAAACACAAATAAAAAAGAACATCTCTCAAGGGAATATTAAAGAACAAATAACAGATTGAAAAGACTAAGTTTACTAAGTAAATAATTTAATAATAAGCTTCTCTCTCAAATGTATTTTTTGCTATTTGTCTTGAGATATACGAGTATATGTCATTTTGAAATGTATTTAAATATGTGCAAACTATGTTGTGGTCAATAAACCTATATTTGTTTATTTATTTAATCAAAGGGAAATTTATGTAGCGCTGTTTAGAGAGCCACATTTTCTCAAGAACGCTCTAACTTGTGATTTAACCCCATTATTATTGACAGTGTAAAAAACAAGTTGAGTGGAAGGTTAATAAAGTAGGGCCTGCATGTTTAATGGTTTTTTTTTTATGTAAAAAATACGACATATTTCTGTTACTTTTTAATGAATGAGACATGTTTATTCATCGACAAAAAAAAGAAACAAAATCTTTATTTCTTAGTATTTTTTCAACCGTTCATTCTTAACTGAACCGAGTTTACATACACATTGCGATAATTCTTGACTTTTGTTCTTAAAGGATAAGGCAGGTTGTGATACGCTTCAAAGGAAAGAGGAACAATAACAGTTCGAGGAGCACATTCCGTCCTCTTAGACCAGACATCAGAGATAGGTTTCAAGGAAGTACTTCCTTCCTATTGTAATGCAAAAGGGACAGTTGAAGTTTGTTAATGGATTTGGCAGTACTCATTATGACAGGGTGAATGAGGACTGAAAGTGAATTGGGATTTTTTTTAAATGTAAATATCTCTAATTTGTTGTTTATATTAAAAAAAAAAGATACAACACAAATTCCATTTGTTTTGGGATTTTTAGAAAAATATTACTAAACTTTGTATGAGTTAGTACGAAATAAAAAAAAATATTTACTAGAATAAAAACACCACCATCCCATATATAGGGTTCTTCAATTTGAGCGGTTTTTTGAATATTTTTTTTTAATTCTTGAATAAAACACACAATTTGCTTTGATTAAATTTTTTTTTATTGTTACTTGAAGAATATTGTATGACATTTAAACACAAAAATAATATCCGCCCAATATCTACCTCTTGCTGATCCACAGATGTCCACTCTTTTGTCAAAATTTTGGTAAGACGTTTCTTATTCAATCTGGGGGTTATGAGTTTGATTTCTGTTTATGTCCCATTTATGTTTATAAAAGTTCTACTCTAGTTTTCGTTTGAGACATCTTTAACATATTTGTAGATGGTTGGAAGAGATTACCACATGGCAAAACATCCGCCCGATTTATTGCAACGTGACTGGATTAAACAAAATTGTAATAAACTACTATGTTTTCATTCTCATACTCGCATACTTGTGTACATAAAAAATCACTTTATTAGGACGGAAAATGTAACACAAATAAACTACGCTACACCTAAAGCTGAATGTGTTACTATCACACATCGAAAGATCTACAAAAGTTCAATATAGTCCGAATGCCCTTGGTTAGTTTTTTACGGTTTTCTTACGAAATATGTTTTTCTCAGCAAATGTAGATGCGGGGAAGTATTTAAGCGAATAGCCGCAGCCATCACCTTCATATTCTTAGACTCAAATCTTATGTATTTATTATTGTCGAATGTACAGGGGCTTTCAAATTGAGTGTTTTTTTTATTCTTGGATAAATCACAGATGGCGTCGCGAACTTGTCTGAGTCTTTTATTTTATTTATAAAAATGTAGTCGTATACAATACAACAACGCGTTCAAATTGTTGAATTATTTTATGTACTGTAATCTCCGGAAACGGTCATGTTAATTGGCCACCAAGATCATGTGATCTGACACCGTTGGACAATTTTCTCAGGTCTATAAGACCGACCCCCAATCAATTCCTGAGCTGAAGGACGAAATTATTTGCGTTATTGGTGATTTAGAACCGCAATTATGCCAAAATGTTATCGATAATTTTGACAAAAGAGTGGACATCTGTGGATCTGCAAGAGGTAGATATTTGGCGGTTATTATTTTTTGTGTTTAAATGTCATACATTATTCTTCAATTAAACAAACCTGGGTCTTGTGACATTTGAGAAGTGTAATGTATGACATTTATTCAAAATTGAGTCGTATACAATACAACAACGCGTTCAAACTGTTGAATTATTTTATGTACTGTAATCTCCGGAAACGGTGATGTTAGATCATATGATCTGACACCGTTAGACTATTTTCTCTGGGGTTACGTGAAAAGCCAAGTCTATAAGAATAACCCCCGATCAATACCTGAGCTGAAGGATGAAACTGTTCGCGTTTTAGGTGAGTTAGAACCGCAATTATGCCAAAATGTCATCGAAAATTTTGACAAAAGAGTGAACATCTGTGGAGCTACAAGAGGTGGTCATTTGGCGGATATTGTTTTTTTTGTTTTTAAATATCATACATTATACTTCAATGACTAATAAAAAGTTTTTTGAAATCAATCCAGGTTGTGTTTTATACTCAAGAATTAAAAAAAATGGAATAAAAAAAACGCTCAATATGAAAGACTCATATGGTTAATCATGTGTTCTACAATGGCTTGCTTGTAGTTTGTCTTACTTTAGTAAGTTTTTCTAAACATATATTATATACATGTGAGGAAGTACCTATGCTCATTGCCGCAGACACTAACTTCACATCCTTAGACGTAAATTAAACAAATCTACTATTACCGAATTTCTATTATGCATCGGAAATTTTATATAAGTTTTCTTGTATTTTGTTTTCTCTTGATAAGTTTTTCTAAACGTATGTAGATGCTTGGCATGCTTTAAGAAGCGACTGAAAAAATTCTTAATTTCTAGTCAGTAAAATAACGTGTTTCATTCCTGATTTTTCTTTTCCTTTCCTCTCCACCATCCTTTCCTTTCCTTTTGATTGATGATATCTCACTTTATATGAAAAATAATGTTCGGGTGATTGTCCGTCTTTGTGGGATTCGTGGGCATGTTCTCGCGTATATGTTTATGGATTTCGTGGGGATGGATAGTCATTTGAATGATTTATGCGACCACGTAACTTGCTTCATTTACTTTTGTCTGGTTGGTTGGAAGAGATTGCCACCTGGCAATAAGCCCGCCAGATTGTATTGCAATAAAAGTGTTAAATAAATAAATAAATAGATGCCGGAAAGTATCTAATTTGATAGCCACAGCTACCACTTTCCTATCCTCATATTAAAGATATATTTTTTATTTTGCATTATTATTAATCTTTCAATAATAGTGGGTTTCAATAATCCCGAGTTACAGCACCCTTGAGGAGAGTTTACTTTCTAAACTGAACTACTATATATAAATGGTCCTTTTATTATTATTTAGTCACCATTTTATTATACCTCTCAAATCCCCCTTTCTTTCTTGCACTTCCGTCAAAACAACTGATAAAATTAAGGATCTGAATATTTTTGAAGATAACTATTATAGTTTACTTAGAAAAAGCTAATTTATCCCTTTATCCCTTATTGAGTGCTTTATGGGTGCAATAAAGTTCTGCTCCCTGCATCCTTGACAGACTTATCTGATAAGATTTGAATATTTATTATCTGTCTCCTCATTCTTAGTCAGATGTCTCCAACTATTATTGACAATGGACCAATTCGAAAAAAATGCTAAGGCCTTAATGTGACTTATAAAAAATATATATTATAAAATACAGCCTTCGTGACTAAGTCGGTAAGATGCCTGTCTCCAAGCCCGGGCATTGTTATTTTTTAAAACTTATTCTAGTATAGTTTTCGCTTACGTCCTTTGTAACATATTTCTTGTTAGTTAGAAGAGATGCTACATGGTAAAAAAAAACCCGTAAGTATACAACTAAAGTGTAATAAAATATAATATAATAGTACTAAGGTGAGTGGAAGGCTTGGTTGATTCACAGTTTCTCATTCTAGTGTTAACTTCCCGAGCAGACCATTTAAATTTAAATTCACACTTGACCCGCTTAGTCGTCGGCTCCACGGTTTTCACAAAAATGTTCAGGAGCTGAAAAATATCAGCCCTAGGTTAATATTATTTTTTTTTTCTAATCATATCAAATTTTAATAATTTTCAGTTTATGGAACATTTAATATGCATGTTAAAATATATTTATCAATATACTACAACGAAAAAAACATCATTTCATTAATTATAAAAAATAAATCACTTAAGAGTTAATTTTACTTTTCTTGAGATATTACCGGTCAATACATTGAAAATTGCTTGGGTACTAAAATTATACATAACTTCAATAAAATTAATGTTCATTTCAATATCTATTTTTCTTCTTCTTCTAGATCTTGCAATCTGTTTAAACAGGATTTTAGTTTTGGTCATGTGTTGAAGATGTCCAACTTTCTCTCCATCTCTTTGGTGGACGTCCCGGTGGTCAACGACCCTCTGGAATCTCGTGCATTACAATCTTAGGTATTCTCACGGGGTCCATCTTCTCAACGTGGTCCCTCCAGAATCGTCTTCTCTTCCTACTCCATCTCACGGTGTCCTCAATGTTACAACTTCTGCAGATTTCCTCATTAGGTATCCTACCTCTAAGGGTTCTACCTACGATAGGCCGCAGTGTTTTCATTTCTGTTGTTCTGAGGAGGTGTTTTGTTCGTACATAGTCTGCTCTTACTTCGATTCCGTAAGTCATAATAGGTCTTATGCATATATTTTTTTCGTTTTTAATTTTATTTTTTCGGACCTTTAACAGAACGCGGACCATTTCTTTCACACTCCTGTTTCTATGTACACTAATTACTCAGTCTGCATTCGCTCCATCGTGGTCTCCCCTTCAAATAAGTACTGAGAAAGGAATGTTCTTAAAAATGGCGCCTAGAGATTTTCTTAAAGACAATTTTAATAAACAGCCCTGGAGAATATTCAAAACATTTCAGCTATTAGCACTCTTCCGTAAAATTATTTAATTGCTGTCAAAGGAATGTATTTGATTAAAAAATAATTTAATCATTTTGAAAAAAATAAAGGAGATAAAACACGTACAATTATATTTGAAGAGAGGCATCGTAATAATTTATAAAATGTGTCTAGGACATTCACATTAAATATTTTTGATCGATAACTCACTGTGTCAATCATATAGCCAAAATTATACGAACACAGATCTTAAATACGAACTTTTTGATATCTAAATTTATCTTAAGAAATGGCATAAATACTTTATAATTCAATCGCCTACATATGTCTATTACTTATTCCTTTCATTGAATACTTCCCTTATCCTTCCCACACTCATGAATCATGTTAAAACTAATGTATAGAAATAATGGATTAGGCTTTTTTGTACATTTGTATTCTTCGTATATTGTTATTATTTAAAAAGGCTGTATATTTATTAACACAAACATCACTATGCGTTTTTCAATACACACTAATACTAACAAAAATATTTGAAGTAAACGAAGTCAAGCATTTTGTTTCAATCCGTTTATTGTGGATTTCCACGAAATGACATCTGAGCTATGAGTATTTTAACAAGTCTTTTCAAGGTTTCTATTTTAATATATATTATTAAATTATATTTCGTTAGAAATAGCAAGAACCTTCTTTGAACCTTACTTTCAGGCATTTCAGCGAATTCTTTGATTTAAATTATGTAAAACACATATTATATTGGGAGTTAACATAAGTTGTGTTCATTTTTTTTTTCAAATTAAAAACGAGCACCAAAAGTAAAACAAAATGGTAAATGTTATACGTCATTCGAAAGAAAACTTTCTGCTCTACAAGATATTGTATTTGCTTTTACGTTGCATATATGTGTCGAAAGGTGTCGAAAATGTTCGAGAAACGAGGTGTCGAAATTGCTCACTTTCGTCTACTTGACATTCCATTTTGAAGGCTTGTGATCAAATAAAAAAAATATATGCAACGTAAAAGCAAACACAATATCTTGTAGAGCAGAACATTTTCTTTCGAATGACGTATAACCTTTATCATTTTGTTTTACTTTTTGTGCTCATTTTTAATTTGGAAAAAAACGGGCACAACTTATGTTAACACCTAATAATAAATCATTAAAATGCCTTTAATTGTAAACCAAACTGGAACCATTTTAGAAAAATAAAGCTACCAAAGGTAATACAACCCGCTAACCTCAGGCTGGAAGACAGACGTCTTACCAATTAAGCCACGAAGACTGTTAACCCAGAAATAAATATGACATAAACAATTTTAACCAAAAATGATCTCAGTTACTTATCTTTATGATTTTTGAAAACTGAAATTATTAAAATCGGTCTCTTAATATTTGAAAATGAGATTTTTATATTTTAATATGACGGTTATTTTCTGCGTCGACGTGTAACCATGTGAAAAGTCGAAAAATAAACTTTATGTTCAAAATTAATACGAATATAACTACGCCTTTTATATCCACTCTACAATTTATATATTTTAATTTATTCACGAAAATACGAGTATAACATCATATTACATAAGCTTAAAAGGATAAAAATGTCTGAATTTAACTACTAAATGTCTGAATTTAACTACTAAATGTCTGAATTTAACTACTAAATGAACATTGTAGGTTAAGTTGGGTTTGAATTAAACCACGAAATATATTTTCGTGAGATAAAAAAGAGTTAAAAAATCAACATGGAATTAAACCATAAAATAAATACATATAAAGTACGAGTATATCATGTTTTGCATAAAAATTAAGTTAATATTTTTGTAAATTGTCAAAGAATTGTTTATTCAATATTTCAAACAAACTGTGTTAAATTAATAAGATCTTTTTTTACCTCTCGTATTGTAAATATCAACACATCTGAGCTGATAATTTTGATATATTTAATAGCGTGGCCGGGAGACAACATTGTCTTCGGTCCCATTATTTGAGCCTTTGGGTTTAGAGACTCTTGTGTAGGCCCAGAACTTACAGGTCGTCGTACTTATTTTAAAATACTACCGCCCATGAAAAGATAACAATACTCTTATTATACATCTAGCACGCTTGAATAGTGTCACTAGACGAACTAACTTGAGAACCTTTCGTTACAATAAACGAAGAATGAATAAAAAAAAAAAGAAAATATAAAATAAAATTGTTTCTTATCCCATTTTTTAGTCCTACACCCGAAAAGAAATCAACCAGTATATGTTATAAAGCATCAAATAAAGTAAGGCTTTTCACAACACTGAATATAAAGGAGTGAAGAGGAAGAAGAATATTGATCAATCGGGTAAGAAAGCGCGAGAAAGAACAGGAAATAAATATTTCCTTGTTAGTGTTTCGTGCTCCGAAACGTTTCAATCGATGCATATAAAATATTCATCGAAAATTTTATAAACCCCTTGTAGCCAGGGGTACAGCTCCTTTTCTGAGAATATCGTGATTAACATAATACCCTGCAAAAAAAAAATTGCCAAGTAAAAATTTACAATACAGATTCCAGGGAGGTCAACCATCAAAAAGAAAGAATCAAAATCGTTTTTATTTTTTTATGGATTTCCTCGATTTACACGTTTTGTTTTTACGCGGTTTCTTCTTAATTATGTTTAACAATGGTGTTTAATTAAAATCGCCTAGATAAGGGTGCTCGACATTGACAGCCAGGTCGGCGGAGAGGCAAAAAAGCTAGATATGCGATATTTGTTGGTCAATACATATTTTTCAGTTTATTTTATAGTTAAGATATTTCAATTGTTTATTTTAATTAACACTTTATTGCAAATATAATCTGACGGGCTTATTGCAAGACTGCAATATATTTCAACCAACCAGACAAAGGATAAAGGAACAAGTTACGTGGTCGCCCAAAAAATTTGACAAAAATATTAAAAAATAAAATATATATATATTTTACATACAAACACACCAAAACGCTTTTTAACTATCAGAGTAGGCAGAGAGGACATAGAGCCACACTTTTCTACCACGACCAACTTCATTAACCTCTTCCATACGCTTTCTCATACAACTTGTACGAATTCTCTAACTTTGTTCATTTCTTTCTTTAAAAATAACCTTCGCTTGATCCAACCATATTTTTCTTATTCATCCTCTCACACGCTTTCCACTCTCATTTGTTTAGAACGTCGTTCTTCTTTCATTCCTTCCACATACCCAAACCATCTCAGCGTACTCTTCTTCATCTTACTCAACACATCAGCATTAAATTCAGATTCATATCTAATCACTTCATTCCTTAATCTATCATACATTGTCATCCCATGTATTCTTCTCAATGCTCGTATTTCTTCAGCATTTATCTAACTTTTCAAAAAAAAAATTGCTTAATTTTACTTATTTAAACAGCCTGTTTTGATTATCTTGATAAGCTTCAGTTTGTAAATAACATACATTGTATAACCCACCATTCACTCTATTGTCTGCAGCTATTCTTCTTTCAATATCGCGCTTCTCGCAGCCATTCGTGTTTTATTAAATAGTCATTGACACAAAACATCGTCTTTATTGGGTGGAAATCGTAATTAAGTAAAACAATTAATGTTACTAAAAATTAAAGTAAAGTATAATAGTAGAAATATACCTATTTTGGCGACCCCTGCTTTAACCAAAATGACTTTTCTTACACGTGACATCGATTGAGACACATTTTATCCCCAGAAAACAGAGCACTGCCATATCTGCATTATTAAAGTCTTTGTGTTAAAAACACTTCATAAAGAATTTATCTTGGTTGTCACGCAACAGTTTGTACGCGAGATTTATTTATTTTTATGGAAATCGTTATATTTATTTTTCAAGGAAATATAATAATCATAAATATTAATTTTAAAAAAAAAGAAAGAAAGAAGCAATATATGTTAATGAATAAAATAAAATATGACCATCTCCATGACCTAGACCAGTGGTCGCTCGCGAGCGACATTTCAGTAGCTCACGTAGGATATTTTATCATATTTATAAATTTGCTTCTCAAATTTTATTATTGGACTCCGAAATGAAATATTTCTCGAACTAAATTTCAATGAAATGCTTTACAAGTTGCCGTCGTAATATGAATTTCTAAGTAAAACAGAGAAGCAGTCAGCGATGTATTACGATGGGAACTGCGCCATACACTTTGTCTCTCTCTCTCGCAGATTCACACAGTTCCACGCGACCGTTAAAGCTTGACGTTTACAAAGTTACCATTCATTTTGTTTTTTTTTTTCACTCTGTCAACAAACAAAATTGTGGAGGAAAGTGAATGCCACTAATTCTTTTCACCAATTATTTTTACTTTTACTCTCTTATTGCAAGATATTTTTCAATGATTATTTTTTTATAAATAAATAATTAAAGTACGCATTTAATGTTTTATTGGAAATCCGATGTCCTAATTTATTTTAAGTAATATAATAATATTGTGTATGGTACGATAAAGGACGATGATAAAAAATTATAAAGAAGGAATATGTACAAGTAGTTCACCAGACAATTTCAATTCCCGAAAGTAGCTCACATCCTTATTGAGTTTGGCGACCACTGGCTTAGTTGATAAAACGCCTGTATTCAGCCTGGGGATTGCGAGTTCAATTAATTTTGGTACCCATCAGTTTGGTTTAACTCCATTTAACAAAAAAAAATATCCAGTTTGGTTTAACACCTCTTTTGTTGGTGAAAAAAATTGTCACGTGAAAATAAACTAGCCATGTTGTACATTAAACACGGTATGGCAATAAAATCTCAATAAGAGATAACCATATAAACTTTCCAATACGTCGTAAGATTTACTTATTTACATTTTTTTATTTATTTGGCACTTCTTCGCACTAAAAATCAATCGGCATATTTATTACACAACGATAATGTTGTCTAATCGACCAGACATAATAAAAACATGCCACTTTAAAAAGAACTTAACATCATGATACTTTTTTTGTACTTATATATTTTTCTGTAATAAGCTATTATTTTTTTTATTAAATGACTTATGTAGTGAAAACGCATTATTAAGAACACAACAAAACTATTTCTTTAAAAGGAAAACTTTAAATAAATTATTAATTTGGTCAAATTTTGATATTTCTAATATTTTGATGTTAATAGTGTTGAATTTATGTTTTTGATAAATGCTTTTCAAACAAATTGTATGTATTTATTCTCAAAAAACGCAAATAAAAGTTACAAAAAATTATCTCTGTCAGACCGCATTAAACACAATAATATCGTCCTGACACATCAACTGACAGCTGAACGTAAAAGTTATAAACTGTTCGCTAACTATTATAACGTATTTAACACTTCATTAGGACGTGGATTAATCTAGAATTATTACAGCAAGTGCCTTATTTTATTTACAAAAGTGAAAATAGTGCGACATAAATTATTAAAAATCAGTACATTCTATTATAAATAATTTTCGAAAATAGAGTGCTGTTTGGGTGGCATATGTTCTTAGATTTTTCATTTTTTTTATCACTTGAATGAACTGTCTGGATAGTTATAATAATATTATAAATTTTGTATCCATATTTATTATTTGACAATTTACCGTCTGAATAATTACTTTACCCTCATCAATTATTTTATTTATTTAATACTTGAGCAAAAAAATCTTAGAAAAAGAGATGTCTTCCAAATTTCAAGCACCCGACCCAGCGTTTAATTGGCACGGCGTAAATTTATTTAAATTATTTATCAATACTTCAGCTTCCAAATATTTCAAAATTCTTAACGTTAAGAAAGTTGTCCCTTATAAATTCTTAACGTTAAGCTATTTGTCCTTATAAATTTCAGTAAAATATAAATAAGCCTTATCAAAAAAATCATAGAACATATGATAAACATAACAACCTTAGTGTATAATCATAGAACATATGATAAACATAACAACCTTAGTGTTATATTATTTTCTTTAAACTTGCTTGAATACATTTTTTAAATAAAACGAAATTCACATGTTGGTTGAAAATATGCGTATAAAAGGTTCATAGATTTGAGAATTCATTTTAAGTTAAAAGTCATGGTTCTTGAAAAAGGAAGATTCAATAATAATTGCAATGTGCAGACGAAAAATGAGACGAGTTAGAACTTGTTTAATTGAGAAATATATGATATTTTAAGGTGTGTTGGTCATGAAACAAGTGCTATTTTTCGTGCAAAAATTAATCGCAAAATATTATTTTGCACAGTGATGTAAGCCTAAATAATGAAAGAAAGTCACCCTCGCGCAATATATGCGTGCCTTGCATATAATATCTGGTATTATAATGTATATTTAATAAAAAAAATACGGATAACTTTTACTTAGATATGGGTGTTATAAGTAGAATTAAGATGGACATTTTGAGATGATTTAGTAACATAAAAGAAATGGGTGATGAAAGATTAACGTAACAAATATGTGAATTGAGAACGAATAATTGGCCCACTGACGAAAGTGTGGAAGGAAATAATTGGAGAAATTTTAACTGAAGGAAAAATAAAACAATAAAAACACAGAAAAACGTATATGACGAGATATATAATACGTATATGGATGCGATCATGGCAAGAACTGTGTCCGTAGAAAAGTATAGAAATCTGTCCAGTCTGCCTTAAAACGCACTTTTTTATTGGGATTTTTCAATTATTGCCGAGTTTAGTAGTTTTAGGAGCTGATTGATGTTTTAAAGGGTTTTCGTCTCCGTTGAAAAGCCGATCTTCGAATAAGTCTGTGTGAGATTTTTTTCTCTGCCTACTGCTATAGGGACACGCTGGTCTGTATTCCGCATTAAAATGCAATATGATTATTATACATTGAGGGTATAAAAAATATAGTTCACCAAAACTTTATTACAACTGGATATACATACATCTCTTGGCACTTTTCCAAATACACAATTAGGACAGGAAAAATGTAAAAGTTAGGTCATTCATCTATGTCATTTAGCTGTTATTTTTACAATGTCTTTAAACCTTCACAATGTTAATGCCTTAACTATAAATAATAAAATAGAATTAAGTTTGGAATATATTTTTAAAACTTAACTAACGCTTAACAAATTTCTAAGATTCATAAATTTTATATTTGGAATACCACATGAACAAAGAAATTATTCCAACTTATTAAATACAGTGAAACTCTTGAAGCTGTGTGACAGAATAAAAACAGCCGATATAGTACTGCTATACAAAATCATTCACTCAGTGATTGATGCACCTCACTTACTCGCAAGTATTTAATTTCGTATTCTCACTAGATCCACAAGACAGCTCAATCCCTTTTATACGGAAAATTGCTAGACTAATTATAAAATCAACTCCTCTATAATTCGTATGCAAAGACTTGGAAACGAGTTTTGCAACAATTTAGATATTTTTAATATATTGTAATTATATATATAGTATTCGCCAGAATATCACAACAATATTTACAAATAGCTACTAACTTTGTGCTCTCCTTTATTAATATAAATAACGTAATATAAACAAAACACAAAGGACAATACTTTGCCTCTGGAGTTGAGTAACCCTGCATCAACATGTATAAAGCTTTTAATTCTGCAAAACAACTTGCATCTCGTTCTACTAATGAGGCCATGTGTTTTCTATATCTCAATATCTATCCATAAAATTCCCACAAAATTCTCAAAGATTATTAAATAATTTTAAAACGATGACTGTAATTTATTATTACTATTGTTTTTTGTATCTTCATGTTAGTTTAAGATAAAGTTGTATTATTTGTCAATAATTCTAAGTACTTGTATAACCTGTCACATGTTCATTTGTATATAAAGACACTGTTGTGTCGTTAATTAAATAAATAAACAAATAAAAGATATGCTAGATTTTCATACTTTTATGCAAATCCACAAGTAGCTATCCAAACTCTATAATCCTTCCTATTTTCTTATACGACGCTGCATAAATATGCAACATTAAAGCCCGACAATGAACGAGAATCGATTTCCTTGAAACGTGGTGTTATGGTCTAATGTGGAGAATTCCATGAACCAGAAGAACAAACGTCTTTACACTCAGGACTTAAAAATGATGGTACGATGATCCTCAATATGCTTCCAGCATATCCTGTGGTTTGTGGCGGTCGTCGTGGAATATTGTCGCATACATACGGTCAATGACCGATGAAACGACCTTCGGATTCCTCGATAAATTATAGTAACGGAGACGACGGAGAGACGGAGAGAATCCATCAACCAGCCAATACACCCTGCTACACTACACGTAGTGGGAGAATAGTGAAGGGACCCGTACGTTTCGCGTAGGTACGCACCTTACGCTTCACTAGAAGGGGAACCATGTGGCGGTCGTCGCGGAATAGGGTCGCATACATACGGTCAATGACCGATGAAACGACCTTCGGATTCCTCGATAAATTATAGTAAACAGTCCGAAGGTCACATGCCGGCCATTGACGCCGGCCGAGCGACCGCACCACACGCCATAGAGAGAGAACGCACCACGGCTATCTCACCAGTTCCGTATTTAGATGAATACCTACATACGACAATAACCGTTTCTGCATTCACAGAAGCGAGACGTAAGCATATTGCGAGTGCACTCTCGCGCACATTCCAAAAATATATAAATACCTACGTTACTATAAAAATAAACACTCTCTCTTTCCGCATTGCGATTTAACGAGTTTATTTATTTATCAACAACCATCATCATCTCTTCCTTAACGACCGATCACCTAAAGGTTCTTGGGATACATTTCTAAATGTAAGCCAAATAACCTGGAGAAATTGATGGCCATGGGAAGTGTGCTAGGAAGAAGGAGAAAAAGCAAAGCAGTATGTTAGGAAGATGAAGTGATCAAGTAAATTAAATTACCGAAGAAGCTTGCACACCACCATGCAAACGGCAAGTGACCAAGAATAGTGAAGACATTTCGTTGCAACTTGAAGCGGTTAGATAGCTTAGATAATGAACCTCAGTAATACGGTGTGACAGAGATGAGACACTGCAAGATCAACAACATGGAAAAAATCGACCTTGCCGATCGGTAGAAAGTCTTTTTGAGAATGTGCTTTAAGATCTTAGGAGGCTGGGAGAAGAAGGAAACTAAGAAGATATTGTGAGTGACCGATCGGCTTGGGAAATTGCCCGGAAGACTAAAACTGAGCATGAGTTGTATAATGATCAGAAAAAAAAAACAATGAAGACTTAGTTGGTAGAGAAATTATCTTTGATACAAGGGTTTTAGTTTTAAGTTCTTGATGGTACTAAAGAAATAAGAAATAACTAAGGTTTTTCTTATTCCGGCAAACATTTTATTATTATATACTACCTTGATCAAAAAGTTTTAGGGCCGGCCACCATGTGGCGCTGTCAGTCACCCGATTGGAAATTTATTCACCAGCAGCCTTCGAATTCACCTGATCTGGCTCCCTGCGACTTTTTCCTGTTCAATCGACTTAAAAAACCGTTTCGCGGAACGCGTAACAGCGCCCGAAAGGATGTCATGAAAAAATCGAAGACGGCTCTGATGGACAAACCGAAAATTGAGTACCAGCGGTTTTTCGAGGATTGGATCAAGCGCTGGCGTAAGTGCGTTGCAGTCGATGGGGAGTACTTTGAAGGGGACTATATCGATTTTGATGAAGAAACTTGCATTTTCGATTTTATGAAGAAAGTCCTAAACCTTTTTGATCAAGGTAGTATTTCCACATGACAATACGCCCTTCAGGTAATAGTACAAATAAAAGAAGTATAATTTAAAAAAAAAATGTTCACAAATACGTACAGTACCCGTCGGTAAGTAACACACATCGGGCTTAAGAAAGAGACTTTCGGCCATAATCAGCTAACTTCGGTTTGGTAGAGCGTCGTCTCTATCATTCATACACGTGTTCCGTCGCGATTGGTCAGTCGTTGTCAACTGAACTGTTAGCGAATCTTGCGACAGAGACGACGCTCTACAAAGTCGAAGTTAGCCGATTATGGCCGACAGTCTCTTTCTTAAGCCCGATGTGTATTACTTTACCGACGGGTACTGGACGTATTTGTGAACGGTTTTTTTTTTTTCAATTATACTTCTTTTATTTGTAATATTACCTGAAGGGCGTATTGTCATTTGGAAATACTACCTTTATCAAAAAGGTTTAGGATTTTATTCATAAAATCGAAAACACAAGTTTTTTCAGTTAGCAAATCGTGCGACAGAGACGACGCTCTACAAATTCGAAGTAAGCCGATTATGGCCGACAGTCTTTACTTACCACCGGGTAATGTACATTTCGTTTCAGTTCACTTTCTATTCAAATCTTGTCAACTCAATACAGACAAGATTTCTTACATCTACTTTCCAAAGATTACAATTCACTTCTGAATAAGATAATGATTTACTTTCTTTTCTCATCTTATGACATCCACTTTTGCCAGGTGTTAATTTCTGACGTCTTCATTTCTTTTAAATTTTATACATTGATATAGAAATTATCTTAAAGTCGACGTTTCACCCACATACACGTGAAAGCATTCTTACTAAAGGGTCTTTGAAATTGAGCGGTTTTATTAATTCTTGGATAAAACACAAATGGCGTCGCGAACTTGCCTGAGTCTTGTGACATTTGAGAAGTGTAATGTATGATATTTATAAAAATGAAGTCGTATACAATATAACAGTGCGTTCAAATTGTTGAACTATTTTATGTATTGTAATCTCCGGAAACGGTGATGTTAATTGGCCACCAAGATCATGTGATCTGACACCCTTGGACTATCTCTGAGATTAAGTGAAAAGTCAGGTCTATAAGAATGATCTTCAATCAATTCCTGAGCTGAAGGACGAAATTATTCGCGTTATTGGTGAGTTACAATTATGCCCAACTGACATCGGAAATTTTGACAAAAAAGTGTACATCTGTGAAGGTGCAAGAAATAGACATTAATCGAGCATTGTTTTTTTTTGTATTGCATTGCAAACGTCATGCATTATACTTCAATGACGAATACAAAGTTTTTTTAAATCAAAATAAATTGTATGTTTTAATCAAGAATAAAAAAACTCACTCAATTTGAAAGACTCTTTATCACAATATTCCTATTTGAAATCTACTCTCATATGTTTTATTCTCACACATCAAGATGTTAACTAGTTTATTATTACATATTGTCAATTCCTACATATAATACATTTGTTATAAACTTTTATTTAAAAAATAAGGCCTGATGAGCTTACTACCAAGTGGTAGTTTAGTGCCATTGTAAAAAATACGATCTATTTCAACTAAATAAAAATATAAAAAGTAACCTTTAATGAAAACACGACTCAAACCTTATTTAAAAAAATACTCACTTGAATAGACCTACAACCCATCAAGTTGGAAGACAGGTGCCGTTCCAACAGGGTCACGAAAGTAATTATCGCCATAAGTATGTTAACCTTTAATAGGGCAAGTTTTTATTTTTGATATGTGGAGTTTTTTGTTGAATAAATCATTATTATGTGTATCAAATCAACTTTATTTATTCGAAAATGTGTTTTAAATAATTTTTTTTAAAATGATGCGATCGCATATAAGACCTGTGCCCATTTCAGGGGTCATGTCAGTAGCCGCAAAAGTGACTAATGAATGTTTAGGTAATAATATCTAAGTTTAGGTTGTATTAGGAAATACAATTCTTATATGAGATAATGAATGGTGATTTACTTATATTACCTATTTACATATTTGATAATAAATTGACCGGATGTTTAGATCGTTGCTACTGAACATGCAGCTAACTTCATAACGATCCATCTTAAATAAGATTTCTGCCCGTCCACTACATTTGCCAATTTGAGATTTGTGTTACCTAACCCTTCCCTTACGGTGATAAAAATGAAACGCGTGTTCCGGTGTTGGGTAGTGAGTACGCGATAAAAAATTAGCGATTTTAAATCGGAAAAATAAGAACATTCATAGATATTCCCCTTAATTAATTATAATTGAAGTTAAAAATTATAAAAATTGAGATTTATTTGCTGAAAACATTAAAAACCCATCTGGCAACGCTCACGGAACGGGCGTAGATCTAGTCTCGTTGCCAGCTCAACAGCTACTGCGGCGCGGCAGAGTTGGTGGCTAACCGGGCGTGGCTTACACTTGCGAGGTTGAGACAATGGCGCACCTCGCTATTCAGTGACGTTTGCAAAAGTGAGATGCAAATATAGTGTCGCGCTTCCCGCATACTTTTCACCTATCGTCAAGACCCAAGATCGAGGCACTCACAGCGTTTAAATGCGAATTTGTTTCCGATATTCAGAAAATACTTACGATGTAGTCGATTAATTCTGATTATTATTAATATTATTTTTTAAATCAATTCGTAAATATATTATGGAGGAATACCTAAAATCTTAACCTTGTATTTATTTTATTTATAGAGATATTGATGGTTATTTGAAGCAACGTGTAAAAGATACCCAACACCGGGAAGGAAAGGTTAAACACGTTTCATTAAGAAAATGAATCCTTATAAGTATAACCATAAGGGTGGTCGCATATGCCATCGATTTCTGCTTATGCCCGTTAATGGGTTAATATTTAGATACAAATATAAATTCTTCTATATTCCATCGATTGACTTTTTTTATAAAGTTCAACACATGAAATCTATTGTAGTGCAGGTACAAGTATAAACGTATAACCAGAAATGTCGGCCAGAACCATCCACCATGACATGACTAATTTGACTTCAAGGTTTCCATACAATTTAATAATATTGATTTTATTGAAACCAGACCAGGCCTGTATTGGATTTCTGGCCACGGCTTCAGAACACGAAACCTACAATACTATTTCAAGTATAACTGACAAATGTTCATACCGTATATATATATCGCGTGATTTACTTCCTGAAGGTTCTATTGTAAAAGTTACGTTTATAGATTTTTTTTGTTCAACTTTAAATTGTATAACGTTTTTATTTTTAATAGTGTAGTCAGCCCACAGTAGGTCAAGGGAAATTGTTGAATATTTAGTTTCATATCAGTTCAATTTATTATTTAGATTTTTTCATGATAAAATTGTTTTGAAATTTACCTGTATAGTATACGAGTACTATAAACGCCTAGATATTTTATCTCAAATAAAATTAATTGAGATTTTTTTCACTAGGTAATAACATTCTTGAGTAAACCTATACGTCATATATTCAAACAAAAATAAATTTCTTTAAAGAAAATAATTTATACATCATCATCATTGTCAACCAGGGTCGATCCACTGCTGGATGAAGGTCTCCCCAAGTTGACTCCAAATAGTTCGGTTTTTTGCTCGTTGATGCCATGTGATGCTGCCATGCTTCCTAATTTCATCTATTCAGCGTACATTTGGTCTTCTTCTAGACCTCTTTATGCCTCTTCGGAAACATTGGATCATTTCGGATGACCATCGGGAGTCTTACGTTCTGGCTATGTGTCCTGCCCATTGCCACTTCATTCTTTTGCACACCTTTATAACGTATTCTAGCTTTGTTATATTGCGAATTCAGATGTTTCGTTTACGGTCTCTTTTAGAATATCCCAACATGCATCTCTCCATGCCCCTTTGTGCGGTCTGGAGCTTGTGTGTGTTCTTTACTGTGAGCGTCCATGTCTCGCAGCCATACGTAAGTACTGGCAGAATACACTGGTTGTAGACCTTCGCTTCAATTTATTCAT
The DNA here is from genome assembly GCA_949825065.1 of Odontocerum albicorne. Lineage (NCBI taxonomy): Eukaryota > Metazoa > Arthropoda > Insecta > Trichoptera > Odontoceridae > Odontocerum > Odontocerum albicorne. The sequence goes on from OX463850.1 coordinate 39,880,363, forward strand.
ACACACATACATATATGCCTACCATCACGTTATTTCCCTGTTTGGATATACAAAGAAGATAAACCACATAAACTTTACTATCATGATATAATTCATTCACTTCCTCTACCTCGATACATCTTCTCACGCAGCTCCTTTTGTTTCTCTTAATATTTCCTGTTTTCAGAATTTCATTCACTTGGTCCAACCATACTTTGATCGGTCGTCCTCTACCACGACTCCCACTGATGCTTACATTATTAAAGTTCTTCTGTTTAATTTATTTAATATTGAACTTTTGCACGAGGATTGAATTTTGTACGCATTTTATAAACAAAAAGAAAATACTTCATTTAAAAGATATATTTCATTAAATCTTGGCATACCGTTTGTTTTGTATTAATATTTATACTTACTTATATTTTAAACAGTTTAAATCGTAGTAAATTTTTCAGTATTTAAAAAAAAAATTTAACATGCGGAGAAAACAAGGAATTTATGAATAATCATTTAACAGTTTTCAAAACAAAGTTTAAAAATATATAAAATCAATCAAATACGTCACATGTAGTATATGAGTATTAACACATATTTCAAAGAGGTTTCAACAAAAGCACTTACCTCTTTATGAATTCCCAAAATAATTTCACTTCATCTGACATTTCGACTGCACAGTAGAATAAATGTTTTATCACTTTTTAAAAAATATTACTGAAACCATATTTAAAAAAATAAATTAAACAGAGTTGATGAAAATTTGCACTGTATATAAAAATCCGTTGAATTTATGTCATTAAAATAAATTAGAAATTCATTAGTTTAATTTAATTTTTTATTTACTATTACGATCTTATTAAGAAAAGTAATTGTTTAAACGAGTAAGTTTGTTTATTTTAAATGAAATTGGACAATTTTGGATAGAATTTTAACTAAATTATGCAGATAAATTGAATTTATTATTAATTATAACATATTTTCATTTTTATAGTTTAACTATTAGATTTGTTTAGTTTAAATGTTTGGGAAAAGTAGTTTCGATCCACGTGCTATGAAGAATACACGTGTCGCTACAATGCTATGTGGTTAGAATTTCTAACTAAAAGTTACGCAGGCGCATTCAAATATTATCTATGACAATACGAATATAACATTTTACCACCAATATTTCAAAATGTTTTTTCATGAAAAACACTTAACAAAGTAAACGTAGCAGTAAAACCAATATACTGAAATAAATAGGAACCAAATTTACCCAGATGACATTTATTAAGAGTATATCCGACGACCTATGTGTCTTAGTTCGATAAACACCTGTTTTTAGACCTGGAGATTAAGGATTCGATTTTTGCTGAAACCTCAGATTTATTAACAAAAGTGTTTCAAGGTTTTTTTGATACATTTATGGTCGGTAAGAAGATATTGCAACATATAAATAACCTCTCGTAGTTGAACTGTTTACAAAGAAAATGTAATTCAAAACAGTATATCATATTAGAGGGAAATGTAAACTAGGAATAAGAATGAAAAGATATTTATTAACATTGTAGATAATATGGCTCGACCATTTATGAGAAAATTCGTAAACGGTTATTAAAGATAAATGTAAACTAGTGGTTGGTGTAATAGTATACCTCAAAGAGTGTTCTAGGTTGATTTGGGCGTGTAATGCGAATAGACGATGAAATATTGATAAAAGAACACATAAGAAATCAGCGTCTTTCCATTCATGGATTAGCGCTACGCTCAAACAGAGATTGTTCATTGGTCTTTCCAGTTCACCGCTCCTCTTTCTTTACGTTGTCCATTACAGTCAATGCAGTGCGACTCTGGAATCAGTTACAAACCAATATAAGACTCATTTCGTCCTTGGCGTGCTTTAAAAAGCGACTGAAAAACCTCTTAATTTCTAGTCAGTATAATAACGTGTTTCATTCCTGATTTTTCTTTTCCTTTCCTCTCCACCACCCCTTACTTTCCTTTTGATTGATGATATCTCACTTTATATGAAAAATAATGTTCGGTTGATTGTCCATCTTTGTGGGGTTCGTGGGCATGTGCTCACGTATATGTTGATGGGCTTCGTGTGGATGGGTAGTCATTTGAATGATTTATGCGACCACTTAACTAGCTTCATTTACTTTTGTCTGGCTGGTTAGAATAGATTGCCGCCTGGCAATAAGCCCGCTGAATTGTATTTGCAATAAAAGTGTTAAATAAATAAATAAATAAGAAAGCGTGAAAGAGAAACACTTATATATAATCAAAAATCGGAAAGAAGTATCGATTTATTTTTTCATGCTGTGTCCTCAGTGAGATACATGCAACATCCTAGTTTACTGGGGACACGGCAAATGAAAGGCAACAAACCCAGATTCATTAAAATTGTGTGTCCAAATTAAATTACCTGTTGTTTTTTCGCAAATTATGTATATTTCTTGTCATCTGTAAAATAAATAAAATAATTAGTAGAGTTGAACCAAGTGAACTGAAGCAGATGTATGAAAAACGCACGGATGTGGAAAAACCTAAATCTTAAAATGAGAGATAAACGTTATATCATCTTTGTCTACTCAGGCAAAGAAATTGTTAGTTGATAAGTGTGTATGCAAAATTTGATTAAGTAATTACGCAAACTTCAATCCAGCAGTAATACCGGAACTTAAGTAAACGAGCTGGTCTGCATAGCACACAGTAACGCGATTCGATTTTGGAGCCAGGCTTAGCGTACTGACCAGTCCAAACAATCAAATCCCACTACTTCTCCAATCTGCATTGAGGCTGAGGGTGCTGCAATTGTAGTTTAATCCTACATTCAGACGAACATTTCTGTTCAGCTATGGGAATCACACTTCAGCTGGAATTCATGAAACAAGAGATTAATTACTTCAGTCTTTAAATGTTAAAAGAAATGCTTATCTGCCACCTGAAAATTAATATGGGGGTAGATATCAAAAAGAGGCATTTTTTACACCTATGAGTATTAAGAACTAAAATGGTCAATTTTTGACAAATTTGAGTATTGACGATTTAACGATTTTACATGTTTATTACTTTGAACATTAATGATCAAAATGTGTATTTTTTTAAACGATTGAGCACTAGGGTGCAAAATGTGTCATTTTTTTTACACATATGCACATTGAAGACCAACTGACATGTTTTTTTTATTTTTGAGCATTAAAGACTTAATTGTATCATTGGCACAATTGCGCATTGAGGACCAAACTATGACACTTTTATTTCTTTGAATATTAAGTACCAAAATGTGTTTTGTTTGACACATTTGAGCATTCAATACTAAATTGTGTCATTATTGACACATTTGAGAATTGAGAATTAAACTGTGATATGTTAATACTTTGAGCATTGAAGACCAAACAGTGACATGTTAATGACTTTCAGCATTAAGGACCAAAATGTGTATTTTTTAACACATTTGAGCATTAAAGACTAAATCGTGTTATTATTCACACATTTAAACATTTAAAAAAATATATTTACAGATGACAAGAAATATATACAATATAATTTGCAAAAAAATAATAGGTTATTTAACGTGGACACTGTTAAAGTGTAAACATTTTAATGGATCTGGGTTTATTGTCTTCTATTTGTCGTGTCACCAGTAAACTAGGTTTTTGTATCTCACTGAGGACATATAGCATGAAAAAATAAATCGATATTTCTCTCCGATTTTTGATTATATGAAACCCCGTTGCACATTCTCATCAACCAGATAAACAGTGACACTGAATTACTTATGTATAAATCACGCGAATCAAACCCCTCACTCTTCATCACTCCAGATAGACCAAAACGTTCATCCCACAATATACCATACAAAATCATCAAAAATAAAAAAAAACACTACATTCAAGAGCTCACACAAACCTTTTCTACAAGTCATTCATCTTGCAAGCCTAAAAATTCAAACCCCTGTCGCAATAACAACCACGCTCTGATCGACTGCCTAAATTGTTAAAGAGCATTAAAGACCAAACTGTACAATGTTAAGTACATTGATCACTAAATACCAAAATGTGTTATTTTTGGACTATATAGCATTAAGGGACAACATGGAAGATTTTTCAGGTTTGTGAACCACATCGAGGACTAAAATGTGGTGTTTTTGAAACCACTGAATATTAAGGGACAAAAACATTTTGTGAAACTGAACGTCGAGGACCAAGAAATGAGATTTATTTGTATTGATAAACAATAATAGGAACTTTTGACAAATTTGAGCAATAAGAACAAAAAAAAGTTTTAGAGCATTTTAGTTCATTGAAGTCTTTAAGAGGTACCGGTTACATTTTAAGGCACTAATGACCAAAAAGGGCATTTTAATCAATATGCATGCGCATTAAGTACCGTAATTCGACACTTCAGAGTGTTAAGGGTCATAATGTGGCCTTTTTTAGACTAAATTGAAAACCAGATAGTGGTATTTTTTTTAGCACATTAAGCATTAACTGCCAAAATATGGATTATTTGAAACATTTCATGCATTGAGACCAACATTTTTTGTAAATTTTTTCAAACCCTTATTTAAACTAATTTGATCATCAAGAATCTTAATTTGACACTTTTAAGTGTCAAAAAATTTTTTTTTCAATTTGAACATTCAAGGAACCAGAAGGGATGTATTTTAACAAACCACATATAAATTGTAATTTATTTTTAACAAACACTGTTTATTCCTCTTTTTTATGACGGTATAACCCTACCGGTTTCAAGGCTTTCACCTCATCTTCAGGGGAGCGCAAACAAGTCTTGTTTACGCTCCCCTGAAGATGAGGTGAAAGCCTTGAAACCGGTAGGGTTATACCGTCATAAAAAGTGGAATAAACAGTGTTTGTTAAAAATAAATTACAATGTCTTTAAACCTCCACAACGTTAATGCCTTAACTATAAACAACATAACAAACCACATATAAATACTTAAAACTCATAATGGATTCAATATGACCTAGTAATGGATCCCCGTGGCCTAGTTTGTAAAACACACATCTTTAGACCTGGGCTACAAGTTTGATTTCCATTGGTACACAATTTAATTTAAAAGTTTATAGTCCAGTTTTCACATATGACCTTCTCAGTATCTTTTGATTTGGTTAGGCGAGGTTTTATTTTTTTCATTTTTTTCAATATGCACCAGATTATACTAGATACAACTTAAGTATAGTAAAAATAAAAAATAAATTGTTTTTATATTTTTATTTCTTCATTAAACTTCATTTATTTTTTCAGGTCCTTTGCACATTACAGGTGAAGGACCAAACATAACAACTTAAAAAAACACGTATAAAACAATTCAAAATTTTAATACTTCTTTGATAAAAACAATAGTGAAAATGTATATGTCACATAAAAAGATTATGACAAAATATAGCAAGTTAAATAATATGAAAATAAAATTATTTCAATTATTAAACTATGAATAATATTATTCAAGTATTACATTATTTTAAGTATTACACTTTGATTGATGATATCTCACTTTATGTGAAAAAGAATGTTCGGGTGATTGTCCGTCTTTGTGGGGTTCGTGGGCATATGCTCACGTATATGTTTGTGGATTTCGTGGGGATGGATAGTCATTTGAATGATATATTAAATTTATTTTTTATCAAAAACTGTTTATTCCACTTTTTTTTGTGACGGTATAACCCTACAGATTTCAAGGCTTTCACCTCATCTTCAGGGGTGCACAAACAAGTCTTGTTTGTGCTCCCCTGAAGATGAGGTGAAAGCCTTGAAACGGGTAGGGTTATACCGTCACAAAAAGGGGAATAAACAGTGTTTGATAAAAATAAATTACAATGTCTTTAAACCTCCACAACGTTAATGCCTTAACTATAAACAACCATTTGAATGATTTATGCGACCGCGTAACTTGCTTAATTTACTTTTGTCTGGAAGAGATAGCCGCCTGGCAATAAGCCCGCTGGATTGTATTGCAATAAAAGTGTTAAATAAATAAATACACTAAGTTTACGACAATTTTCCTGAAGATGCTGAGTGACACATGAAACACGTCTATATGAGGTTAAAAAGGTAGGTTTGTTCAACCTATAGGTTGTTAGATTAGAACAATTTTTAATACATGAGCTTTTAATCTTCTTAGCAGTATGGATCTTTAAAATATTTTATGAGCCATGAAAACGAATAGAGTGAATTAAATATTCAAGGAAAATATGATAGAAAACTCAAATGTATTCAAAGCACATTTGATGTAGGAAGTAAAAACCCTCTTAAATTTCTAAATCCTGCTAGTGGAACTAAAAATAAAATACTTTTACTGCTTTCCAATTCAGCTTCCAAATCTGCTCTTCATCAGGCAGACGATGAAATGTTAATGCAATGATCCCGCTTCGACGATTCGCCCAAACGGATCGCCGCTGAATTATTAGGGAGGATTTCAGGAAGCTTTTCAGGATGCATTTCAGAATTGCTCGATATTGGCGATCTTCGTACAGTATTTAATTTCATCTTTGCCGCATTGCTGTAAACACTCGCGTGCCTTTTTTTTAGTTTTAATTAATTAAAAAAAATAAGTATAAGAATGTTGTTTTAAAAATAAAAAAATCATGTTCATTACATAATGCTTTGACACTTTTATTTTATTTATTTTACACATTCTATACATAATTTGTTTGCATCTGGGTTTCTTGCCTTTCATTTGTCGTTTTCCCAGTAAACTATGTTTTTGCCCGTATCTCACTAAGGACACATAAATGGGAAAAAATTCTATACAATAACATATATTAAATTGACAGGCCTGCTGCACTTTATAAAAACATAATCAAAATGAAAATATTTTCAAAATGATAAATTCATATTCATTATAGAATGCTTTGACAATTAAATGTGAAAAAATTCTACACAAAAACATAAATTAAAATGACCGATCTGTTTTGCTTGACAAAAACATTGTCAGACTGCTTTTATAAAAGCATTGTTTGGCATCTCTGAAAAGAGAATTTGGCATCTTCGGTTGAAAATTTGTGCTGTTCACGGTGACAATGATTAGCCATTTCAAAATAAATAAGAGAATACGTTAAGGTGGATTTTTGTTCACAAAAAATCCCTTTTCAAATGATCTTCGTGGAATAAACAGTGTTAGATAATAAAAAGAACAATGACTAAATTAATGATTCTCATTAGAGATAATCAACTATCGTACGCGTCGCTAAGAGTGTGATCCGGGTGCATTGAAAGAGTGCATAAATACAGGTATCTGGAATGCTGCTTTTATTATCAATGATATGATTCCCTAGAAATCAAAACCAGGATTTTGATGGCACAGAACAGTAAGGAAAAAAAATATGTAAAAAACACTTCAACATCTATTAAAGAATGCACATAGTGCGATGATACACTTTTTCAGTGTTTTTTCATAACTATAAACTTAGTTTCTGGGTTATCAAAGTATTTAACAATAAAGTCGTCAAACGCGTGAAAAAATAAAAAGAAGTATTTACTTACATTAAAAGAAGAAGATTGGAATGATGTAGGTGTTTCATGAAATGAAACAAATATGAAATCATCCAAATCATAATGCACAAGATAAGGAAAACAAAGTGTAGGAAGAAGTAAAAACTCCTGACTGAAGAAATAAGAGAATGGTTCAACTGTAACACGGACACAATTTTCAGAGTAGCTACATATAAAATTAATATATTATATGATGATTGCCAACCTCTAACGTATAAAAGAACGTTTAGAATATGATGGTAAAAGTTTCGTTTTCTAAAATGAGTTTGTGGGAGCTTAAAATCAACATGACTTCTTGTGGGATAATTATGGGTCTCCTTATTTATTTTTCTACATTATACAAATTTCACATATTACATAATCGAATCAGACAGTATCAAAATCCGATAAGGTTTTAGCGAATGTCCTTGAAGGACTCGCTGATGATTTGGCTTGTTTGGTATTTAAATAAAATACGTCAATTAGCGATGCGGAAAGAGAGAGTGAATGAATCAATGAATAATAAATAGTGATTAATGATTAATGATGATTTATTTATCGGTAAGTGGATATTTATACATTTCAGAATGGGCGCGGGAGTGCGCCCGCAATATATTTTTATCTCGCTTCTGTGCGTGCAGAAATGGTCGTTGAAATATTGCAGACATCGCAAATAATATTGTGGGTAGACAATTTGTTGGCGAAAGCGGCGAGACAGCGTGATGCGTTCTCTTTCTACTGTGGAATGTATCGTAAATAGTATTTGTGGGTAAACAATTTCAATGTTTTGGTATGCGACCTTTGGGCATATCCAAAGGTCGTTTCGTCGGTCGTTGACCGTGTATGTTGACAATATTCAGCGACGACAGTAGTTCCTACAAGATGATAGTTTACAAAAGTATTTAATGACCAATTTCGTTGTATGTGAGTGAAACGTGGACGTGGAAAAGTACTTTAAAGAGCCGAGTGAATGCTGTAGTAATGCGTGTACTTAGAAAAATGCATGGGGTGATAATGCACAACTAAATACGGGATGAAGTGATAAGGGATGAATGCGAATTTGAATCTGATGTATTAATTAAGATGGAGAAGAACATTATGTTTGGCAATATAGATTTAATGAAGATAAACTGATTGTACGAGGCATATCCAGAAACTAAGTGTACTGAATTTTTGTACGTTACATTTTTTTTTATTTAAACAAAAAAATTACGTGGTTACCGTAGTACATATGCAAGCTGTTTTTCGACATAGTCGCCATTCCTCTCAATGCAGGTGGTGAAGCGGGGTATCAACTTTTTGATGCCTTCCTCGAAGTAGTTTCCCGCCAACCCCTCCGTCCACTTCTCCACCTCCTCCTTTACCTCCTCGTCGGTTGAAAACCTTTTTCCACCCATGTGCAGCTTCAGGGAGGTAAAGAGATTGTAATCTGAAGGTGCTAGGTCAAAGGAATGCGCGGGATGGTTCAGGACATCCCATTTAAACGAGGCGAGCAGTTCCTTCGTGGCGTTGGCCGTGTGTGGTCTGGCATTGTCGTGCAGCAGGCAGACTCCCTTTGTCAGCATGCCTCTCCTCTTGTTCTGAATCGCCCTCCGCAATTTTTTTAGGGTGTCACAGTATCTTGCAGAGTTGATGGCATATATTCAATTAAAATTATGCCTTGACAGTCCCAAAACACGGATGCCATGATTTTCTTGGCTGAAATTGTGGTTTTGAACTTTTTGGCGAAGGGTGAAGAGGTGTGACGCCACTGTTGAGGCTGCCTTTTGGTTTCAGGCATGTAGTGTGCAACCCAAGTTTCATCGGAACATCGGCTACACGGAAGTGTAGCCAACATGTCGAAAATAAAATCCATCCGGTTGTGAGAACCTCAGTACACTTACTTTCTGGATACGCCTAGTATACTGTGTACGTGAATAGAAAACGTGGAAGAAAATTCGTAGAATTTGTATGAAATGTTTATGAATGCTGAAGAAGCAATGGATATGTGTTGAGATAAAAAAATCATATCCTCTGTCGTCTTTGCTTTTCACGAAAGAGAAATAGCGTGATGTATCATATGTACATTATGTGTGTCTGCGAGGTTCATGGCCGCGCGGTAACGCACTGGACTTTCGTGCGGAAGGTCATCGGTTCGAATCCCGCACTGTGCTACTCCTTTCGAACGATACAGGCATTTTTTTCGCCTAGGATTCGAGGATATAAGGATACCTATGACTTCGGTCATTTATATGTTTTTTTAATAAAAATAATTATGGTATAACTCAGCAGGTTTATTACATACATACAACACACCAGACTTTCGTATCTCGACACAAGTCCATCTCTTCTTTTTTTTATCCACTTTGTACGGATTTCTCTTGTTACACAAATAGGGTCTGCTTTTAGAGTCAGCATATTCGTTAGGAAGAATATCAGCCAGGATTCTTCTCATACTGTTTGGCCGTACCGAGAATATATCCACAGTGTCAGCCAGTTGGTTCAATATCTCTATGCCACGCGTGACTGAGTGTTTAGCCATGATATTAGTTATGTAAGTCAGTATGTAGAACAGAGGGTGATTCCTTGCTTTTTCCGCCTAGTGTTCGGGGGTATAAAGATATCTATGACTTCGATCATATATAGGGGCAACCAGTGTACCTTCGAACGCGTGTACCTTGGAACAGACAAAAGAACTTGAAAATAACAACAGAAAAAAAATCGAAAAAATAGTATTTACGATGTTTTTTTTCATAGTAGCAACATTGTTCTAATGTCAAATGCTTGGCTGTTTTCGTGACTCTCTTATTGATCTTCAAAGATTTTCAACGCAAAAAGTAAGTTTTTTTATCAGTTTTATGACTTGTTTTAAACGTGTGAGTGTACATAATTAAGGAATTCTAAAATCTAAATTGGAGAGCTATTTAATATTCTATATTTTTTTATACTTTGTTTTGAAGTACATAACCTCAAAATATTTTAATTTGACATTTCATTTTAACAACAGCCCGAGTGTACCTTCGAACACATTATTGCGTGTACCTTTGAACTGTTCGAAGGTACACTCAATGTTGAATATTTAGCTTCAACTATTTATTTTGTTTTTATTTTAGTGCCACGAAGCAAAATTGGAGTGAAAAGGAAGGCAGTACCGACAGAATATTTAGAACAAGCTGTTGAAGAATGCAAAAAGGGTATGTCGGTAAGGAAAGCAGCAGAAAAATACAATTTAAAGTCCACTACAGTCTTCAAATATTTGAAAATATTCCAGAATCAAAATGATGTGCATATCAAGCCTCCCAATTACGCTGTCAAGAAAGTCTTTGATTCCCAAGAAGAAGGTTTGTTGTACGATTACATAAAAAAATCTGCATTTTTGCATTATGGCCTTACAACAACAGATATAAGAGTTCTGGCGTACGCTTTTCTAACTGGACTGAAAAAGGATTTACCAGATGCTCAAAATAATATACCTCACACATGGATAAGGGACAAAATGGCCGGGAGAGATTGGTTAAGTTGTTACAGGAAAAGATTTCCTGACCTCAGCTTACGTAAACCTGAAGCGACTAGTCTAGGTCGAGCCACCAGTTTCAATCAAGCGAATATAAGTGCATTTTATGAGAATTTGAAAACAATAATGCGCCGTTACAATTTTCGTCCTCAAGATATCTACAATGTTGATGAAACGGGGATTTCAACAGTACACAAGCCACATAAAGTGCTAGCACCAAAATCTATTCGACAATTGGGGAAGATGACGTCTGGCGAGCGAGGAGAAAACGTTACAATGATAAATGGAATAAACGCATCAGGTGACAGAATACCTCCTTTGTTAGTGTTTCCAAGGGTTTTTTATAAAGATACAATGATGAAAAATGCTCCAGCAGGTGCAATTGGAGTAGCAAATAAATCTGGTTGGTCTTGTACAGCCATATTTTTAAAATACTTGGACCATTTTATTGTTAATAGTAAACCGACTAAAGACCACCCCATATTAATAATCATGGACAACCATGAGTCTCATGTATCAATAGAAATAATTTATAAAGCCAAAGAAAACGACCTCCATTTACTCACATTGCCTCCACACACATCACATCGCCTTCAACCACTTGATCGATCAGTATACAGATCTTTTAAACATTTCTATTGCAGAGAAGCTGATAATTTTATGGTAAACAATCCTGGAAAACCGATTACAATATATGACGTATCAGAAATAGTGGCTAAAGCCTACCAGAGTGTATTTGTTCCGAACAATATAATTAAGGGGTTTCAAAACACTGGAATATGTCCTTTTTCTGACAGTATTTTCACTGAAGAGGACTTTTTGTCCTCATCTGTGACTGACCGACCGGAAATTCCAAATGATATTCAGAAAACACCAAAAACCGATGAACAACATACTCAAGTCCAGAAATGCGAGAACAGAAATGAATCGCTCACACCACATCAATCAACCATTACACCCGAATCAATTCGTCCATTCCCTAAGGCCTCTCCCAGAAAACAGGATCGAGGTGGCAGAAGGAAAGGAAAAACTAGAATATTGACTGACACACCGGAGAAGTTAGCGATCCTTCAAAAAACTTTGATAACTCAAAAGCGCCCAAAATTACGAAAACTGCAAAAAACTGGGAAAATTATCAAAACGAAAGAAAATTTGACTACAACCAACAAGAAAATAAGAATACTGCAAGACATAATCTTTGTCACTTGCGTGGAATGCAAAAAACTTTCAGATAAAAGCAAAGTGATCATATGTGACACGTGTAAATCTTATTTCCACGAATCATGCATTCCAAAGGCACACAGGCGCAACATTCCTGTTAAAGAAGACAATGATTGTTTTCTGTGTCATAGGTGTTATAATATATCCGATGATTCTACGGGTTCAGACTCCTCCATTGATTCTGAAGCACTATTTAAAATAGTAAATGAGGGTTTGATATAAATGAAAAAAATATTAGCTCGAAATATTACTCACATTGCAGATGTAAGGATTTTTTACATAGCCTATTTCATTGTGACCTTGTCATTTTTATAATTATTCTATTTGTATTTTCTAATGAAAGTTCCTAGCTTATTTTATATTTTTTCAAATAAACTTCATTCATACTATTTATACTGTGTTTTTTTATATTTCTGAAGGTATGCGACGTAAGAAGTAGATAAAATCGTAGGGCATGTTTGAGAAATTGTACGAGCGTGTTGGAAGCGAGAAAAGTGTGTCAAGATCGAGTTTAGCAGCGCTCGACTCTCTCTGCCTATCCGTCCGAGGACACTGCGTGATTGGATAGATAGAGAGAATGTTTTATTGAAGTTTTCCAATAGGTACTAAACTAAACTGAATTAGCGTTCGAAGGTACACATGAAGGTGTTCAAAGGTAAACACATCAGTGTACCTATGAACAAAAATGAATAGTTTACTTCAATTATTTTTTTCTACCAAACCTTAATAGTAAATGAAACACAAAAAATATATGTGGTAGCCAAAATCATTTTCTATCTTACGATATTTATTTTTTCCTCATGAGACAAAAACTTACTCAGATAAAAAATTACGAAACTTTGAAAATAAAATTTGTTCAAAGGTACACTGGTTGCCCCTATTCTTTCAAAAAACGGAGAAAAAACATGCCGGAGTGCTCCGATCATCTCACTTCAGGTGCGCAATCAGATCCAGTACACCAGTGTAGATAGTGAGTTTGCTGGTGTGCAATTGCGAGTTTGGTGCCCACTTACTTAAAGAGGAAAAGAATGAAGAAAAAATAAACGAAATATCCACGGCACAGCTTCGGTTTCCAACTAAATTGACGTTGGAATGGCGAGGGGATCCTCGACTACGAGGCCCAGCATTGACGATGTGTGTCTGCATAATATAAAAGTTTAAAACAGTCCGATATCAAGTAATAAACATTGTTATTATACATGAGTTCAATCAAAAAAGCTTTTAAAGTAAAAGCTTCGTGGCTTTTACATGGTTTTTTCAATTTGTATATGTATTTGCTCAACTTTAATGATGGCAAATAAACACGCATTCCTATTTTTCATCATACATTCTCTAAAGGATTGTTTAATTACTAAAGCTCTTATTTTCCTCACTCGTTACCGAGATTTCCCTTAAGAGGTAACAGAGTGAAGGAATGAAGGAGTGGAGGAGTGCAGTGTGAAGAGAAGTAGGGTAGGGGGAAACACGTGTAGCATGAAGAGCCGACGAGGCTTGACAGTTTTAATTCAACACTCGAGGGAGCAAGCGAGGCAGTCATTTTCAGTCACATCGTCCCATTCCTAGTTTTCTTTCAACGTAAACGAACTTGTATCATGAAATATTTAAAAAAAAAAGATTTTAGTAAATGCTGTTACTTTTTTATATTTGTAACGGCTTACATAAAAAAAAGTGTACTGGTTACTTTACAATTGGTTTCATATGATGTCGAAGTGTTAATAAATGGCTAACAATGAAAAATGGAGCAAGCTGAAGAATTCTGTTATTTGGGTAGAATTTTCTCAGATGATTAAAGAGTTTAAAGGAGTATCGAAATGCGTGTAGCAAAATAAAACAAACTCGATGGACTAAAACATATATAATATACTTGAACCGGATAAAAATGGAGCGAGTTGAGAAATTCTGTTATTTGGGTAGATTTTTTTCAGATGATGAAAGAGTTAAAAAAAGGAGTATCGAATTTCATGTAGCGAAATAAAACATAGTCGATGGAGTACTAAAACGTAGATACTTGAACCGGATAGTCTTCAAATCTTCTAAAATCATAGTCCATAACAGTATTTAAGTTCAAACATCGATGAATGGAAGTGAAGCGTAGACGTGGAAAAAACTGAAAGAAGCCGAATAAATGCCGTATAATTCATGCACTGAGAATGGAATGGCAATGCATGACTTATTGCAGAATGAAGTTAATAAGGATGAATGTGAAATTGAATGAATGAAGAAAGACTAACAAAACAAAAACTCAGTGAAAAAACGAGTGGAAGACTTAGTAGATGAGGCCAAGAAAAGTATGGTTTGATCAAGTGAACGACATTGTAAAAGAAGGAAACGTAGGTAAAATCAGAGAAACCGTAGAAGTTGTATAAGAAAGTGTATAGATGTAGAAGAGGCGAAGGATTCGTGATGAAATAGGAAAATCTATTGCTCTTTCATATCTGTCTACTCCGACAGGGAAATGGTGTGATGGATGTTTGTTTGTAGATCAGAGATTTAGCTGAACAAAGCAATAGGTATTCCTAACTATTAAATAATATGTGTAAAAAAGGCCCGAGTTATTCGAGGGAGAGTACCATAGTGCAACAATCGTATTGTCTTACTATAGTTCGGAAATTCTAGGATGAGTCCTGTGACAGTTCACAAATTGGCCCCAATACAATCTTGTAACGATGTTCAGTAGTTTTAATTATTTTATCAACTTAAATATAAGCCTCAATTCTAATAAATAGCAAGTTATTTAGGTAAATACATTACATAATGTTGTATTAGGGCAAATTTGTGAGCTGTCACAGGACTCATCCTAGAATTTCCAAACTTTAAGATTAAGACAGTTATGGATTCCGAAAGTAATTATAAAACAAAAGTTTATTGAATGGAATAAATAAAGTGTCATAATAAAATAAAAATATTTTTAATAAAACCTTGTAATGTCTTTTAATAAAACCTTGTAATAGCCTGTTGGCCTGTTATGGTTCTGCATCATTGTTTGCCTCTTGTGACGTCGACTGCCAGCTGTCTTTCCATCTTTTGGGAGGTCGTCCTGGAGGTCTGCTTGCTTGGGGGATACTGTCCCTGGCCATTCTTACGGCTCTTGGTTCCGCCATTCTGGATACGTGTTCGTTCCAGAACCTTCTTCTCTGTCGTCCCCATCTGACAATATCTTCAACTTCGCACGTCCTTCGTATTTCTGTGTTACGTACTTTATCACGAAGGGTTTTGCCAGCGATACTCCTGAGTACCTTCATTTCGCTGGTTCAAAGGAGATTTTTGGTTCTGACAGTGTCGGTTCTGGACTCTATGCGGTATGTCATTATGGGGCGGACACAGGTCTTGTATATCCTCACCTTGCTTTGGATGTTCATATGCTTGTTTTTCCAGATAGTGTTCTTTAAACATCCGAAAAACAAACCTTGTAATGATAAATATAAAACAAGTATAATTTTTTTTAATTGCGTTATAAAAATTACAATTTGTATAAAAAAAATATGTCTGTTGGATACTACATGGATAAATTGAAAAATTCTGCATTTCAAAGAATACAAAATTTCATTTAAAATATTTTTTAATTTGAGCATGAATGAAATGAAAGAAATATTAAAATTTTTCCCAACCAAGTCTGAGGGAAAAGATTAAAAATAAACCTGCTGGAATCGAGATTTGCAGATATGAAATTTCGCAAGGCTTTGTAGACAGGCGGCCTCAGTCGTTTCTGCGGCTGCAAGCTTATCGCCTTGCAGAATCCACATTTCCACAATTCCGACCGAGAGCAAAGTTAGTTTTGAATTCAAATTTTGGCTTAACTAGAAATCCTCACCTTACTTGCAGCTACTCGTAGCTCTGAGCCACGTCTAGTTCTGATAGAAAGTCTATATGCATATTTCGTCAAGAAACATTCACGAAATTCCCCAACACGTATGTTTTCTTTGTGAGAGAAAACTTTGGGAAATGTAAGGATATTTACAGGAATATATCGTCGTTGTTCTGCGAAAAGCATAATATGTCCAAATATTGAATTGTGAGATAAATGCAATTTAAGTTTCGGAAGGCGATGGAAAATCAAGTTTTTAATAAAATAAAATACAAACAGATGTTATTTAAAGACAGTTTATTTATTAATAAGAATTACTACAAAAAAATTGAGTACCTTCAAAACATATTACCTAACTAAAAATTTTAAATACGGACAACTGTTTTGGACTTAATTCTTTCTTGGTGAAAATTTTTATAACAGCAAAACCATGTAACTTTTGAACATAAATGTTTTTTCCATGTGTAATTATTTAAAATTTAAGTAAAATTGCTTCAAAAAGTCATTTTAACCTTTCCTTCCCTGTGTTGGGTATCTTCTACACGTTGCTTCTAATAACCATCAATATCTCTATAAATATAATAAATACAAGGTTAAGATTTTAGGTATTCCTCCATAATATATTAACGCATTGATTTAAAAAATAATATTAATAATAATCAGAATTTATCGACTACATCGAGGTGTTTTGTAAAGATCGAAAACAAATTCGCATTTAAACGCTGCGAGTGCCTCGTCTTGACGATAGGTGAATAGTATGCGGGAAGCGCGACACTATATTCGCATCTCACTCTTGCATACTAGACTGAATTGCGAGGAGCTGAATTGTCTCAACGTCGCAAGCATAAGCGTAAGCGCCGAGGTATGCGACTGACGTGCCGCACCACTAGTAGCTTCTAGGCTTGCAAATAGGTTAGACGTACGCCCGTTCCGTGAGCGTTGCCAGATGGTTTTTTAATGTTTTCAGCAAATAAATCTCAATTATTATAATTTTTAACTTCAATTATAATTAATTAAGGGGATTATCTATGAATGTTCTAATTTTTCCGATTTAAAATCGCTAATTTTTTATTGCGTATTCACTACCCAACACCGGAGCACGCATATAATTTTTATCACCGTAAGGGAAGGGTTAAATGCTGTTCGCAAAACAACGACGATATGAAATAAGGCAGAATAAAGACATCAGAAATGAAGGAATGAATAGAATAGATCGGTTATATAAAGTTTTTTGGATTGTTGTATTATATATGGTTCGGCTTATGATATCATTATATTCGCATCATAAACCAATACACGCGGCAAAACACTCAGAAAGCCTTATACATCTGAAACGAAGAACCCCGAAAGCCTCAAAACAAATTTGGCTTAAGTGAATTTTTCAATTAAGATGAAATAAGAAGCATTAAGATGGTCAGGATATGCGGAGAGAATGAACGACAAAAAAATACTAAGTGGGTATACATGGCAACTAATAAAATGTTCATCATCCCTAGAGTTAAAACCTCTTTTGTCCAAAGACAATATGCTTATTTGGCTCCCATTACATACAATGGCGTGCCGACTTCAATAAAGGTAAAGGTAGGAAAACCATTTAGACAGTCGATCGGAGCGTGGTTGTTATTGCGACAGGGTTTTGACTACTTGGGCTTTCAGGATGAAGGACGAGTGGAAAGGATTTATGTTAGCTCGTGAGTATGGGTTTCTTCTTGTTGTTTTAATTTTGGTTGTTTTTGTATTTGTGTTTCTGTGTATTTTTTTTTTTTTTTTTTGTTTTAATTTTGTTTTGATTTTGATTTTTATTCTTATGATTGTGTGCGGTATAGTGTGGGATGAATATTTTTGGTATTTCTGGAGTGATGATGTGTGAGCAGTTGAATTTCGCAAGATGTTTCCAGTTGTAGTTGAGTGTCACTGTCAGGTTGATGAGAGCGTGCAACGGGGTGTTGTTTTTGTGTAATCAAAAATCGGAAAGAAGTATCGATTTATTTTTCTCATGCTAAATATCCTCAGTGAGATACAGGCAAAAGCCTAGTTTACTGGGGATACGACAAATGAAAGGCAACAAACCCAGATCCATTAAAATTGTATGTCCAAATCAAATTATCTGTTGTTTTTCTCAAATTGTGTATATTTCTTGTCATGTGTAATAATAATAATAATAATAATAATAAATAATACAAGTCAGAGGTTCCAGATGTG
Source organism: Odontocerum albicorne (assembly GCA_949825065.1). NCBI lineage: Eukaryota > Metazoa > Arthropoda > Insecta > Trichoptera > Odontoceridae > Odontocerum > Odontocerum albicorne. The sequence continues at coordinate 39,898,539 of OX463850.1, forward strand.
CGTGGAAGATGTAGATTGAGGAAAACGTAGCTGGATCAAGTGAACTAGATTTTAAAATAACGTAAAGGAAGAAGTTGGAATTGTGGAAGATTGTTCATGATGAGATCCATAAATGTAAACGAGGTGAAAATGGTGTGTTGGGATAGAAAAGTTTGAAGATCTATTCTCTCTGCCTCTCTCGCAAGGAACAGGGAATATATTTGGTAAGAATGTATAAATATATAAGAAAATTAATTACTATTTGTCATTGTTAAAAACTCACTTTTGACGGCATTAAATTTCTGACATAATTAATTAACAATCTAGCGAAGCAATCAAAATTATTCCTCAATAAATATTTGACAATTATTGTAACATACTTCAACGAGTCGGACAAAATTATTCATCAATAAGTATGTGAAAAAAATATTCAATAATGAGTTTGCTACAAAATAATTCAACAATCTGACAAAATTATTCAACAATGAGCCTATGACAAAATTATTCAACGAGTCTCTGACAAAATAATTAAACAATTAGTCTTGAAAATATTTCATCAATAAATCTGTGACAAAACTATTCAACGACGAGTCTTTGAATAGTTTTGTAAATTTTTTGAGAAATCACTCAATATTATGAAAAAAGATGTTATCAACAATCAATGATTAAAACAGAAAATTTAGTCCTGTGTTTGGAATATTTGTATGACATAATACTTTTCTATCGTTTTCTTTATTCAGGTCGTAATTAAAACACTTTCAATTTTGGTTATTGTTAATATTTCTTACAACGAAATGTATTAACTCTATCCATTTACAAACCTTTAGACATCATTGATTCATGATATATAATGACGAACTTTCTTCACACAACTCGTTGCGACCTCCGTGTCTTAATTAGTAAGACATTTGTCTTCGAAGGTTGTGGGTTTGATTCTCGGTGATTCCCAATTTATTTTAATTTTTTTTATTAGTGTGGCTTGCAGTAAATCATTCAATGAAAGTATCATATTATTTATATCCATAGCGAATATACCTATAATTTAAAAGTGGACATACTCTAGGGATTTTGAGTCCATTCTTACATATATAGTATTTTTGAGTCCACTTTTCCGCCAATAGAGCAAGAATTTCTATAATTATTAGCATACATTTTTTTCACACATTTGTAATGCTAAGATAAAAAATCTTTTTTCTGACATTTGATTTAAAATTGATATGTCCTTATGAAATAAAATTAACATGGTGTGATATAATATACAAACGATCCCTTTGAGACCACTTCCGTCATTTAGTTATTATATTAATCACAAACATTAAAAATTAACCAGTTTTAATTAAGGGTATACAGGAAAAGGACAGCATGAAAAATAAAATGGGAAAATCCTTACGAAATATGGCCTATTGCTTTTACTAATTTAAACTTAACGATTTTACGAAATTACTGAAGAGATTATTTCATATCGTGCAAAATATTTAACATATTAGAATATTCTAACATATTCGAATTATTCAACATATTCGAATATTCTAACATATTCGAATTATTCAACATATTCGAATATTCGAACGTATTAAACATATTCGAATTGGATATACGAAAGAGCGTGGCTGGAAGAATTTTTTTTCTTCTGCTCTAGTAATTGAGTCCGGGCTTAGAATCACTAAAGATGGCATGAAATTTGTTTTTTTTTTCTGAGAGAAAACCTTGTGGCTAGTCGATGCATGTGTTGGTGAAAAGGCTACAACATATTTATTTATTTATTTATTGTATTTAACACTTTTATTGCAAATAAAATCTGGCCGGCTTATTGCCAGGCAGCAATCTCTTCCAACCAACCAGACAAAAGTAAATGAAGATAGTTGTCGCATAAATCATTCAAATGACTATCCATGCCCCCACTAAATCCATAAACATATACGTGAGCACATGCCCACGAACTCCACAAAGACGGACAATCACCCGAACATTCTTTTTCATATAAAGTGAGATATCATCAATCAAAAGGAAAGGAAGGGTTGGTGGAGAGGAAAGGAAAAGAAAAATCAGGAATGAAACACGTTATTTTACTGAGTAGATATTAAGAGTTTTTTCAGTCGCTTTTTAAAGCATGCCAAGGACGGAGCGAGTCTTATATTGGTTCTTATAACATTCTGGCAACAATTCTGGCACTACCGCACGTGAAAAGGCTACAACATTCGCTAACATATTCGACATGTGTGAGAATTATTACTTAAGGCACTCTTTTTTTGACAACAGCCTTTGTTTTATTTTTTTAAATGTTATCGGGAATCATAAAGAAACACATTTACAACAAACGAAGGAGACTCGAAAATTTCGCGGCCTGACTAACAAAGAAGATTCAAACATATTTAAATTTATTTTTCAAAATATATAGTTTTGTTACAAGACATATACAATATATAGTATTGTTACAAGACATATACAATATCTAGTATTGGAAATTAAATCCAATGCCTCCGGGTAGAAGTTAAGCGTTTTACCAACAAGGGTACGCAAGTCATGATAGTGAAAACATTATACCATAGATTTGGATCTCCATAACATTTTGATAATTCATTTATAGTTAAGGCATTAAAATTGTGAAGGTTTAAAGACATTGTAATTTGTTTTATCAACCACTGTTTATTCCACTTTTTCGTAATGGTATAACCCTACCGGTTTCAAGGCTTTCACCGCATCATCAGGGGAGCACAAGCTAGTCTTATTTGTGCTCCCCTGATGATGAGGGGAAAGCCTTAAAACCGGCAGGGTTATACAGTTACCAAAAAGTGGAATAAACAGTGTTTGATAAAACAAATTACAACATTTTGATAAGGATGACATTTGAAAAACTAATAATTCAACGTTATTTCCCCCTCGTCTTGCAATATTCTCGAACAAACATCCTTTGACATCACACCACTAGCTGGAATCCAAAGAGTTCTGAAATATTCAGGCTTAGTTACTTATGCAAGGGACTTCTCGCGTAGAAGCCTGAAACCTTACCGGGGCATGTTACTTGCCCGCCTGGGCTGGTGAAGGCCGCACAGTGCGGTTTTTTCGAGCGCTTGTGGCTACCTTGTGAACAGGCCGCATCTTATTCATACTTTATGGTTTGGGGAAAAATTCTTTTGTCAGGGTACGATATAGAATTTTTAGATTTCTGTATTACTTTGAATCTCGATGAAACAGGACTCCATTGTTCTTAGTAAGGTTTAAAAATTTCAAGTCCAGATAGAACGAAACAATTTATTTTTAATTTATACAACTGGAAAAATATTTTGAAGTTTTGTTTTCAATGATGAAACATTGCGGAGATCACTTCTTAGTTGTTTATTTTTATCCACGCAAATTAGATTTTGCAAATAAAAATAACCACTTGAATGGCCATGTTGTGAGAATGGATTTTTTTAGAAATCATAGTAGCTTTTGCAGCTACAGTAGTGTGCATTGGCGCATTATCTTGCAATTATGTCATGCTTCATAACGGCTTTCTTCGGCATGCTGTTTTTATATCATTTTTTAATTTGTAATCACCAAATGACCGTATTGTTTCTTTCTTTAAAGTAAATTAGTAAAATTACTTAATATTCTCGAAAAAAAATGTGCATTTTCTCTTTTTGAGCTTGTACCATTTTGTTTTTTTTTTTGGCCATGGTTATCCCAGATGGCGCCTCTCTATCGAGTTCCTTTACAATAGATTATCATGATGCAACACCATTGTTTCGTCTCCTGTGACAAATGACTTTATTATCCATAAAAATCTAAAAAATACATTTTTAAATATCATAAAAATGCATTGCAACATGTAACATACTCGTAGTTGCCTTTGAATAGCATCCAAGAGTTTTGACACTTTTCTTGCGCTTAACTTATTCGTGCATACTATTGTTGTTATTTTTTACATTTTAGTTCTCTGTCTAGGCACACTTCTCTCGCCGTAATAAAACTGTTTCATAGGAAATGTTTCTGCAAGTTTACCTTGACGAGGGCCATCTTCAATCGACTCAATGCCTAAATGAAACTATTTGGCCCATCTAAACGTCATTGTTGTGTTGGTTGATATACACGTTCTAAATTATTCAGCAAAATTTTAGAACACAATGGTTCATCACACACCGGTATTACTTTAGTGAGATTCACAGTCTCGGACTAACTTGGAAGAATCTGGAGTCCCGGGCAGTAGAACGAATTGGATTGACACATTACCTGGATGGTTTTCTAAATTATTCAGCAAAATTTTAGAACACAATGGTTCATTATACACCGATATTACTTTAGTGAGATTCACAGTCTCGAACTAACTTGGAAGGACCTGGAGTTCCGGGCAATGGAACGAACTGGATTGACACATGACCTGGATGGTGTTTTAAATTATTCAGCAAAATTTTAGAACACAATAAATAGTTCGTTATACACCGATATTACTTTAGTGAGATTCATAGTCTCGGACTAACTTGGAAGAACCTGGAGTCCCGCGCAGTGGAACGAACTGGATTGACACATGACCTGGATAGTTTTCTAAATTATTCAGTAAAATTTTAGAACACAATGGTTCATTATACACCGATATTACTTTAGTGAGATTCACAGTCTCGAACTAACTTGGAAGGACCTGGAGTTCCGGGCAATGGAACGAACTGGATTGACACATGACCTGGATGGTGTTCTAAATTATTCAGCAAAATTTTAGAACACAATAAATAGTTCATTATACACCGATATTACTTTAGTGAGATTCATAGTCTCGGACTAACTTGGAAGGACCTGGAGTCCCGGGCAGTGGAACAACCCGGATGGACACATTTGATGGTATCTTCATGCACTTGGTGGAATGTCGAATTTGATGATGATGATATAATTAAAGCTATTATATACACTTTTGTTAAAATGGCCACCAAAAATTTACCAAAGTATTTTATAAAAACTCAAATCTTACGTACAAAATATTACGCTGGTTTCCTGTAAGGGCAAGCAAGACCACGGAATGCAAGAGTTTTTTTAACACAGCATTGACTTTTTGCTACCTCAACATTCATGTAATATCTCATACAATTCTTTCGGTTTTTCTGACTTAATATTGTTCCTTTTGTAAAAACTTCGTTGATTTGATCCAACCAAACTTTTCACGCTCATCCTCTAACGAGAAACTATATATGTCTTAATTAGAACTAATATTATCGGTTTTCTGCACTAAATATTTAAGATGACATGATACTGATTGGATTTTAAACAAGGCAATAAAATATTATACAAAATAATATTCTTTTGCCCTTATTGTTTTACCCTTCCATTGTATTCAGTATAACCTTGCAGAGTTATTGCCATGTGGTAATCTTTTCCAGCCAACAAACCCTCTGGGAGACGTATCACACGGAGGTCATCAAGTGATAAGAAGGCAGTAGAGTAGTGAAAAGTTCAAGAAGTTAATGACTTATACCGGAAATATTTTGAAAGCGCTCTTTTGGGGCAGAGTTAACTTGGGATGAATCCATTTAACTTAACAGTGCTTTATAAAAATTGTCAAAAAAATAGTTAGACATGTAAGATTTGTTTTTTTCGACATGCTCTTTACTGAGAGAGTAAGTAGCAGTTGTGGTAATAGAAGGAATAAAGTGAGAGGATTTTGTACATGAAAGAACCTTAAGTATTCACACTATTTTCATTGTTTAAGAAAATCTGTCGGATAGTAAAATAAAATTGAAAACAAAACTTTTACTGAATTTCTCTCATCCTTCAATAAAATGCAAAAATACAGTTGTTTGTATTAGTATTGGACTTCCGGCGCCAGATTTCCGAACGGATCCATTGACCGGAAGTAGGTTTCGCGGGCGGCGCCGCCCCCCATACCGTACTTCCGGATCCCCGCTTTCCGCTTCACTAGGGGTAATAATGGTTAAGTGTTGCCATCTGCCGATAAGTAACGAAACTTCCACGGCCATTGTAGCGCCACAATACAAATTGCTCTGGGTTCAGGTATTGTATGAAATTGCATGCAAATTAAGTTATATTTGGGGTGGCCATAATTTGATGAAATTATGACTGACAAAAAGACGAGAAAGTAAACACAGTGTAAGTGCATTCGTACGAAATAATCCATACCTTTTTTTTTTCAATGGTTTGCCATTTCCACTAACTGTAGTTTCTTGCGTTTTAGATATTGTTCTATGACAGTTCGATCACCTATATCAGGGGTCTCCAAACTACGGCCCGCGGGCCAGCACTAGCCCGTGAGCCCCACCAATACGGCCCGCTACCACGGGCCGGATATGCCCGGTATCCGGCCCGTCATAGTTTATTTTGATTACATTGTAAAATTTACAATGTAAGTAAATCATACAAAATAATAATCAGATGTTTTTATTTAACGACTATAGTCACAAAACACACTAGTCGCACTATATTTCGCTTTTTGCGCATCGGCTATCTCTGCCGCAATGAAATGTCCTTGAACTTGCCCGTAAGTACCAACTGAAATTGCAAACGGAGCGGAGTCCACGCCCGCGCCCTGTGCCATAGATATCTCACTCGCAGGCTAGTACCAATACGAAAATTTGCGCGTAATTCAAAACAACAGTATGTTGGTATGATGGGCTAGCTAGTTCTTGGTCCTTGGGACTTAGTGGAGGAGTCAGTGTGTCCCTTAAGTTAAAAAATTTGGAGACCCCTGACCTATATCATTCTTAGATGTTGTGATATTCCCAGATTTCATGTGGTCTCCGATGGCTTGGTGGTTCATAAAGGTTCTGTTTCTTAGCTTGCCGTACAATATTACTTTTATGTATTCTAATCGCATGCATATACTAACAAAGTTGGCTTTCCTTTATTGTCTCCTCTATGTTAGTAACACACTGACTCCTACGAATGTATAAACTAATTTTGTTTCTAAATGTGACTCTCGCAAACCAATCGAAACATTCACGTTTTTGCGAAATTCACTCTTCTTAAATATTAATGGATTTGTACTTTCGTATCATGGTCTTTGCACATGTAATAGCATTGCTTGAAAATGTTCCAAAAAATCTTAAATATATTTCTTAAATCTTCGAAAAGACTTTAGTTGCACTTGGTGGTGCCATGTTTTATTTAAAAAATAAATAAAATATTTATTTTATTTATTATTTATTATTGTCAATCGTGATTTGCGGATTCTACACAGAGGGGGATTACATCTAGACAAATTGGAATAAGTGTTTTATTTATTTATTTTATTTATTTTTTACGTTGAATATATTTGTTTAATGGAATAATGAATTACAAGGCTGACAACCGCAATAAGAATGAGACATGGTTTTAGGTGATTTAATAAAGATGAACTTAAAACTGAATGTAATTTTTAATTCTTAACATTAAAGTAAAAATTGGACGCAATAAGAAATCTAGTAAACAAGAACGTATGGTAACCCTTATTCTATGGAAAACACGGGACAAGGAAAACTAGACTTTACAAAAGGCAATTTTTAGTCCTTTTTTACCTATTCAAGCCTCATTTCGTGCAATAAGTCTATTTCGGAAAACGTCGTAAATTTCGACATAACGTTTATTCCTCATTGTGTTATAATCGTGTTGGAAAATCTTTTGATGTATTTAGATTTATCGCGACAACATTCTAAATCATTTTCATTCCTTCCTTTAATGTTGGCCCATGATTATATCACCTCAAATAAAATAAATTCTTATTTTGAATAACAATTTAGACGTACAATAAATATATTTATCATGTGGTTTCACAAGAAAATGTAAAGGGAGGGACATAATAAGTCACCATATTTGGTTTTCCTTTAACTTTTTAATTCGCTAATAATTCAAAATTAACTGAAAAAATAAAATTAAATTCACATACTGTACGTATTGCATAATATCCTTAACTGTCCCGCCCCCTCTCTTATATCTCCGAAAATTTTCAGTGTCTTTTCAATCATGGACTAGCGCTACGCTTAAACAGATATTGTTTATTGGCCTTTCCGGTTCATCGCTCTTTTTTTTTACGTCGTCCTTTACTGTCCATGCAGTGAGACTCTGGAATCGTTACAAATCAATATTAGACTCAATCCATCCTTGGCACGCTTTTAGAAGCGACTGAAAAAACCTCTTAATTTCTAGTCAGTAATATAACGTGTTTCATTCCTGATATTTATCTTTTCTCTCCACCATCCATTCATTTTCCTTTGGTTGATGATGTCTCACTTTATATGAAAATGAATGTTCGGGTGATTGTCCGTCTTTGTGGGGTTCGTGGGCATATGCTCACGTATGTGTTCATGCATTTCTTGGGGAGAGAGATACAGTAATTTGAAAGTGTTTTTGCGATCACGTAGCTTGCTTCATTTACTATTGTCTGGTTGGTTTGGAAGAGAGTGCCGTCTGACAATAAGCCCACCAGACTGTATTTACAATAAAAGTGTTTAACAAAATTAACAATAAATTCATCACACGAGAAGCTAGAGGTAGGATTATTTGAGCAGTTTATGCAGTATGATTATCATATTGCAATCAAAATGCTCTTTTGGTAGCAATTATTGTAGTATAATTTCTGGCGTACAACAAGATGATTTTGATTTATTATTGCGATGGGTACTTTACATTATAAAACTTTTAGAGTAACTTTAACCTGTCTCCAAAGAAAAAAATTTAATTAAAATAATATAGGCCAAAATTTTACTCGTACAATCTCTGCTCTTTCCGATTCTGGACTATGCGGACGTATGTTACTTGGATGTTACAGAGGAACAGCTGGACAAATTACAGCGTCTTCAAAATGTGTGCCTAAGATTTATTTTCAACCTACGAAAGTACGATCATATAACTTCATACCAGAAGGCATTGAACTGGTTGAATGTTAGAAATAGACGCCAAATTCACATACTGTCTCTATTGTATAATATCCTTAACTGTCCCGCCGCACCCTCTTATCTCGCCGAAAATTTTCAGCGTCTTTCCAATCATGGATTAGCGCTACGCTCAAACAGAGATTGTTTATTGGCCTTTCCAGTTCACCGCTCTTCTTTCTTTACGTCGTCCTTTACTGTCCATGCAGTGAGACTCTGGAATCAGTTACAAACCAATATAAGACTCGCTCCGTCCTTGGCATGCTTTAAGAAGCGACTGAAAAAACTCTTAATTTCTAGTCAGTAAAATAACGTGTTACATTCTTGATTTTTCTTTTCCTTTCCTCTCCACCATCCTTTCCTTTCCTTTTGATTGATGATATCTCACTTTATATGAAAAATAATGTTCGGGTGATTGTCCGTCTTTGTGGGGTTTGTGGGCATGTTCTCACATATATGTTTATGGATTTCGTGGGGATGGATAGTCATTTGAATGATTTATGCGACCACGTAACTTGCTTCATTTACTTTTGTCTGGTTGGTTGGAAGAGATTGCCGCCTGGCAATAAGCCCGCCAGATTGTATTGCAATAAAAGTGTTAAATAAATAAATAAAGGCGAATCAAATGGGGTGATTGAATATGCCACATTCTGTATATTATATCTTATAAATCTTTGATAGTTATTGTTGAAATAGAAAGAAAAACGTATAATTTTTATGAATTTATTCATTGTAAGTAAAATATACGAACGAAAGAAGTAGTCAAGTCACGCTTTATTTCATTGAAAATTTTAACCTTTGTTGAAAATTTAACTCATTGTTAAAGTTTATTTTAACGTGTATATATTGATCGTTTTAGCAATATAATCGGATGAGAACAAATTAATCAAGATTTACATGACAGTATCGTAGATTTGATCCTCTGATGAAAGTTTCAACTGGCAGATAGAAACAAACTAGTATAGAATTTGATGTTGTTTCCATAACACCAATTGAGTTGATAAAACTATAGGTTTAAACTCTGTTGAAAACATAAGCTAGCAAATACAATTAAATCACAGAGGAGGGGAATAATACAAGTGTGATGTGATGTCAACATTATAAAATGAGAAGTATTTCATTTCTGATATTTTTCAGAGTGCTTTCGTTCGTAAAGCGCTAATGGCTTGTGTCATTACGTGTCTAACACATGTTTTATAAATGTTTACTTTACTTTTTGTTTCCATGTATTGTACTTATATTTCTATATAGTGTATACTTGAAAATTATCCAGATATTGCTGAGAATTTTTTCACTTGTTCCGTAATTTCATAGCAGCAACCAAAATTAAGGGGTTAAAAAAAGAGGGTTCCAATGGGTAGTAGGGCTATGATGAAGTATGCTTGGCTGGAAAGTATACTTCTACAAAATGTCGTAATGCGCTACGTTGAAATATCCCCAGAAACTCTACTACCATGTCCAACTCTCTAGCGTCTACGAGTGGTCTTCCAGGCCTCGCGAACCCCGGGCAACGTGACCACTGACATTTCCACCAGTGTCATAGCAGATAGAGAGTGGACGAATGGCGAGTTGTGCCATAAAACTGGATCCATCCAGCTAAGGGAAGGTAACCCCAACAAAAAATCCTCCAGAAAAGGCAAGAGGAAACCATTCTGGATATCCCTCCCCAGGAAATCACTATAGAGAGTGCGTTGGGGATCTTTTTCGGGCTGCCGGGGGACAAAGATGCCTACTCTCAGGTGATATTCAACGTTGGGGGGACCTGACATGACACTGGGAAGAAGAACAACCAAAATGAAGTTTTTGTGATATAACTGGTGAAACATTTAAAGCCACGATAAAAAAATATACTAATAAGAAAAAATGTGTGAAACTAAAGACATTGATATAGGGGGAAGGCAGAGAAGACGCGAGCTGAATGAACCCCAAAATATGATGTATAGTGGGTTATTATACAAAGGATTATGTTATCACCAGATCGAATAAATAGTCCATGCTCAGAAAGAAAACTGATTTTTTCACGCTGATACTGAATATATCAAGGATTGTTCAATACTCAAAAGAGGGCCGATAGCGTCGAGATTTCTTCGTTATCTCTTTTTAAGGCAATATTATTTTCAAAGGATAAAGTGTAAGAAGTAATAGTAATCGTAGAAGTTGTGTGAGAATATGTATGTATGTAAAATAGGCGAAATATGTTTGTCGTGATAATACATTTTAGTGCCCTGTCTTCTCTGCCTATCCCGACTGTAAAACGGAGTGATGGTGTCTATGAAGCACATCGGAGAGAGCAAAAAAGATCTTTTGTATGTCAAGCTGATTGAACCGCAAATTATATTGTGTAGATTGATGTATGCTGTGTTGGAATGTAAAGGATCTCACCTTCCCCAGCTTAGAGGGACAGTTCATTCTTAAAGAAAATGAACTTTTTTCACACAGATATGGAAGACAGATCGTTCAACACTCAAAATAGGTCTGATAGACCACGGAGATATCTTCGTTGTCTTGTTTTAAGCTAATAGAGTCAAGCACAGTACTTGTATTCGAATAAGTGATGATTTTTTTAGTTTAAAATTAAACATTTTAGAGCCTTTCCAGTCTATCCAAAAAAAATCTTCAATAATATCAAGATACTAAACATTAATTTAGTCAACAAGATAGACTTTGGGCCAGTAAGATTCTGTTTTGGATAGAAAGAAAATGTACATTCTGTTGAGAGAATGGAGATTTGCTTAGATTTTATAGCGTTTTAGGGACTTGTGTTTCGCATAGAAGGATGAGATTGTTTGAATAAAAGTCATCGAGATCGAAATAAGTAAAGAGAGAGAGTTTATTGAAAGCGTCTGTATTTATAATGTATAGAACGCCGCAGAACATGTCGCTGTCTCGCTTCGCCGGACACATGGTTATTGTTGCGCGTTCTATATACATTTCATACTACGGTCTGCAGGAGCAGCAAGAGATATATCGGTGTCTCACTCTTGCTGTTCGCTACCAGTGAGTTCAATGACCGCGCGGGCGACCTTTGCCCGGTGCCGTCTCGCATTCCTTACAGTGCGAGTTCAATGACCGAGCGGCCAAGGGTCGCCTCAGTGGGTTCAGTGACCGCACGCACGGTCGCTACAGCTTAACTCGGAGATGTCATTGAGTCAAGTAAAAAAAATCATTGACAAGGATTCCGAGACCTTTGACGTATCGGGAATATAGAATCACACAGTCGTCAATTTAAACAGATGGAAGATTTGATTGATTCGTTATCAAAATAAGACGACTCTTTATGATAAAAATTTGCAATTAGCGATTTATAGGATTAGCGAGCATACCATAAATCGTTTATCTGTCAATTTAAGTAATATTGGAGTAAGATCAGCCGGATAAGATTATCAATTGGTAATAAACCCTTTATAACACATTAACATAAGGTATTTTGATATATAAATAGTCGATATACATGATCGTGTAAAAATCGTGATCGTGAAAATATAAACTTAAAAAATAAGGAGAAATAAGGGATGAGAAATACTTAGAATAAAATATATAATACTTATATTATTTTTTTTAGAGCCAGAAAAATCATTCTGAATTCAAGTCCAGTGAACCACAAAAAGTTTTGCCGCAAGTTAATAGCAGAAAAGTTATAAATCCATTTTTTTAATAATAACATCACTTGACAAATAATAAAAAGCTTTAAACGTTGCCTCGGGATTTTCGATAACCACCCCATTGGTTATTTTTTCTACGTCAATAATATGTCGTAATAATCTAAACATATATCCGTACATCAGAGGCCACATTATTAATTTCAATAATCTAGTGAATAGTACACGTGTTATTTATTATTGAAATCTTCGTTTTAATCATAATTTTAGATATCATTCTACCTAAATTTATTTAGTAGTGTTTAGATATAATTTAGACAAGCATCTTACCAACTATGCCCCAACATCCGTGGGTTTGTTGTGAATTAGATTTTCGTTGTTACACACGTTTTTTAAAGAAGTTCAAGTCTAGTTTTCAATGACTTCCTTAACATTTTTGCTGGTTAGCTGGAATACATTGCCAATTTTTGTTAAACAACTTTGCACGGATTTCTCCTGTTACGCAAAGAGGGTCTGATTCTAGTCAGCTTATTCGTAAGGAAAAATATCAGTCAGAATTCTACTCATGCTGCTTGGCGGTGCCGAGAATATATCCATAGTGTCATTCAGTTGGTTCAATATGTCTATACCACGCGTGACTGAGTGTTTAGCCATGCTATTTGTCCTGTAAGTTGGTAAGTAGAACATATGGTGATTCCTTGCACTAACCTTAGTGCTCCTAGTATCGTGGGGCAGTTAAAGCAGCCTAAAAAAACCTTTAGTAGGAATATCGCAATTAATTATTGCCTTCTTGTTTCGAGATTTCTATAGCTGCAAACTGTGAGAAGTTCGACATAAAGCGTGTGTTTTAAGTAATTTCTATATTATATATATTTGAAAATTTGTTTTTGTATTTGTTCTATATTGCTTTTATATTTGAGCTGATGAGGAGCCCAAACTTTAGATGCATATTATAATTTGGTTCCAGTTAGATAATTATATAAGTTTCGGAGGATATCGGTACTGTTAAATTCTCTTAATATTCTCATTATAAAATCGAGTAGTTTGTAACAGTCCGATATCAAACGTGTGACATGGTTAACGAACGTGAGTCCCACATCAAAGGTTACACCCAAATCGTGGAATTCAGAAACTCTGTTTAATGCCACTTCCTGTATAATATACTGATGGTGGATTGGTGAAAACGATCGACTATAATGTATACAAACAAATTTATTCATGTTGAACATGAGATAATTTTGCTCAGTCCAGGAGACTAGGGAGCCTGTTGTACCTGTGCACAATCATAAAATGAATAAAAAAAATTGAAAATTTTCAAGTCACAATACACATATCAAGTGACTTATGGAATTTTGTATATCGTCTAATAATATGAGGAATCACAGGACACTTAAATTAAATCCTTGTGGTATACCAGATCTTGTGATTAATTCCACAGAAGACTTTTCTCAGATTGTCACGTATTGAGATCATTCTTTTAGGTATGATGGAAATAATCCATTTAGATTATCGCTGAAGCCAAGGGAATGCATTTATTGAAGCAATATATTGTGATAAACTTTATCGAAAGTTTTCTGAAAGTCTGTATATATTACATCCGTTTTTCCTTTATATGGCAAATACACCCGCTAAGTTGGGCTATATATAACGGATATATGATATAAACTACGATAAATCATTTAAATTAAATTTATTTAGAGTGGCCTTTTCTAAATTAAAAACCAAATGCTTTTGATATGATTAATAAATAACAAAACACCCCTTCAAAAGCACTAATTTTATTAAAATTACACTTGTGTTGTACATGGTGAGCTTGTTGTCAACCAGTTATTTATCCAAGCAACCAGATATGTGTTCATATTGTGAAATAATCAAACTAGTAAAATTTGTTTTTGGCTTAATCATCTAAGATAATGATACAAAAAGGACAATTTATATAGCGCCATTTAGAGTAAAGAATCTCCTCAAGGGTGCTTAAACTTGGGACTCGAATCCACTATTGTCGACAGATTAAAAATGTTACAAAAAGAAGTATTTATTTATTATTACACATGACTAGAAATATACATAATTTGTGAAAGAACAACAGGTAATTTAATTTGGACATACAATTTTAATGGATCTGGATTTGTTGCCTTTCGTTTGTCGTATCCCCAGTAAACTAGGCTTTTGCCTGTATCTCACTGATGATATTTAACATGAAAAAAATTAATCGATACTTCTTTCCGATTTTTGATTACACAAAAACAAAACCCCGTTGCACGTTCTCATCAACCTGACAAACAGTGACACTCAATTATATCTGGAAACATTATGCGAAATTAAACTCCTCACACATCATCACTCCAGAAAGATCAAAAATGTTCATCCCACAATATACCGCACACAATCATAAGAATCAAACTAAAAACATACAGAAACACAAAAACAACAAAATTTAAAACAACAAGAAGAAACCCTCACTCACGAGCCTACACAAATATTTTCCACATTTCATTCATCCTGAAAGCCCAAGTACTCAAAATCCTGTCGCAATAACAACCACGCTCCGATCGACTGTCTAAATGGTTTTCCTACTTTTATCTTTATTGAATTCGGCACGCCATTGTATGTCATGGGAGCCAAATAAGCATATTGCCTTTGGGAAAATGTTTTAACTCTAGGGATGGTGAACATTTCATTAGTTGCCATGCGTGTCATGTGTCATGTCATACTCAGCAGAGTGAGTATGATTTGACTGTAAATTTAGAAAGGTAATGACTGTGGCCATGAAGTATGGTACCACCCCTCGTCTGCAAATAAGTATGTTTAGAAAAGCACAATTGGTATGAAAACTGCAAAAAGCTAACCAAGTTAAGATGAACTAGAAAGAAACATCTGAGAATCTTCTGATATTTGATAGTAACACATTTGGCTTTAGAAAGAATATAAACAAGCTTGCTAAAAATGTCTCACTATCGCTTTAAAATAAGAAAGTGTCTTAGTCATGAAGTGTATGTCTAGTATTCATAAACAATCAAACATTTTGGTTGAAACTGTTTGATAATGCTTTCGTATAACGAAACATACCTGTTACTTAAATTTAATTCACTCTGACGACTTTTTTACTTTTAAGTGTCAAACCACTCTTTTTTAAAATGGACACCTACAATTAAAATGGACACCTACAATTAAAATATTAAATCATTAAATACCACGTAAAATTTTTCTTTCACCTTTTCTCATTAACATTTTTCTATTTTTTGTTATAAATAAATACATTTTTTAATTTAAAAAATCCTCTGTCAATTTACCTTTTAGACATTTTATTTGATTATAAAAGCTTTCACTTGAATAGTTGACTATGTTTTATTTTTTTATTTTTCCCTCGGAAATATTTTATTCACAAGTAGGGATTGAGTATGCGACTACCTGCTTTCCCACATGTTAAATGTTGAATGCACCATTCATAAAGATGGGGACAGCACTTTTTAATTTAGAGTATTAAATTTAAAGAGCAAACTGGGAAAGAACAAATAGGGATGGAAATAGTATTAAAATATATTTTTAAGCTTATTAAAAAAAAAAAATTTGATACTTGAATATGAATGCTGGAGAATTATAATGTTTGTGTTTATCCTTAGATGACGAAAAGAAGGAAAGATATGCTGAATATTTTGATGGATCCTTAATCTACGATTACTCGTATAGCCTCTTATTTGCAATCCCATGTTTTACATGATTATTTTATATCTACTCGTATGTTGATCTTATAACAATGTGTTGACAAAAAAAAAGTTTTATATTTTGAATGGTGTTACACAAGGATAAACTATGTTACCCTGATTGTTTTATATCTATGTAAATGCGTGTGTGAAGAAACTGTAGGGATCCACGGTCGTCGCTGAATATTGTCGCATACATACGGTCAATGACCGATGAAACGACCTTCGGATTCCTCGATAAATTATAGTAAACAGTCCTCGATAAATTATAGTAAAGGTCACATTCCAGCCATTGACGCCGGCCGAGCTCTCGCACCTCACGCCAGAGAAAGAAAACGCACCACGGCTATCTCACCAGTTCCGTATTTAGATGAATACCCACATACGACAATAAACCATTTCTGCATTCACAGAAGCGAGACAGAAGCATATCGCGAGCGCACTCTCGTGCACATTCCAAAAACATATAAATACCTACGTTACTATAAAAATAAATACTCTCTCTTTCCGCATTGCGATCTAACGTGTTTTATTTATTTACCAACTACTATCATCATCTCGTCCCACTAGGACACATTCCGCTAAAAAAACTATAAATCTGTTGCATTATGGCACAAGCTGATATGTCTGTATTTTGTCATATTGTGTTTATTCTCTCAATTTATAGAAAATATTTCTCAGCGTGTTGTGGCAAAACTTGGTATGTCAGTCATTATCCAAACAAAAGATATATCGTTTGGAAAAACTTAAAAAAATACTTATTTTTACTGATTTTTAACAGCTTATCAAAGTTAATATGTCTTCTCCTGTAAACTAAGTAAAAACTGACAAATCAGCTTGTGCCATAACGCCACAGAAATATCAATAGGTGTCATACAAGTATTGAATGGGAATGGTTGCAGCTTACTGTATGTTCACGCCGAAGCGTGACGAGAAATATCGTCCCGATGTTGGGCCGCCCCTGTTGTCGCTGCCGACTCCTGTCATGTTGGACCGCCCTGTCCTCGCGGACGGCCCAGTCGCGATGTGGTATTATTCCCGCAAATTTGTTTAATATTATTCGCACCTATCCTAAATTATAGTATTGTCGCAGTATAACGGTTTTAACTCGACGAACATATTCCGGTCGTCTCGACCACTTGTGCACAGAACACCATCGGGGGGACATCTCGGACCGGGCCGGCCGCCGGCGGCCCGCTTTATCAACGACGAACCAGTGCGAATGGGTTCTCAACCACGTGACCGACCTCTTCAGCCCGAAGAACCAGACGAATAAATCATCAACCGCTGTGACGCTCCAAGAGTCCTGGAAGATCAGCCGATACCTCCGACTCCCGTCTTCAACACCCGTAAGTACCGTTCCATGCATTCCTTTATCTCCATCTGAAAGTTTGGCTTTCGCCAAACTACTGTATGCTGTTGACATGGTAGAATTAGCGAGAAATAAGAATGGATAACAGAGTTTGATAAGTAAATCACATAAAACGTGTTGAGAGTAAGAACTGATAATGAATGCCGTTAAATCTGTAGTAAGTCGTAGTGATAAAAAATTGTCAAAGAAAAATACTTAGACACTCAATGATGACATTCGTGGCCTAATTGATAATACCCAGAAGTTGTGGGTTTGATTCCCGTTTGATCTATTTTTTGAAGAAGGATTCCAGTCTGAATATCTCTTCAAGAAGAGATTCCCATAAGACAATTGACGCACCAGATTTTACTTTATATAATAAAGTCATAAAAAATATATTTTTGCAGTTTAATATTAAGAAACGATCAACGAAACAAAAAGAAATCACCCATCTTATTAAAATGAATAAAACGTCTCTAAAAAGAAAAAAAGGTAACAAAAACTTCCAACCTTAATTTACAAGGAAGAAAAAAGATTTAACAAGAGCATCATGTGAGTTAACCATACTTAAAATTGTTCAAAAAAAAATTAAACAAATTTCTATGAAATAAAACGCATGCAACAAGATTATCATTGATTGATTTTCACTTTCCCATAAAAAATAACATGAAATGATACATATTTTATTTATTTATTTATTTATTATTACACATGACAAGAAATATACCCAATTTGAGAAAAAACAACAGGTAATTTGATTTGGACATATAATTTTAATGGATCGGCTTTTGCCTGTATTTTACTCACTGAGGATAATATATATAATATATATCATCACGCCGTGTTCCTAACGAGAAAGGCAAAAAAAATAGTTCTCCAAACTTTTCTACATAAGCACACAACTTTCGTTTATTCTTCATTTATACACCTCGTTGTACACAATCTTCTATTATTCATGTTTCTCACTTTATCTTCTTTCAAAATCTGGTTCATTTGTCTAATCACGTTTTCTTCGGTCTATTTATTCCAGGCACACCTTGCATATCTAGCTTGTTTATTCATTTAGCCATACTTTTGTAGGGAATACCGTCGTCCCTAAATATTGTCAACACGCACGGTCAATGACCGACAAACCAACCTTCGGACATGCCCAAAGGTTGCATACCAGAACATTAATATTGTGTACCCGAAAATACTATTTACGACACATTCCACAGTAGAAAGAGAACACATCACGCCGTCTCGCCAATAAATATTCTACTCACTATATTATTAGCAACATCTGCGACCACCTCTGCACGCACAGGAGTGAGATAAAAATATATTGCTGACGCATTCACGCGCCCCGTTCTGAAATTGTATATATACCTACTTATCGATAAATAAAGATCACTTATTATTATTCACTTGACCATTCATTGCTGTTTACTATTCATTGATTGTCCACTCTCACTTTCCGCATTCCTAATCGACGTATTTTATTTTAAATACCGAACAATCATAATCATCACGACGTACCAGTAAAGCATCCCGCTAAACTTTCATCATCCCTTCTCTCGACATGTGTATTTTAAAGTTACTTTCTTCAATTTATTTTAAAACTCATGCATCTCCTCTAGTTAGTATTAACTGTGTTTTGACTGAACAAATCATAAAGTTTTTAACTTTTACGAAAATATTTGGATGAATTCTCATGTAATAATTTCCCATCTCTACTCAGGACAATCGCAACATGCAACGGAATGAATGCGTGTACTCAGAGTAACGAAATGATAAAATACATTTTTAAGTGGTGTCCCGCCGCACTATAATTTAAAAAGGTTTTGCATTTGAATGTGACATTTTGTCTTTCTAAGAGATATCATATATGAATCAGAAATATTACCAAATTTTATATTTAATAGAAATAAAAGTAAATGGTATTTTTTTTAATATTGTAGCGTACCTACATACCTAAATAAATAAATAATTGTCAAGCATAATTTGTAAATAAATAAATAAATAATTGTTAAACATACAGGGTCAACGACCGATGAACTATTTACAATTGTCACATACTAGAAACGTCAACAATGTTTACTCACAAATAGTATTTACGTTCTGTCTCGCCGTCTCGGCAAATAAATATACTACCCGCTACAATAGTGCACGCGCAGGAGTGAGACAGAGTATATATTGCGAGCACATTCACTCACTACTATAAAAATACCTACTTGTAGAGAAATAAACATTATTATTCATCCAACTTTCAAGACTTGTTATTATTTACCCGCTATTCACTTTCGCTTTTATCCGCATTCCTGAGTTCTATATTTATTTAAATACATATCAAAATCATCACGACGTATCAAGATAAGCAACTCGCTACATTGATGACCCCGAACGAAAAGGAACGCAGAATTCGACTAAAACAGATATAGCGATGTCAACATCAACATCATCAGCACTTCCTAATAGGACACACGCTAAATTGGTAACGACCATCGCTACAATATGATAATGTGCATATCTTATAACTGTTTCATTATATCGTCGTATTGTTACTTCTCTCGAGACTCACTTTCTTGTTGTTATTGACGCGATCGTCTCTTCCTTTTAGCATCTGTTACTTTTTGCAGCCATCTTATTATTTTGATACATATTAACAAGACTGTTATGCTTGATATTAAAATGTCGTCTTATAAAAACAATAAAAATGTCGTAATTAACGGTTATTTTAAACAAAACGATGTATTGAAACCGTTTTCGGAATGAAGTGAGAAGTCTTAATAATTTGGAACTTTAATGAAACGAAACTCAGAACAGATTATATTATATATTATTTAGAGAACTCTTTATATAAACTGTTAACAACTTAACTCATTTCCATAGAAATAGTATTTTGAGTGTGTGAGTGAGAGTGATATATGAATCTAATATTTGAATGTTATTATTACAACAGTGGGTGAGAGTGATATGTGAATCTAATATTTCAATGTTATTCTTACAAATATAAAAATCAAGCATTCATATTCATCATAAGCTGCTTTCTCGTTTAAATACGAGTATTTACATTTTACTGTTTAATAGAAAAGTCATCCCTATAATAGCAATACATTATCTGCCATAGTAATTTTTGTCTTACAATTAGAAATATTTTGAAGAACTTTACGAGAGTGGTGAAGACAGTATGATTCGATCAAATTAATGAAATTTTGATAAAAGGGAAGGTCAGTGTGAGTGAAACATAATAAAAAGTATGAGAAGGTGTATGGTTGTGAAGGAGGCGAAGAAAGTATGTTGTGACCAGACAGTTTAGGCACTATTTCTTCTCTGCCTACCCCAACAGAAAAATGGGATACTGGTATATCTGTATATTTGATACGGTCCCCAGTAAACAGGCAAAAACCTAGTTTACTGGGGACATGACAAATGAAAGGTCCATTAAAACCCAGATCCATTAAAAATGTGTCCAAATTAAATAACCTGTTGTTTTTTCGTAAATTGTATATATTTCTCGTCATGTGTAAAATAAATAAATAAAAAAATAGTCACTATTATAAGTGTTTCATTCCTGATTTTCTTTTCTCTCCCCCATCCTTTTTTTCTTCTTTGATTGGAGATATCTCCCTTTTACTTTGTATATTGTTCATTAAGATGAATAATAATTCGAATATTTTTGTGACCTTCCTATATTTACTTTTGTCTGGTTGGCTGGAAGACACTGCTGAGTGACAATACGCCCGCCAGATTATTTTTGCAATGAAGTGTTAAATAAATGGAGTTCTACGGTCATGAACATCGAAAATGTATTTTTTAAACAAAAACTGGTTGAATGGAATAAATTGCTTTAGAACAACAAACTTGTTTTACGTATTCAATGTTGTTGAAACTAAAATAAAAAATACTATAACCCTTTAAAAAATTGGATACCAATTGGAATCGGACCAGCATTTCATGATTTCATGAAACTCTTTTAATTATCCCAAACCATAATCTAACACTATTCAAGGGATCCTTGTCATACTCAGCCAGCAAATGCTGGAATGAGTTGTCCCAGGCCTTGAAGGAGCGGGTGAATAGTGGTACCTTCAGAGATGGGTTTCTAAGTGGTTAATAGGTCTCTTATTTGTTTTTTTTTTCATTCATATATTACTGTTTAACTATTTCAATGTATTGTGTCGTGATTTTTTTTTATGTGTGAACATCATTTCCCGTTTGTCATTTTACTTTTATAAAATTTGGACTCCTTTGAGGCTTTTCTTTTTTTCGTTCTTGCTGACAGTTAACCTGAGGTGGTATATGTGGGGTTACTTTTTATTTTGTTTTCTGCCATAAGTTTTTTGTTTATTTTTTTAATCTAGATATGCGGGGGTGTGTGCTGGAAGCCGCCCGATGCCCTTGCGGTTGGGCTCGCTCTACATTGGTGGGGTGTATCTCGGCCGGGGGAATGTTATTAGATGAGCCCTTTGATGGCTTCTGATGGCTTCTGTTTTTTAATGTATTATCTTTTTAATGTGTTCTTTAAATATATCTAAATGTATTATGTGCATACTATGTTGCTATCAATAAACCTGTATTTATTTATTTATTTTATTTATTTGGCAGACAGATAGCTTACCAACAAGGTTACAAAGGTATTCAACAAATATTAATAGAAATTCTTTACCTTACACCAATCGTTGTTATTCAGTATGTACATATATTATTTTGTTCAACAAATTCTCTCTTGCGACTCAATTAACATAACATTAGCGACGAACCATTAAAATGTATAAGAGTTTGAACATAATAATTAACGATCAGACAAATGTACCAGAAATTCCATTAATTCTTGAATCACTTTCCAGTTTCTCTTCTGGAATTCCAACGACATTATCTGATGTGGAATATTCGTGTAAGTTCAGTGCATTCGGTTCACGAGTCAAGCGGTACGACGTTATCGGGCGTTTCCGTTATAATATCGTTATTATACCGATAACTGTAACGATAACGATTTGAACCGACTGCTAACGACTCGTTAGGGTGTCGCTAAGTGGTCGATTAATTAATTGCACTTGATATAACGTGCAAATCTTGTTACGAAGGGGAAAAATATAATATAAAAAATGAGAAATATGTTTTATATCACGGAAAATAGATGATTAAGCTATAGAAAAGTATATTTAAAGTGTTGACTTTTACTTTATGTACCGACTTTGTTTTGACTAATGTTTCTACCTCTTATCTCAAAGCTTTTGTCAGATAGGATATGCTTCAAAACAGGAGGTAAAAACACGTGGCTCATAACATACTTAGAAAAAGCGACTCAAGATTTGAAGTTTAAATAGCCCAGTACTTAAAAAAAACTTCAATTACAATAAAACAAACCTTTGATACTACTAGATTGGAGAAGCTAATCGTTCAGCAATTAAATCGATGTGAGGCTGAATGGAGATGCCTTCGGAAAATGTAATTTCAATTTTCATTGTAATAGCATAAAAAAGACTTCGATTTTAATAAAACGAATCTTTGACACTACTAGATTGGAGAAGCTAATCGTTCGGCAATTATATCGATGGGAGGCTGAATGGAGATCCCTTCGAAAATTATAGTCTCAATTTTCATCGTAATAGCATAAAAAAGCTTCGATTTTAATGAAACGAACATTTAACACCACCAGATTGGAGAAGTTTATCGGTCCTAACATATGTATATCGATCTAAGGCTGAATGGAGATCCCTTCGGAAATTATAGTCTCGATTTTTATCGTAATAACATAAAAAAAGCTTCGACTTTAATAAAATTAATCTTTGACACTACTAGATTGGAGGACCTAATCGTTCGGCATACTATTAGCTAGTATATGTCGATGTGAGGCTGAATGGAGATCCCTTCGGAAATTGTAGTCTCGATTTTTATCGTAATACCATAAAACGTAATCTGCTGGTTGACACAGCCGACCGCAAAATTACAACAAGGTGAAGGGACAACAATGAAGCTTAAAAGTTTGACCTAAAAGCTCTCATGGTCAGTCTTATATGGTATGTTATATTGGATCTACGTGGAGCCGGGATTCATCCCGATGCAAGGAAAACATCCCAATATCTGTCTTCCCATGGATGTTGATAAGTTCACAGCTGGGCCTCTAAGCATACTTTGAGAATCAACTTTAAGTTCTAATAAATGGATAACTCCATGTCTGGTTTAGTGAATGTTTTTAACGCGGATGTTATGGAGTTTAAGAGGATTTTACTTTCAGTGCTATTCTTTACATTGGTATATTTAAACATTAGTTTAAAAGATTTACTGTTAGTTTTTTTTGTTTTGGAAGGTATTAATACGTTATATTTATTTTTTTAATTGTTCCTGTGTTATACAAAGGACAATGCTTAATTTATTGTTTAAAAAAGTAAATAATAAATTCAATAATTAAAAAAATATATTTTATGAAAAGTAAACGTTTGATTATATAAAACATTGGCTATCTCTTGAGATTTTGCAAAATAGTGCCAAATAAAGAGATACCCACTACGTCATCAAGGACTTTCATATTCAAAAGGAGTTCAATAAATCATTACGTGAATATTCAGTGCTTACATCTCGGTGAAGAAATATTCCTCTGCTTGAAGATTCTTCTCACAATAAAACGCCAACAAGGGGTATTTAATCTTAACCGTGAATAGGGTAAATTGAAAAAAAAGGTTTTGTCTCCTGATTTCCCTCGCGGCTGAAAAGGTCCTTTTTTCCACAAGAAGAACGTGACGCAGCGACACTTTCAGCGACTGGACCTGGATACTGGAATCTGGAGTATCCTATGCTCATACTGGGGGTACTTAAAACTGAATAGGCCTGGAACAAACTACCCATACCTGGATAAAAACATACAGCAGGTGTCAGCAAACTTGAAAATTAAAATAGTTACATTAAAATAAATGGAAATTTTAGAGATTGATGCATACATACATACAAGTACATATAATTTTACCATAGCGTAGCGTGCTCATTTTCTGTTTGTAGCGATATTAGCATCGTCGAAAATGGAATCAAAATTCGTTGAGCTTTCGTTCTCAGCAAAGGATATTCGTCCTTCACTATTATTCAACCTTAAACCAGTTCTTTATCAAAGCTTTGTGTTTTGATGTACGAGTACTAAGATTTTCTTGGTATTTTTAAAAAAATGAATATCCCACGGCCCCCTAGAAATTAATGAAGACAACTCAGACCATCAAAGCGCACACTTTTGAAACCTCTGCTTTAGGTTAATAAATATGACGTCAAAAATTATAATTTTCGTCACACGGTTTCCCTATCATAGTGATTATTTTTATCCAAAATACGTTGCAGACACGCATACAAATAATCATGTCGTATTCCATGGACTGTAGACAAAGATAACAGGTCTGCAAGTGTTTCTATCCAAACACACAATTTTCCTTACGTCTACATAAATAAATCGCGTCATGTCGAATTGTTAATTCTTATTTCTTACTTCACCTGCTTTAAAAATCTAATCCACTTGGTCTATTCACGTTTTCCTCGGTCCTGGCCTGCACATTTAGCTCTTCTGTCTAAGTTATCTTTTATCTAAGTTATCTTTTCGTTTATTTTCTCCGCATATCTAAACCATCCTCAATCTCATTTCATCACATTACTTAAAACATCGATTTTATCGTGTTTCTCACTGTACTTAAAGGGGCTATTTGTGTGACTTGACATTATGTTAGAGGAGGTCTTCTTTTTGGCGTATGGCTATTTTACCAGAAACATCTTAACACTTCCTGGTACCACCAAACCAATATACGAAGGTGATTGAGTACAAAGAAGACATGCCATAAATAAACTTCTTTAAAATTGCGCAATTGTTAAACAAATACATCAGCTTTTAAAAAAAATCTAGAGGTTTAACTCAGACTTTCGAGGGATATCGAGAGGCGTGTAGCTTTAGGAAAGAAGGCCAATGAGAGACTTAAACATATAAACTAAAACCAGTATAAAAACCTGTAAAGATGATAGACCACTGCAGTATTTCAGTACTAACTTTGGTATATGAAAGTAAAACGTGGGTTTGAAAAAATACTGGAATCAGCCAAATAAATTATGTAGAAATACGTGCACTTAAAATTACCCATGGGGGGACAATGTATGTCAGAATAAGGAATAAAGTGATTCAGAATGAATATGGACTAAAAATTGATGTGTTGAGATCAAATAAAATAAAAACAATTTTTTTTTGTTAAAATACTTAACATTTGTTAATAATTATTAAAATATTTCTTTTAAACATAATTTCTTAAATATTTTAAATGGCAACACTCGTACATAAAAGTGTTTGGTGAAAATGAAATCTTCGTGGTTAAGTTGATAAAACATATGTTCCCGACCCGAAGAATACGGGTTCGATCCCCATTTATACATTAAAAAAAAAAGGTGTCAGTCTGAATTTCACTTAAACCCGCTTGAACGTGTTACAGGTGAGTCGTAAAAGTTAATTGTCATATGGAAATTAAACATCCCGGTAGTATACGTGTATAACGAAAACGTAATGCCACATGGCAATAAGCCATCCAGGTTGTATTGTATTTAATGAAAATGGAATACAATACAATAAGATAAAGAAATAGTGTTATAATGGTTTATGATGAATAACGTAAGAATAATTTATTAACTGTACAAATCAGAAAAACAAGGTGTGCGAGGAAAAAGTTGATCGAAGAAAACTTGACTGGATCAAGTTGACAATATTTAAAAAGAAGGTTAAGTGAAAAGTATGAATAAAAGAAGACTGTGCATGAGAAAAATTTGATTGCATCTAAAACGGAAACTGTTTCAATCACACATACACGTAAGATATATAAAGGTTTGCTAATAGTTCGTATTTTCTTGATAAGCTTTTTTGCGATTTTCAAACCAAATATGTTATTTCAAAAAAATGTATAAGAGAAATACCTCATGTTATGCATGCCGAAGCCACCATCTTAATTTAATTTATTTTGCAATATTTTTAATCTGCAAATAATTGTGGGTTTAAATCCCTAGTTAACCCTTCATGTCCTGTGATGTGTAACTAGTACACATTGCTTCTAAAAACTTTAATATCTCTATAAATATAATAAATACTGGGTTCAGATTAAAGGTATTCCTCCGTAATACATCTAAGCATTGAATGAAAAAATAATATTAATAATAATTAGCACTTATCGGCCACATCAGAGATATTTTGTGAAAATCGGAAATAAATTCATCAATACAATCAAACGTGTGCCAGTGTGTGACGTAGGTATAATAATTCTAAAAAACGGCTATGGGTGAGAAAGCGACGCTATTCACGTTTCACTGTCACTCTACTTCGCTATATGGGAACGCAAGAAATAGAATCTCAGTTCGCTCACTTCAGTAGCTTTCGGACATCCATTTGAGGTGGTCGCTTCGCCCGTTTTGTGAACGTCGTCCGATGTTTTTTTTTCAGGTTTTCAGCAATTAAATTTCAATTATTATCACTTTTGACTTCAAATTATATTAATTTAAGTAATTGGCTATGAATATTCTCATTTTTCCCGTTTTAAATCGCTCATTTTTACATGTGGATTCAATACACAGCACCGGAATGCGCGGATTTTTTTCAGCACAGGAAGAGAAAGATTAAAGCACCTTAGAGAGTTTTAATATTACCGATATAAATATAGAGCAAATGGAAATTGTGTTTGGAAAGATAATTATAGAGATTTGTTCTATCTGCCTAGACGTCAATTCAATTAATAAAAAAAATTATTCCAATCAATTGATGGACTTAGACCAATGGTTGTCAATCCTGCGTAGACTATTCTTCTGTCATTATCCGAGGTTTTTCTTTTATGTTACATTTTATAACCGGACTTTTACATTTATTGTGTTTTTTTCTTATTATCTAAGTATTGGATCTTTCTACAGATTATTTTTATTAAGGTTACATAAAAAAAACAATGGATTGCAGTCAAATTATGTTACATTTGATGTTTTTAAGAAATTAAATAAGCGAAACGAATTTTTTTAATGAAAATTACTACAAAGAAATGTTTTATTGTATGTACGAGATAGTGAAAACATTATCTGATTATTTGATTTTTGTTTTAATCAAGTCTTTCTTGTTTTGTTCATAGAATAAATGCTGAAAACTTATATAAGATGTACGTATAAAATAATTAGGAAAATTAAATGTTTTGATATTTCTTTACTCAATGACACTTGTTTCGCCATATAATGACCTTGTCAAACTTCCATTTCCAGAAACAGCTATCATTGATTATACAAAGAAAGGAAATAGCGTTTAATTTTGATTTCACTCATTAAAAACGAAGTTCTATGAATTGGAAACCAACATCAACGATATGCATAAGAAATCCTTCATTGCCTTTGATGCCAATAAGAAATAAATAATGTCCATCAATCGACCTTCGTGGTCTAAATAATGAGACGCCTGTCACACAATCCGGATGTCCAATTTCTGTGCCACGCTAAAAGCAAAACCTAAAGAAGATCATGTTAACTTTTTTTTTATCCGTTCATCTCAAAAGACATCTTTTCTTGTTTGCCTTGCTTTTACTGTCCCCGTGATCACCAGCTTCTCCAGAATTTTGTCATTTTTCGAGCAACATGACCAAAGAACGTTAGGATTCTTTTTCTTCAGTTATTGGATAACTGAAGAAAAATAATCTTATACTTAGAGGAGCAAAGTACAAATTACTGCACCTGATCATCCAAGGCAAGACAGAGGATCGAAGAGGTGTTGGCAGGAGGCAAATCTCCTGGCTCCGCAATATACGTGATTGGACTGATATAACAAGCGTTGGGGAGCTTTTTCGGGCTGCCGGGGACAAAGATGCCTACTCTCAGGTGATATTCAACATTGAGGGGACCTGACATGACACTAGGAAGAAGAAGAATTATATAAAATATATGTTGATGTGCCTTGCAGAACATGGTGTATGGAGCATCAACTTTTAACACCACATTTTGAAGGCTTTCTAAGTTAGTTCTAGGCTAGTTAGCCCATATTTTTGCCAGTTTTGTCAAAACTTATTTTGTCATTCCAATTCGTTTTTGTATCTCTGTTTCGCATTCTACATTTTTCTAGAAATCTTTTAGTGTCCTTCTCTTCGTATTTTTTTAGTGAGAACTGAAATCCACTTCGTAATCCTTTAGTGATTCACTGTAATAATCTTCGTCATCCCTTAGTGAGTAACATGATTAGTACTTTAGTTATTTTTTTGTTGATTTCTACCCTTTTTTGGTGGTTGTCTATTTCATTTCAATAAAAAAGCTCTGCCAATTCACCTTCATTGTTGGTTACGAATTTTATATTGGATATTTTACGACGTCATATGACGAAACCACTTTCTCATCCGCCTTATATTTTTATGTATTTAGTTTTGATGTACTCTCTATATATGGTAAATAAATCAGGTGACAATATACAGCCTTGAAATACTTCCGCATAATAAACTAATAAGTTGATAATCAAAATAAAAAGAGAGAAAACGAGAAAAAACCTTTTTCTGATAACTATAGAGTTTCATTGAATTGTTCTTGCGTGGGCTATCGTTAATTACATTATCTGGCTTGTAAAAGCTATGGATTCGAACCCAAACAAGAAGCTTACCAAGTTTGCTCTCTTGGGAATGTTTGGCACTACACCAGAAAAACTTTGAGAGATTATTTAATTAGCTTCGAGCGATGCTAGTCCTTATTGCTGGGATCAGAAAGGAAGATTGACTTTTAGTTTTTTTTTTTTTTAGATTTAGACAATCTTTTATTAAAAGTAGTTCTCAAGATTTTCTAGAATAATATTAATTATTAGTGTCAGTGCCAACATACACGAATTGTATTTAGAAGAACCGCCTCACTAATATAAAATGGATGTACCTATATAGAGAACCACCTCACTTATATTTAATGGATGTACCTATATAGAGAACCACCTCACTTATATTAAATGGATGTACCTATAAAGAGAACCACCTCACTTATATTAAATGGATATACCTATATAGAGAACCACCTCACTTATATTTAATGGATGTACCTATATAGAGAACCACCTCACGTATATTAAATGGATGTACCTATATAGAGAACCGCCTCACTTATATTAAATGGATATACCTATATAGAGAACCACCTCACTTATATTAAATGGATATACCTATATAGAGAACCACCTCACTTATATTAAATGGATATACCTATATAGAGAACCACCTCACTTATATTAAATGGATGTACCTATATAGAGAACCACCTCACGTATATTAAATGGATGTACCTATATAGAGAACCACCTCACGTATATTAAATGGATGTACCTATATAGAGAACCACCTCACTTATATTAAATGGATGTACCTATATAGAGAACCACCTCACTTATATTAAATGGATGTACCTATATAGAGAACCACCTCACGTATATTAAATGGATGTACCTATATAGAGAACCACCTCACGTATATTAAATGGATGTACCTATATAGAGAACCACCTCACGTATATTAAATGGATGTACCTATATAGAGAACCACCTCACTTATATTAAATGGATGTACCTATATAGAGAACCGCCTCACTTATATTAAATGGATATACCTATATAGAGAACCACCTCACTTATATTAAATGGATATACCTATATAGAGAACCACCTCACTTATATTAAATGGATATACCTATATAGAGAACCACCTCACTTATATTAAATGGATGTACCTATATAGAGAACCACCTCACGTATATTAAATGGATGTACCTATATAGAGAACCACCTCACTTATATTAAATGGATGTACCTATATAGAGAACCACCTCACGTTTATTAAATGGATGTACCTATATAGAGAACCACCTCACGTATATTAAATGGATGTACCTATATAGAGAACCACCTCACGTATATTAAATGGATGTACCTATATAGAGAACCACCTCACGTATATTAAATGGATGTACCTATATAGAGAACCACCTCACTTATATTAAATGGATGTACCTATATAGAGAACCGCCTCACTTATATTAAATGGATATACCTATATAGAGAACCGCCTCACTTATATTAAATGGATATACCTATATAGAGAACCACCTCACTTATATTAAATGGATATACCTATATAGAGAACCACCTCACTTATATTAAATGGATATACCTATATAGAGAACCACCTCACTTATATTAAATGGATGTACCTATATAGAGAACCACCTCACGTATATTAAATGGATGTACCTATATAGAGAACCACCTCACTTATATTAAATGGATGTACCTATATAGAGAACCACCTCACGTATATTAAATGGATGTACCTATATAGAGAACCACCTCACTTTTATTAAATGGATGTACCTACATAGAGAACCACCTCACTTATATTAAATGGATATACCTATATAGGGAACCACCTTACTTATATTAAATGGATGTACCTATATAGAGAACCACCTCACTTATATTTAATGGATATACCTATATAGAGAGCCATCTCACTTATATTAAATGGATATACCTATATAGAGAACCACCTCACTTATATTAAATGGATATACCTATATAGAGAACCACCTCACTTATATTCAATGAATATACCTATATAGAGAACCACCTCACTTATATTAAATGGATATACCTATATAGAGAACCACCTCACTTATATTAAATGGATATACCTATATAGAGAACCACCTCACTTATATTCAATGGATATACCTATATAGAGAACCACCTCACTTATATTCAATGGATATACCTATATAGAGAACCACCTCACTTATATTAAATGGATATACCTATATAGAGAACCACCTCACTTATATTCAATGGATATACCTATATAGAGAACCACCTCACTTATATTAAATGGACATACCTATATAGAGAACCACCTCACTTATATTAAATGGATATACCTATATAGAGAACCACCTCACTTATATTCAATGGATATACCTATATAGAGAACCACCTCACTTATATTAAATGGATATACCTATATAGAGAACCACCTCACTTATATTAAATGGATATACCTACATAGAGAACCACCTCACTTATATTAAATGGATATACCTATATAGAGAACCACCTCACTTATATTAAATGGATATACCTATATAGAGAACCACCTCACTTATATTCAATGGATATACCTATATAGAGAACCACCTCACTTATATTCAATGGATATACCTATATAGAGAACCACCTCACTTATATTCAATGGATATACCTATATAGAGAACCACCTCACTTATATTAAATGGATATACCTACATAGAGAACCACCTCACTTATATTAAATGGATATACCTATATAGAGAACCACCTCACTTATATTAAATGGATATACCTATATAGAGAACCACCTCACTTATATTAAATGGATATACCTATATAGAGAACCACCTCACTTATATTAAATGGATATACCTATATAGAGAACCACCTCACTTATATTAAATGGATATACCTATATAGGGAACCACCTTACTTATATTAAATGGATGTACCTATATAGAGAACCACCTCACTTATATTTAATGGATATACCTATATAGAGAGCCATCTCACTTATATTAAATGGATATACCTATATAGAGAACCACCTCACTTATATTAAATGGATATACCTATATAGAGAACCACCTCACTTATATTCAATGGATATACCTATATAGAGAACCACCTCACTTATATTAAATGGATATACCTATATAGAGAACCACCTCACTTATATTAAATGGATATACCTATATAGAGAACCACCTCACTTATATTCAATGGATATACCTATATAAAGAACCACCTCACTTATATTAAATGGATATACCTATATAGAGAACCACCTCACTTATATTAAATGGATATACCTATATAGAGAACCACCTCACTTATATTCAATGGATATACCTATATAGAGAACCACCTCACTTATATTCAATGGATATACCTATATAGAGAACCACCTCACTTATATTAAATGGATATACCTACATAGAGAACCACCTCACTTATATTAAATGGATATACCTATATAGAGAACCACCTCACTTATATTAAATGGATATACCTATAAAGAGAACCACCTCACTTATATTAAATGGATATACCTATATAGAGAACCACCTCACTTATATTAAATGGATATACCTATATAGAGAACCACCTCACTTATATTCAATGGATATACCTATATAGAGAACCACCTCACTTATATTAAATGGATATACCTATATAGAGAACCACCTCACTTATATTAAATGGATATACCTACATAGAGAACCACCTCACTTATATTAAATGGATATACCTATATAGGGAACCACCTTACTTATATTAAATGGATGTACCTATATAGAGAACCACCTCACTTATATTTAATGGATATACCTATATAGAGAGCCATCTCACTTATATTAAATGGATATACCTATATAGAGAACCACCTCACTTATATTAAATGGATATACCTGTATAGAGAACCACCTCACTTATATTAAATGGATATACCTATATAGAGAACCACCTCACTTATATTAAATGGATATACCTATATAGAGAACCACCTCACTTATATTCAATGGATATACCTATATAGAGAGCCATCTCACTTCTATTAAATGGATATACCTATATAGAGAACCACCTCACTTATATTAAATGGATATACCTATATAGAGAACCACCTCACTTATATTCAATGGATATACCTATATAGAGAACCACCTCACTTATATTAAATGGATATACCAATATAGAGAACCACCTCACTTATATTAAATGGATATACCTATATAGAGAACCACCTCACTTATATTCAATGGATATACCTATATAGAGAACCACCTCACTTATATTCAATGGATATACCTATATAGAGAACCACCTCACTTATATTAAATGGATATACCTATATAGAGAACCACCTCACTTATATTCAATGGATATACCTATGTAGAGAACCACCTCACTTATATTAAATGGATATACCTATATAGAGAACCACCTCACTTATATTAAATGGATATACCTATATAGAGAACCACCTCACTTATATTCAATGGATATACCTATATAGAGAACCACCTCACTTATATTAAATGGATATACCTATATAGAGAACCACCTCACTTATATTCAATGGATATACCTATATAGAGAACCACCTCACTTATATTAAATGGATATACCTATATAGAGAACCACCTCACTTATATTCAATGGATATACCTATATAGAGAACCACCTCACTTATATTTAATGGATATACCTATATAGAGAACCACCTCACTTATATTCAATGGATATACCTATATAGAGAACCACCTCACTTATATTCAATGGATATACCTATATAGAGAACCACCTCACTTATATTAAATGGATATACCTATATAGAGAACCACCTCACTTATATTCAATGGATATACCTATATAGAGAACCACCTCTTTTATATTAAATGGATATACCTATATAGAGAACCACCTCACTTATATTAAATGGATATACCTATATAGGGAACCACCTTACTTATATTAAATGGATGTACCTATATAGAGAACCACCTCACTTAAATTTAATGGATATACCTATATAGAGAGCCATCTCACTTATATTAAATGGATATACCTATATAGAGAACCACCTCACTTATATTCAATGGATATACCTATATAGAGAGCCATCTCACTTATATTAAATGGATATACCTATATAGAGAACCACCTCACTTATATTAAATGGATATACCTATATAGGGAACCACCTTACTTATATTAAATGGATGTACCTATATAGAGAACCACCTCACTTAAATTTAATGGATATACCTATATAGAGAGCCATTTCACTTATATTAAATGGATATACCTATATAGAGAACCACCTCACTTATATTCAATGGATATACCTATATAGAGAGCCATCTCACTTATATTAAATGGATATACCTATATAGAGAACCACCTCACTTATATTCAATGGATATACCTATATAGAGAACCACCTCACTTATATTAAATGGATATACCTATATAGAGAACCACCTCACTTATATTAAATGGATATATCTACATAGAGAACCACCTCACTTATATTAAATGGATATACCTATATAGAGAACCACCTCACTTATATTAAATGGATATACCTATATAGAGAACCACCTCACTTATATTCAATGGATATACCTATATAGAGAACCACCTCACTTATATTCAATGGATATACCTATATAGAGAACCACCTCACTTATATTAAATGGATATACCTATATAGAGAACCACCTCACTTATATTCAATGGATATACCTATATAGAGAACCACCTCACTTATATTAAATGGATATACCTATATAGAGAACCACCTCACTTATATTAAATGGATATACCTATATAGAGAACCACCTCACTTATATTCAATGGATATACCTATATAGAGAACCACCTCACTTATATTAAATGGATATACCTATATAGAGAACCACCTCACTTATATTAAATGGATATACCTACATAGAGAACCACCTCACTTATATTAAATGGATATACCTATATAGAGAACCACCTCACTTATATTAAATGGATATACCTATATAGAGAACCACCTCACTTATATTCAATGGATATACCTATATAGAGAACTACCTCACTTATATTCAATGGATATACCTATATAGAGAACCACCTCACTTATATTAAATGGATATACCTATATAGAGAACCACCTCACTTATATTCAATGGATATACCTATATAGAGAACCACCTCACTT
This sequence comes from Odontocerum albicorne, assembly GCA_949825065.1. Taxonomy (NCBI): domain Eukaryota; kingdom Metazoa; phylum Arthropoda; class Insecta; order Trichoptera; family Odontoceridae; genus Odontocerum; species Odontocerum albicorne. Next base: position 39,933,765 of record OX463850.1, read on the forward strand.
ATATTAAATGGATATACCTATATAGAGAACCACCTCACTTATATTAAATGGATATACCTATATAGAGAACCACCTCACTTATATTAAATGGATATACCTATATAGAGAACCACCTCACTTATATTCAATGGATATACCTATATAGAGAACCACCTCACTTATATTCAATGGATATACCTATATAGAGAACCACCTCACTTATATTAAATGGATATACCTATATAGAGAACCACCTCACTTATATTCAATGGATATACCTATATAGAGAACCACCTCACTTATATTAAATGGATATACCTATATAGAGAACCACCTCACTTATATTAAATGGATATACCTATATAGAGAACCACCTCACTTATATTCAATGGATATACCTATAAAGAGAACCACCTCACTTATATTAAATGGATATACCTATATAGAGAACCACCTCACTTATATTAAATGGATATACCTACATAGAGAACCACCTCACTTATATTAAATGGATATACCTATATAGAGAACCACCTCACTTATATTAAATGGATATACCTATATAGAGAACCACCTCACTTATATTCAATGGATATACCTATATAGAGAACCACCTCACTTATATTAAATGGATATACCTATATAGAGAACCACCTCACTTATATTAAATGGATATACCTATATAGAGAACCACCTCACTTATATTCAATGGATATACCTATATAGAGAACCACCTCACTTATATTCAATGGATATACCTATATTGAGAACCACCTCACTTATATTAAATGGATATACCTACATAGAGAACCACCTCACTTATATTAAATGGATATACCTATATAGAGAACCACCTCACTTATATTAAATGGATATACCTATATAGAGAACCACCTCACTTATATTAAATGGATATACCTATATAGAGAACCACCTCACTTATATTAAATGGATATACCTATATAGAGAACCACCTCACTTATATTAAATGGATATACCTATATAGGGAACCACCTTACTTATATTAAATGGATGTACCTATATAGAGAACCACCTCACTTATATTTAATGGATATACCTATATAGAGAGCCATCTCACTTATATTAAATGGATATACCTATATAGAGAACCACCTCACTTATATTAAATGGATATACCTATATAGAGAACCACCTCACTTATATTCAATGGATATACCTATATAGAGAACCACCTCACTTATATTAAATGGATATACCTATATAGAGAACCACCTCACTTATATTAAATGGATATACCTATATAGAGAACCACCTCACTTATATTCAATGGATATACCTATATAAAGAACCACCTCACTTATATTAAATGGATATACCTATATAGAGAACCACCTCACTTATATTAAATGGATATACCTATATAGAGAACCACCTCACTTATATTCAATGGATATACCTATATAGAGAACCACCTCACTTATATTCAATGGATATACCTATATAGAGAACCACCTCACTTATATTAAATGGATATACCTACATAGAGAACCACCTCACTTATATTAAATGGATATACCTATATAGAGAACCACCTCACTTATATTAAATGGATATACCTATATAGAGAACCACCTCACTTATATTAAATGGATATACCTATATAGAGAACCACCTCACTTATATTAAATGGATATACCTATATAGAGAACCACCTCACTTATATTCAATGGATATACCTATATAGAGAACCACCTCACTTATATTAAATGGATATACCTATATAGAGAACCACCTCACTTATATTAAATGGATATACCTACATAGAGAACCACCTCACTTATATTAAATGGATATACCTATATAGGGAACCACCTTACTTATATTAAATGGATGTACCTATATAGAGAACCACCTCACTTATATTTAATGGATATACCTATATAGAGAGCCATCTCACTTATATTAAATGGATATACCTATATAGAGAACCACCTCACTTATATTAAATGGATATACCTGTATAGAGAACCACCTCACTTATATTAAATGGATATACCTATATAGGGAACCACCTTACTTATATTAAATGGATGTACCTATATAGAGAACCACCTCACTTATATTTAATGGATATACCTATATAGAGAGCCATCTCACTTATATTAAATGGATATACCTATATAGAGAACCACCTCACTTATATTAAATGGATATACCTATATAGAGAACCACCTCACTTATATTCAATGGATATACCTATATAGAGAACCACCTCACTTATATTAAATGGATATACCTATATAGAGAACCACCTCACTTATATTAAATGGATATACCTATATAGAGAACCACCTCACTTATATTCAATGGATATACCTATATAGAGAACCACCTCACTTATATTCAATGGATATACCTATATAGAGAACCACCTCACTTATATTAAATGGATATACCTATATAGAGAACCACCTCACTTATATTCAATGGATATACCTATATAGAGAACCACCTCACTTATATTAAATGGATATACCTATATAGAGAACCACCTCACTTATATTAAATGGATATACCTATATAGAGAACCACCTCACTTATATTCAATGGATATACCTATATAGAGAACCACCTCACTTATATTAAATGGATATACCTATATAGAGAACCACCTCACTTATATTCAATGGATATACCTATATAGAGAACCACCTCACTTATATTAAATGGATATACCTATATAGAGAACCACCTCACTTATATTCAATGGATATACCTATATAGAGAACCACCTCACTTATATTAAATGGATATACCTATATAGAGAACCACCTCACTTATATTCAATGGATATACCTATATAGAGAACCACCTCACTTTTATTCAATGGATATACCTATATAGAGAACCACCTCACTTATATTAAATGGATATACCTATATAGAGAACCACCTCACTTATATTCAATGGATATACCTATATAGAGAACCACCTCACTTATATTAAATGGATATACCTATATAGAGAACCACCTCACTTATATTAAATGGATATACCTATATAGGGAACCACCTTACTTATATTAAATGGATGTACCTATATAGAGAACCACCTCACTTAAATTTAATGGATATACCTATATAGAGAGCCATCTCACTTATATTAAATGGATATACCTATATAGAGAACCACCTCACTTATATTCAATGGATATACCTATATAGAGAGCCATCTCACTTATATTAAATGGATATACCTATATAGAGAACCACCTCACTTATATTAAATGGATATACCTATATAGGGAACCACCTTACTTATATTAAATGGATGTACCTATATAGAGAACCACCTCACTTAAATTTAATGGATATACCTATATAGAGAGCCATCTCACTTATATTAAATGGATATACCTATATAGAGAACCACCTCACTTATATTCAATGGATATACCTATATAGAGAGCCATCTCACTTATATTAAATGGATATACCTATATAGAGAACCACCTCACTTATATTCAATGGATATACCTATATAGAGAACCACCTCACTTATATTAAATGGATATACCTATATAGAGAACCACCTCACTTATATTAAATGGATATACCTACATAGAGAACCACCTCACTTATATTAAATGGATATACCTATATAGGGAACCACCTTACTTATATTAAATGGATGTACCTATATAGAGAACCACCTCACTTATATTTAATGGATATACCTATATAGAGAACCACCTTACTTATATTAAATGGATGTACCTATATGAACAACCCCTCACTAATATTGAATGGATGTACCTGTATGGAGACCCACCTCACTAGTAAGAACTGTGAGGAATAAGTCTCATAAATAACAAATTGTATATATTTTTTGGTAATCTTAAAAGCTACTGGAACATACACATACTTAAAACCAATCTTATCACATCATAATGACAACTATAATCAAGTCTCAGAACTTCTTATCGCTCTCTCAACATTTGCATCCATTCACATGACTTGGTATACACTTCTAAAAGTTCTTCACTCATCGCTCTCTTCCAACTTGTTATTTATTTTCTTAAACTTGCAAAAAAACATTAAAAAAATCAACACATACTCTGTGGAATGCGTTGTAAATTCTTGGTGAAAAAAATGGCATGTTCCTTCAGCTAATGTATGTACTCGTATGAACAAGTAGGCTCGAAACCAGATTCAGGACATTCCCTCTCGCTTTATGACTGTACTTGAACGTATTTATCGGAAAATCAATACAAACCATCAGACCGTTAATCTGTTGGGGTAGGCAGAAAGAGAGAAAGTGCCAAACATTTTTTCGTCTCTTCTACATCAATTCACCCGAATGAATGCAAATAGTGTACATGGCTATAAATCTTCCCTCCTTAGTCCTCATAGTTAATATGCAGAACCGGAGTTAGGAATAATGCAGCGTGCATTAAATTTTTTTAACACTTTTCAACAACAGGAAAACCGGTGGATTAAATAAGCAATGGCAATCTATTCCAAACAATCAGACAAGTGTTACCAGTTTATACATATTGCTTGCCGAAAGGTTATACAAAAAAAAACATTTAAAGAATGTAATCTCTTTTATACATACCATCAAGCGATTTTCCAGTCGGGGTAGGCAGAGAAAACCCATTGATAGACATTCCTATCTCGACGTCTCGCTTTGCCTTTTTTACATCCATTCTCAAACTGCTCCTACAATTTCTCGAACTTTTTTCAAAATATAATTCAATTGATCCAACCATACTTTCTTTGATCCTAATTTACTAAATAAATAAATATAGGTTTATTGACAGCAACATAGTATATACAAAATTTATTTAAATAACACTTCTAAAACACATAAATAGCAGATAATACATTAAATACAGAAGCTATCAAAAGGTCTGGGCTCATCTAATAACATCCCCTCAGCCAAGATACACCCCACCAATATAAGGTGAACCCAGTCACGGGGACACCAGATGTTTTTCAGCCCACACACCACTACGTCTTATACTCACATTTGTACTGTATATTTATTTGTTTTGACAGTTTTTTCTTCGTGCATTCGTTTCACGTGCCCATGCCATCTCAGATTGTTCTTCTTCATAATATTTTACATGTCACCTTAAGTTTATATTCCCTATTGATATATTAACTTCATAATGTATCACGTCATACATTGTAATTCCCTGTATTTTTCCTGAAGCCCACATTTTTAAACCATTTATTCGTTTCTTTGTAGTTTTTTTCCACGTCAGAGTTTTACTTTCGTTCATCAAAGTTGGTACTAGAATACTGACGTGGACTTGAAATTTTGCCGATTTTGATACTCTCCGGTTTGAGTGTAATCTTTTAGTGCCCCATGGACTTATAATATTTTTATCGACATCGATATAACTCCGGAAGATATTGAAATACATAATTTTGTGATTTAATAAATATCTCAATAGCTTCACGTATCTCGTAAATAGCCTCCCCCATGTCAATAAGACCATTTTTCAATAATTTCGTGGTATGCATCACCATTTGGTGGTATTTTTGCCATGTGTCAATCTCTTACAACCAACTAGAAAGATTTGATTGAAGCCTTAAATAAAAACTAATCTGCACCCTCTTTTAAAATCTGGGTTCCAGCGAGAATCGAATCCGCAACCTTATAGGGTACCTCAAACTCATAAAAGGTGCTTTCGTTGAATAACGAATAGATATTTTGAGCAGGATTATATTCAAGCCTCATCGATCAAAAAATTCCATAGTAGATTGATTTATCCCTGAAAATAGCTCTAAAACACGCGATATCCCTGATAACAATTCCAAAACACGCGCTATCCCTGATAACAACTCCAAAATATGCACTTTCCCTGTTAACAACTCTAAAACACACGCTATCCCTGATAACAACTCCAAAATATGCACTTTCCCTGTTAACAACTCTAAAACACACGCTATCCCTGATAACAACTCCAAAATATGCGCTTTCCCTGTTAACAACTCTAAAACACACGCTATCCCTGATAACAACTCCAAAATATGCGCTTTCCCTGTAAACAACTCTAAAACACACGCTATCCCTGATAACAACTCCAAAATATGCGCTTTCCCTGTTAACAACTCTAAAACACACGCTATCCCTGATAACAACTCCAAAATATGCGCTTTCCCTGTAAACAACTCTAAAACACACGCTATCCTTGATAACAACTCCAAAATATGCGCGATCCTTAAAAACAACTTGAAAACGTATGTTTTATTATATTCTATTACACTTTCGTTGTTAACAAAACAATATGGTGTGTTTATTTCATGTGGCACTCTCTTCCAAATGCCTAAAAATATGTTAAAGAGACATTAAGTGAAATATAGGATGAATCTCTTTATTATAAAAATGAGTACAAACAGGAATTGAACCCGCGACTCCAAGAATTAGGACAAAAGTGTTTTAACAACTAGACCACAACGGTCGTTATTTGTTTTGCCACCCTGCGTTTCACTTAGTCGTCTTCAATAAATAATAATACGAGTATTTTGCTTTTTTATTTAATTTTTCACTGTACAAGATTATTTATTTAAGTATCAAAACTACAATATCTCAATGCTCGTATTTTTATATGTGATAAAACATTATTTTAAACACGATTTTTTTAAAAACATTTGTTTATTGGCTGATTTAATAGCTATGTTGCATCTTATCCAACTGTTATACGAGGGTTGCTACTTAAGTTTTGAGACAGAGAAGTAAAAACCAATATTTATCATCGAAAATGGCTTTATTGTTTTTCAAAATACTCTCCATGAAGATCAATACACTTTTGCATGCGTTTGAACCATTTTTCGAAGCAATTTTACCACTCCGAATGAGGTAACTTCAAAACTAAAAATCCATTCTTGATGTTCGGGAATAAAAATAAGTCGTTGGGTGCCAAATCAGGGCTGTACGGCGGATGACCCATCAATTCGATGTTTTAAGTGATCAAAAAGTCACTTGTTTGAGCCGATGTGTGAGAGCTCGCATTGTCGTGGTGGAGAATGATCTGTCTTCAGCGGTTGGTTTTCCTCATTTCTCCGAACACTTCTGGCAAACATTTGGTGGTGTACCATTTAGAATTGACCGTACGACGTTCCACTTAAGACACTGTTGCAACATGACCATTTATACCGAAGAAACAAGCCACCATTTGCTTCGAAGTGTTTCGAGCGCGAACAGCTTTTATTGGATATGGTTCAACTTGAAAGACCCATACAGTCGACTGCTGTTTAGTTTCTGGCTCATTTGCATAGATCCATGATTCGTCACCTGTCACAATCTTATGGACGTCTTTTGAAGTACCGCAATCGAATTTTTTCAACATTTCTTTGGACCAATCAACATGAGCCTTTTTTGAGCGATTGTCAAATTATGCGGCATCCAACACGAACAAATCTTTTTGACGGACAAATGTTCATGCAATATTTAATGTATGCAAGTGGAACTAATGCCTAAACATGCCTCAATATTACGATAAGTCACATGATGATCTTGCAATATCAGTTCACGCACAGCATCGATATTTTCTGGCACAACAGCCGATTTTGGACGATCTTCACAAAATTCGTCCTGGAGCAAACTACGACCACGATTGAATTCGGAAAACCAGCGAAACACATTAACCCGAGATGGCGCTTCATCACCAAAAGTCGAAGCGAGTTGATCGGCACACTGTTGTTGAGTTAGTCCACGTCGAAAATCATAAAAAATCATCGCACGAAACTGTTCACGATTTAATTCCATTTTTGGCCGAGATGAATTTTTCAAGTTACTGTTAACAACACAAATAGCACTCGTATGACAAAACTTTCTGAGCACGTATACCATTAAAAACGTCCAACTGCACAATGTTGATGTCAGATTTGACGTATATACACTGGTGTTGCCATATCTCAAAATTTAAGTAGCAACCCTCGTATGTTATACACGTATATCGGAAAGTATATGGTTTTATGTTCTTGACAAATCTACAAAATACAAAACAATATATTTAGACTGTCAATAAGTAGAACCAGCTTGCTAAGTTATCTTATTTTGTTACGCGGTATGTCCTTTTTGAATAGGGCCTCGAATATTGACATTTTCAAAATTTCAGGAAATGTTTTTTTAAATAAAGTATTTTTAGCTTTAATGCGATTTAGTAGTATCAGCTTAACAATTATTTCTTTTTATCAATTTTGATTCCTGGTTAATATATATAATTATCTTTAAGCTTTGCATATAAATATGTTTAGTCTGTATATGTAAGTTTAATTAAATTAGTATTTTAATTTAGCGTTTTATTATTTATAAGGATGATTTAAGTAACGCAAAGTAAATTATTTAAATTAAATAACGATTTCTCTCAGCGCGTGTCAGTCACGGTCGAGTGCTTACACAGCGCGAAGCTTGGTCACATAGCACAGTGCAAACGCCTTGTAAATAATTTGCCGCAAGCTGCATTACACCAATGCATAATTACTGTCGGTCTGGTTGCAGGTGCACTTTGAAATGTTTAAATCCAGTCGATTACCTTCAAATGTGATATATTTCAACCCTCTTTCAAGTATAAAGTAAAAATAAAAATGTTAAATATACCTAACAGATACATGGTGGATACAATTTGCAGCAAAAAATGTTTGTCGTGAGAAAATCGGATATAAAACAACACAGATTATAATTTGTAATTAAGAGCTACGCATATTTTTTTCCTTGTCAACCCAACACATACTTTCCACTTGACCACCAATTCTCTTGATTTTTGGTTTACAGTCTGCACCTTGAAAATGATATTTTTCATGTTTATTTGACATGTTGTATCAGACAATTTGACAATTCAAATACATAATTGCTGATTTTTCCTGAATTGTATACGAGTATCCTAGAAAAATCATATAATTTTGAAATTTTTTTTGTTGATTAATGCGAGTTTTGATTTTAAAAATCAATCAATACTCACGTTGTAACCCTTCATACACATTGTTTTTTAAGTGAAATTTCTATTGGCGTGGTCGGCCAAATTGGCTTGATCGTCACGAAAAGTGAAACGATGTATTATATTATTATTAATCAATTATTATTTATTATTTTTAAATATTTTATTTATTAATAAATTATTCTTAATTATTTTAATATTAATAATTATTTATTATTATTAATATTTTAATATTATTAAGTGTATTATATTATTATTAAAATTATTATTTATTATTAAAATTATTATTATTTACATTGTAATTTATTTTTATCAAACACTGTTTATTCCACTTTTTTGTGACGGTATAACCCTACCGGTTTCAAGGCTTTCACCTCACCTTCAGGGGAGCACAAACAGCACAAACAAAAATAAATTACAATGTCTTTAAACCTCCACAACGTTAATGCCTCAACTATAAAAAACATATTATTATTTACTATTAAAAATTTAAAAAATTGTATTTTTTGTCACATATTATTTTTATACGAGTATTAATATATTTAATAATTTCTACTTTATTTCAAACTAAATTATTTTATTTAATATTTATTTTAATATTTATTGAATACATAATTTATATTTAATATATAATTCTAATAATGTACATCATATATGTTATTACAATATTAATAATTATTTTGTAATTAATAATAATTCAAATAATAAATAATGTAATATAATAGTATTATAAATAATATAATAATAAATGAGTAATTAAATAATTAATTTAATAATAACATAAAAATATTAATTTATTTAATATTAAAAAAAAAAATTATATTATTAAGTGTATTATATTATTATTAAAATAATTATTAAAATTATTAATATTTATTATTAAAAAATTTTTAAATAATATATTTTTATTTAATTAAGCAAGATTTTCTTCAATTAAATTCCACATAACCATTTCCTAATCCTTAAAAAAAATCGTTAACAAATGGAAAAATAGCAATGCATAAAATCAACTTTTCCTAGGAGCTAAGAAGTTACACTTCTACCGCGCGAGAGTCTCAAACATCTGTTTTTTATGTTGTATAATATTCCAAGTCACGATCCTTAAATATACGACAGGAGAAGAAGAAAAATCTAGGACACTTAATCACCTTAACAAGTGTTTCTACCTTGGATCCTGAGGCTGTCTTTATCCAGACTGACCTAGATTTGTTACGAAAACAAATTTGAAGGAAAAAACCATTTATACGAAAAATATAATAAAATGAATTAATACTAAAATACATTTACAAACATGATTGGTAGTTAGCAACAAAGAAAATAACCTTTAAAACTTTTAGAGCCTCTAATTTACGAGTTAAGATATATAAACAACAAAAAAAAAACTATATAAAATAAGAAAGTAAAACAAATAAATATCCCCTTATCTGTAATATTAACTGACTAATTTGTGAATAAGCGCCGACTTTTTCTTTTGTTATTCGTTCATGGTCGGATACTTCAACCTATTAACTTGAATCCATGTTCACTTTCACGAAAATACCAACAAATTGGTGAATAACGAATTAACCCTTTTTGTCAGTGGTTATCAACGTTTTTTGCGAGGTCCTCATTTTTCACTGAATTGGTTTAAATAGGAATATTTAACAATTCAAATTAACACTTAGTCCCGCTACACGTGTTTCTGAAGGGTCTTTCAAATTGAGCGTTTTTTTTAATTTTTAAATAAAAAAACACAATTTGCTTTGATTTCAAAAAAACTGTTTATTGGTCATTGAAGTATACTGTATGACATTTAAACACAACATCAATGTCCTTCAAATGTCCACCTCTGGCAGCTCCATAGATGTCCACATTTTTGTCAAAATTTTCGATGACATTTTGGTACAATTGCGGTTCTAACTCATCAATAACGCGAATAATTTCATACTTTAGCTTAGGAATTGATTGGAGGTCATTCTTATAGACCTGGCTTTTTACGTAAGCTCAGAGAAAATAGTCCAACGGCGTCAGATCACATGATCTTGGTGGCCAATTAACATCACCGTTTCCGGAGATTACGATACATAAAATAATTCAACAATTTGAACGCGTTGTTGTTGTATTGTATTGTATCTGACTTCATTTTTATAAATGTCATACATTATACTTCTCAAACGTCACAAGTCCCAGGCAAGTTTGCGACACCATCTATGCTTTATACAAGAATTAAAAAAACCGCTCAATTCGATGGACCCCTTACCTATTACTTTTGAGTAGGGTTAAAAAAACATCTGACGTCCTCGTGGCCGGGTTCGACCTATATTGGTGGGGTGTATCTTGCCCGGGGTATGTTATGATATGAGTCCAGACTTTTTGATAGCTTCTTCTTTAAATATATTTTGTGCTTTTTATCTTGGGATACATATGCGATTTTGTAATGTATTTATATATCAATAAACATATTTTTATTCATTTATTTACTTCGAGAAGAAAAACGTGAAGATTGGGTTAATCTTATAAGTGGGATAATAAAGCAATTCATTTATATATTCTTATAAAGAGTTCCATAAAGTAAAAACTGAAACCTTTGGTACATCTATAAGAGATCAATTATGGCTACTATATGTTTATAATAGCAGACGATCACCTCAGTGGCTTAGTTGATGAGACGCTTGACTTTTATACAGGGGTTTCGGGCATGATTCCCGATGTTACCCGAATAAAATGGCCCAGTTTGGTAAAAGAGTTCATTTGGTAATACTACTTGCACGTCCTAGACTACTAGAATCGAATGAAATTTCTTTGTTATTTTACTAATTCCTCTTAATACCATCAGCCATGTTTTTACCGTCTGTCCTGAAGATTTTTCAGAAGAAATGATCGAAATGTTTTAATACATAGGTATATTTTAGTGCCAAATTGACTTTTTTTTCATATCGCTTGATGCAGATATAGTACTCTCTCTGTGGTTGCAGTCCTAAGACTGGTTTGCAGCAATTTCAACTCTTCTCCTCCTCCATTCCTCCCTGTCCTGTGCGGCTCTTTTTAAATCTGTATATGTTGAGCAGCGCACGTCCACCAACAGGTCCTCCAGGTACTCTCGGCGTGGGCGTCCCCTAGAGTTTGTCCCCTCGGTCATACCCTCCATTATGGCATGCAAGAGGCCCTCTTGTCGTATTATATGACCGATCCATCTTGCACGCCTTTCGGACAAGATCCTGAGCAGGTGCCTTCCTCCTTCGATTCGTTGGAGAACCTCTTCATTTGTGATGTGGTCTCTCCAGGAAGTTCCTAATAGTCTTCTATAGGACCACATCTCAAAAGCCTCTAGTCTCCGTCTATCTCTTTCGGATAGGCACCATGTCTCGCAGCCGTACATCAAGATACTCCATACATAGGTCTTGATGAGGAGTATTCTCAGTTTTAGGTCTATATTATTTAATTCTATTATTTTCGACCTTTTATTAAATGCAAGTCTAGCCTGATGTATACGGCTGTCGACCTCGCTCTTAGACCGACCGTCCCATGTTATTTTGCTCCCGAGGTAGACAAACTCTTTGGTGTTCTTTAGTGGTTTACCCGACATCAATATTCTCATCTGGTGTTGCGCTCGGCCTACAGTCAGCAGCTTTGTTTTGTCTTTATTTATCTTCATACTGTAGTTATTTTGAAGAATGCTTTCCATAGTTGTTAAGGCCTCTTGTAGTTCCTCTTCACTTTCAGCAACCATAGCAATATCGTCAGCGAACCTTATCATATCCACCTTTTGCCCGTGTATCTTTACACCTTCTCTGTGACTCATTCTCTCTCTCAAGTCGATATAGTACACAATATAGTACACAATTAAAGAAATAAAAGGGGATATCTTATTTTATACAATTTATATATTTATCAAGACTTTTTTTGTTATTTCACGAACTCCTCTTTATAACCCACACACATGTTTCTACCTTCTGTCTCGAAGATTCTTCAGACAAAATGATCAGGGTTTATAACCAGATTAATATTTACATATAACTGAAATTATCTTCATAATGGTGGTGTATTGATTTATATTAAATATATTTATGAGTTATCATTCTTTTAAATTATTTTGATATTCATTACTGTTTATTTTATATGTATGCGATAATAACAATAGAATGATCCTTGAAAATAAACCCTGACAACCTTTTTTTAACAACATTGAAAATATCTGAAACATCACCACTTCGTCTTAATATATAAAAAAGACTTAAAAAAAGGGAAAAAAATTAATAAAAATAAATTTGATAACCACCGCCATAATAATGAATCTATCCAGCCAAAATCATAAAGCTGAGTTATTGACAGCATATTTCATAAAGATTATCCGCAGTTTTATTGTGTATTTATTAAAAGCGACTCAATTCTTATATAACTTTTTATCTCAAAGCAGTCGAGCTTTCAAAATGTGTCTCTAAATTAGATATATCTGAGTCAATGTAGGATAATTGTTGTCGTAAAAATACATAAATTAGACAACATACATATTTTGTTGCTGTTATAACGGTTTTACTTCGTAGACTATACTAGACATGATTCAAGATAATGTACTTGTATGTTGTATCTAAAAGGAAAATAATTAAGTCTTCATGGAATGACGTTGAAAACATTTTTAAAAAAACTGTTTTTTTTGTTGTATATTATTTCTTTATTAAAAAGGGTTTGACGCAAATATCATCAACACGCATGAATTCTTCGTTCGCTAAATTCCTTTCTCATAACAGGACATATTCAATAGCTTGACCGGGAGACAAAATTGTCTTTAACCCCATTAATCGAGAATTCAGTTTATAAAATTAGAGTAAGCAAGGAATTCGCAGGTAGACATCGCTTTTGATGGCTTTACCACTAAGTCCTTAAGTTTTCTTCCTGTATTGATCTTATTTGTTTGGTTTTTCATATATGTTTTATTCGAATAATCACTTGTCAACTTGTCATACGAGTATAAATAAATAAAATTAAACATTTGAAAAATAAAAAATGTAATACATTGAAAGTTATCTAACTGTATTCCATGATTTGCTATATATAAATACTGTATAATTATTTATTTTCTACTGTTCTCATACGTAAGAACGGATCTTCCTGCTGTTATGCCCGTTGGAAGGGGTTTAACTCTTTTGAACGAGACTGCTTCGGATATTGACATATTTCATGTCACGTTACAAAAAGCAAAAGTAAAATTTCTTCTAAGATTGAAGGCAATAGAAAGTACTCATCAACGTATTTAAGTGATTTTGAATATACTCGTATGTGTGTATGTATGTGTATATATATGCATACCATATACATATAATTTTATTTTAAGTTTAACAATTTTTGTATTTTTCAATGTACTATAATTGTGCTAAGCCTGTAATGAGAAAATACACTTTTAAATAAAAAAATAAAATAATGTTAGAGTTCATTGTTAAACATATTCCCGTTATTCCATACTTCCCCCATTGTTAAACATATTCCCGCTATTCCATACTTCCACCATTATTAAACATATTCCCGCTATTTCATACTTCCACCATTATTAAACATATTCCCGCTATTCCATACTTCCACCATTATTAAATATATTCCCGCTATTTCATACTTCCACCATTATTAAACATATTCCCGCTATTCCATACTTCCACCATTATTAAACATATTCCCGCTATTCCATACTTCCACCATTATTAAATATATTCCCGCTATTTCATACTTCCACCATTAATAAACATATTGCCGCTATTCCATACTTCCACCATTATTAAACATATTCCCGCTATTTCATACTTCCACCATTAATAAACATATTGCCGCTATTCCATACTTCCACCATTTGATCCATTTATATTTCCATAAGTAGTCTCTTTCTTTCCTTTTATCTCATTTATACAAAAAAATACTTGTTTTGTGAGTTAGTTGAGAGAATATTTTGCCACGAAAAAGGGATGATTACGTTTCTAAATAAGTCGGCATATAGCATAAAAGTGGAAAAATACTAAGTAAAAAAATATTTAAAATTTTACTACTATTTGTATTCTTCGTTAATCATATAAATAAAAACCAAAGTTTTATTACATATATGTGCACTAACCCGTTATTTATCTATCAGGATAGGCAGAGAGGATAAAGCGCCAGAATTTACTAGCTTAACACACATGTTTTGCCTCTTTTACACGCATGCACGTTTCATAGAGATCCCATGATTTCGCTTACTTCATACTTTTCATCCTTTCAAAACATCCTACATTTGATCCAACCATACTTTCTTTGGTCTGTTTTTTTCTTGTTTGGACACATATTCTCAATTATTCCCTTTCACGCAATCTTTTACTTCCTTCTCACACCGTGTTCTCCTTTTTATATCCAACTTTCGTCGTGCCACAGACATCATTTACTGTGTTCACCAGAATATTTTTCGAACTCGTTCATACTTCTTCAATACTTAATCTATAACATAACTTATCCATTTTTATTCCACATTATTTCTACGTTCCTCTTTTTTCTCGTCATCTTGCAGTTTCTCACAGCCGGCACATCTCTGCGTATACCAGATCGCCACCCACAGAGTATATTTTTTCTGTTCATCACTACATAATCTACTGAGATGATAGTTCACAATAACATTTTAGTGGCAACTTTGATATTTAGGAGTAAAACGACAAAGAAACAGAATAGATGCTGAAGATATGCGTGCATTAAGAAGAATACATTGAATGGCATATTGTGGGATGAATCTTTTTCGTCTGTTTGGAATAATGAAGTGTGAGGAGTTTGATTTAGCGTGACGTATACATGTGTAATTGAGTGTCACTGTTTGTCAGGTTGATAAGAATGTGCAACGGGGTTTTATATAATCAAAAATCGGAAAGTAGTATCGATTTCTTTTTTCTTGTTATATGCCCTCAGTAAGATACAGGCAAAAACCTAGTTTACTGGGGACACGACAAATGAAAGGCAACAAACTCAGATCCATTAAAATTGTGTATCCAAATTAAATAACCTTTAAATACTTTTCTTGTCATGTGTAAAATAAATAAATCTGTTGAACAGTTATTTCCCAAAAATCTCTCCGCTCTTGGCCGAAATTGTCCCATTCCTCCCTCATCCCTCAGCCCCCAACCGTTGAGGCGTGTATATCGGTACCAGTTCGAACAGCATTTAGTCTTGTTTGCGCTCCCCTGAAGATGAGGGGAAAGCCTTGAAACCGGTAGGGTTATACCGTCACAAAAAAGTGGAATAAACAGTGTTTGATAAAAATAAATTACAAAAAATAAAAATAAAATAAGATAAATGACAACACATGACAAAATACAGAATGAAGCTATAAGGGATGAATGAGAACTTAAGGTTGATGTGTTAAGTAAGTTGAATAAGAGTAAGTTGAAATGGTTTGGGCATGTAGAACGAATAAATGAAGAAAGCTTAACAAAACGTATATACAGAGTAGATGTGATTGGAAGACGTCTGAGAGGTAGACCAAGGAAAGCATGGTTGGATCAAATTAATGAAATTCAGAAATAACGAAAAGTAGAAAGGCAGAGAAATCGTAGAAGTTGTACTAAAGAGACTAAGGATGTGTGTCAGTTTGAAAAATTTGGCGCTCTGTCCTCTTTGCCTACCCCGACAGTGAAATTGCGCGATATTATGTATAATACGAATGTATCTTAGCAGATTTAAATACTGATCCGTTCAAATATATAAGTACCCCGTTGACTTTGTTTTCTATCATTACACGTCGTTCGTATGGATGTGAATTAGCTGAGAGTCGTGTGCACGGATAGAAGGCCGTAGAGATCTTTTCTTTTTGTATACTACCAAAATGTACATAGCATAATTGTTACCCGACCTCACGCCGAACAGCGAGAAGAAACCCTACAACACCACGAAATCACAGCAATCCCTTAGTCGCTGCCCTGGAGGCTTATGAGAGTAAATCTGACCTACCCTTCCGTTATAAACACAGGCTCCTGAATCATTATCTGTTGCCTGACTAGTCCACCTACAGTATTAGCTGGGACGACCACGGTCTGAGTGAATGTGATGAAATACAAGTAGCCTGAACGAGTGGACTTGTTCTTGCTAAATAATTAGTTGTAAGAATTGTTATCTAGTTATAAGTTGTATGTAGGTGTTAATTATTTCTAAGAAATCACATATTAAGATTGTAACAAATAAAAATAAAATGACATGTAGCAAAATAAGATTAAGTAAGTTCATAAATTATAACACATAAATAAGATAAGTTAAGTAATAAATGTGTATATAGCCTTAACAAATATTTGCACAATATATTACTTTGTTTAAGAAAAAAAAAACAAAGCATAATAGTGAGCATGTTTGTATCTATTATAATACTAGCTGTACCCGGCCACGCGTTGCTGTGGCTCAGTCTGGTTAAATGGAAAATAAAGAAAAGAGAAAGCACACGTTTCTAATATGTTTAATTTCACAATGCTTGTGGGTATACAATATTTTTTATGTCTTTCAGCCACTCTCAGTCTGTCGCGTTTATTGCCGTGCTCGCAAATGATCGCATCACTCCAAGAGGTCAATTCACGATATGATTTGAATTCAAATGAAAGATCGATTGCACTGAAAAAGAAGAAAGAAAGTTATAACAAAAACATATAAAATTGCGAAACATTAAAAAAGGAACTGAATAATATTGTTAAGTTCGTAAACGTCTTTGTTCTTGGCGGCAACAATAGCTCGTTCACTCAGCCAATCGTGATTCTTATAATTGATTTGAATATTGGTAAATACTTTTTCAACCAATTCTTCTTTTGATGTCACAATCACTGATACAGCAGTATTTTCGCAAACGCGTCATTTTGACATAACGTGAAGAAAGCATTTAACGTTGTAGCCGGTGGATTCAGGGCTATTTGTTGCACATTTGCAGCTCTGAAATAAACGCGTTGTCCATTTTCTAGATGTACTGCTAAGTGAACAACAGCTGGACTTCGTTCATGTATGGGAAATGAAAGATTTCGCCATACAGCTTCATTGCTGCTTATGTATCTTCCAGCCTGATACTGTGCGATTTCATCGATATGTATGACCGCATTCCCATCCCGCATTCTGGTTGCACGCCAAAAACTACCATGTAGCTGCCTTTATTCACGTATTGTACTTACAAATGTATTTGATCGATTTAACGGGGTTACAGTATTCCACGTTTATGTGCGCTTTGTATGTTTTTGATAGCAAAAGCGAATATGCAATAACCCAATGGTTGTCTACTTTGATGTCACCATTTCACATTTGTATGGTTGCTAATTTCCCGCCGTCTTCTGTTGATCTTCTTCTTTATAAAGGATATCCATCGTTTCCTGTAACCGTGTTGGATACTAATGCTCGAGGATATCGCTTAGATCATTTTCCGTATATCATGCATGGTGAATTTGGATTCAGTGTACCGCAAGGTCCATGTATCATATATTTCGTCACAACTTCATGCAAATCCTTATCGACGTCGGCATCGGGTATTTCAGCGCACATTACATTGTCGATTTCGTTTCAAGTGATTTTGTCATAGAGCCAGATTAGTACTATATGTGCATGTGGCCATCCTCTCTTTTGCTATTCCACTGAGTATATCCAGCAGCGCACAGACCGAAACACTTCATGTTTTACCATGAGCTGTTGTATATCGTCCCAAGCTGAATTGCATGTGAATGTAGTGAATAGGTCTGGACACCCGTAGTGACGAACATACGCAATTGCATATTGAGCATACTCATGCATATGACGTGGACTGCCTGTATATGAAGATGGCCAAATCGTTAGTCTTCAAACGTTAGTTGTATTACCGTCATTTACAACTGTATCTCGCAAATGAACGTATTCTTCAGAGCGAAGCTTGGTCTGATTCAAACGAATGAATATAAAACTAATTAAAAAATCTCCATTTCTATATACGATTTGATATATTTTGAAATATAAACGTATAGATAAAATTAAATTCTATATAAAAAAGATACTTTTGATATTCCTAATGACCTATTTCAGCCACTATCAGCCTGTCGCGTACATTCTGTTGAGAACGAACCAGTTCTGAATCTGCAGAACGCGATCGCCGTGCTCGCAACCGTGCATCCTCAAGTCTGGCTACACGTCGTTCTGCTGCTTCCTCGAAATTGTGAAACATTAAGTTATGAGACAGTGAAATTCATCCTGGGGTCATATCAACCTGCACCTTTCCGTCCCCAATTTCCAGCAATTGATGTGAGAATATCTCAGCTGATCGATTGTTTTGCAGCTGGACACGCATTTGTCAAATATTTGTCCAATAGGAGTATTGTTAAGGAAATACAGAGATAATTGGAACGAATTAAATGTTAAGCAAAGAGAGAGATTATTGGAATTAATTAAATGTTAAGGAAAGACATTACAAACTACGCACGAATTAAATTTGGATGTGACATGTTTGGACGCGTCATTAATGAACAATAAATATCTATTCTAATAAATAGCAAGTTATTTAGGTAAATACATTAAAAAAAACAACAATGATGACAAATTAATACATCTTGTTACAAATAAGCAAAAATTTGTCAGTTCGTTTAAAATAAATATGACGTTTGTCAAAAATGTACATACCAGCATCACGTTGTCTCTGTGAAGCAAATAATCGCGTCACTCCAAGAGATCAATTCACGATATGATTTGAATTTAAACGAAAATCAATCAACACAATTAAATTTTATCGCTAATTGAACAGAAAAATAAAAAAATAAGTTAAAAAAACTAAGTGAAAAAGATAATCTTAGAGGTAGGTATGTTAACAACGCACATTATGAAATGAAAATGGCGGATAAATTAGCGCAGATATTTATTATTGTTTATTATAAAAAATAAAAAAAAATAGTTTTTTCATCGAATTAAAAGAGACTTTCTTGAATTAAATTCCACAGAACCATTTCCTAATCCTAAAAAAAATCGTTAACAAATCGAAAAAAAGCAATGCATAAAATCAACTTTTCCTAGGAGCTAAGAAGTTTCACTCTACCACGCGAGAGTGTCACGCATCTGTTTTTTTATACATATAAGTTATATTTATTTTAGCGATCCTCGATCTTTTTATACATGTAAGTTATATTTATTTTAGATCTCTTTATACATATAAGCTATATTTGTTTTAGCGATTATATTTATTTTAACGATACTCAAAATATTTCAAAACAAATAAAATTTTAGTTGGATATTTTTTACAAATTTAGTATTAGTTCTGCCAAATATATTTCCTGCGCTTGCGCTATAAAGTCTAGACTCAGCCATATTAAGATTTTCTCAAGCTGCTATGACACAATGGAACTTATCTTTATTAACACAAATTTTATTTTGACGTATCTTGGATTCTAACCTAATTTATCGTAGAATTATTATTCAACAGGAAATATTTATTATCAAACATAAAATTATTTTATATTTTATGTATATAGACTAAATCATTGAATATCAAATATTAATTACTAAACCTCGAAAATGCAATATGCTCAACTGTCATAATATTTTGACAGTTGATATTCAATATTTGATATCTTTGTCCCCGACAGGTTCGCCTAGGTAATGTTGATTCTGATTTAAAAATTTTATTATATACACTGATATATATATATAAATAAAAATCAAAAAACATTTCCGTTGACGAATATTAACTTTACTCAAAATTTCAAAGCGATCGGTAGAGAACTTCCGGAGATTAGCTAGCAATAATTAACGAACATTTACATTTTTATTTATATAGATGAAATAACAATATAATTTATAATACGTTAAAAGATACATTCAAATGTAAAAAAAATAAGCAGATGAATTTATAAACGAAATCTTGAAACATATGAGGACTCCTTAAGAATGTCGGGAACATACTAAACTCAATCTTTCAATATAAGTTCATAATTCGTGTAACAAAATCGCACATGACTGGTTACCCACATTTTCCGGAAATTGTAACCAAAATAATTAAATAGATTTCAATTGAAACCGCATCTACCTATCGTGGGGCTAGAGCCAAAAGTTAGTTGCTACCCATTTGAAATACTTTAAGAAAAGTGTTATAATTTTTCATTTTTATCTACTTACGAGAGGCTTTAAATATTGTCCCCTGATTTTTTTCAACCGACTTGATCGAATGAATGAATCGAACGTTTCATTTTGAACTACACGAAGAATTCTCCTGAATCGAATGGTTAATATCTTGAACAAACGTTGATATGCTTTCGTTACGATTGAGGGTGAATGTGGCTCACCTGGCAGAGTACTTATTTATATTAAGGGCGCGAGTGTAGGCGGCTAAATGGTTTCACTTTTTTTTTCCTTCAACAAGTTTCGTAAATTTAGGAAACTTCTCTAAACGGTATTCAATTTAAGTTAAATCAATATAATAAATAAAATTTTAAAATATTATCCAACGTGTATCCGCAAGCAATTTGTCAAAACATATGTGTGGAGGCCTTCAAGAAGTGGACCTATAGACGAATCCTTAGGATTTCCTGGAGAGACCACATTACAAATGACGAGGTTCTCAGCAGAATCGAAGAAACCAGGCACCTGTCAAACACCATATCGGAAAGGCGTGCATAATGGATGGGTCATATGCTGCGACATGAAAATCTCCTGCACTGAAGGAAATTATTGAGGAATCAATTGGCAGAGGGTGTCCTCGCCGAGAGTATCTGGAGCAAATATTCCACGATATGGACTGCACCTCCTATACAGAGCTCCAGAAGATCGCTGAACATCGAGCGGAGCGGAGGAGGAGATTTTTTTTTTTTTTTTTTTTTTTATCCACTTTGCACGGATTTCTCCTGTAACACAAAGAGAGTTTGCTTCTAGCGTTAGCTTATTCGTTAGGAATAATATCAGCCAGGATTCTTCTCATACTGCTAGACGGTACCGAGAATATATCAACCGTGTCATTCAGTTGGTTCAATATCTCTATACCACGCGTGACTGAGTGTTTAGCCATGATATTCGTCCTGTAAGTTGGTATGTAGAACAGAGGGTGATTCCTTGCACGGATATATTTATTGGGAACATATAAAGTACTTAGTGCTTCTAGAATCGCGGGACAGTTAAAGGAACCTTGGAAAACCTTTATTAGGAATATCGCAATGGATTCTTGCCTTCTTGTTTCAAAGCTTCTATAGTTACACACCGTGAGAAGTTCGGCATGGTGAGCATATTTTGGGTAATCGCCCTTTGTTCTGTACCATAGATATCTGAGGAATTTTTTTTTGTATTTGTTCTATATTGTTTTTGTATTTGAGCTGGTGAGGAGGCCAAACCGTAGATGCATATTCTAATTTGGTTCTAATTAGATAATTATATAAGTTTCGGAGGATATCGGTGCTGTTAAATTCTCTTGATATTCTCATTACAAAACCGAGTAGTTTGTAACAGTCCGATATCAAACGTGAGACATGGTTAACGAACGTGAGTCCGACATCGAAGGTTACGCCCAAATCCTTGAATTCAGAAACTCTGTTTAGTGCCACTCCCTGTATAGTATACTGATGGTGGATTGGTGAAAACGATCGACTATAAGATACACAGACACATTTATTAATGTTGAACAGAAGATGATTTTGCTCACTCCAGGAGACTAGGGAGTCTAGGTCCTGTTGTAACTGTGCACAGTCGTGAGGTGAATTGATCTTTTTGAATATTTTCAAGTCGATAAAAACGATGCAGAGCTTTGCTGCTTACCAATCCCCAGGATTGAAACTGAAGAAGAAGATCCCGCGTGGTTAGGTAACACTACACGCACACGTCAAATGCGTTTGAGTATTCGTCTGTCTGTATATTGTTCGTCTGGTAACAAAACTTGGATACATTAGACGCAGGCGAGTATTGTTGCCTGTACCCTTATGATACTGGCCTACTCGAATGGTTCTAAGCCCAAAAGCTTGATTCCTGAGCCCTAGCACTATAATTGTTTTTGTGTTTTTTAAAGAATAGATATGATCAAAGTCATAGGTATCTTTATACCTTCGAACACTAGTTGAAAAAAAAATTTATGTCGTTCGAGGGAAGTAGTATAGCGCGAGGTTCGAACCAAAGGACCTTCCGTACGGAAGTCCAGTGCGTTACCACGCGGCCATGCCCCTCATGTGGGGTTTGATATTGTCTCCTAATCATGCTTTCCAGCATGTTTGCATCATTAATTTGAATATATTATGGAGGCACGATACAAATGGAATACACCGCAATACTTGGGAAGTAAATTCTAGATGCTGAAATTCAGAGAAAACAAACTCATGTATAGGTTACATTTAATGAGTTATCCTTAATTCTAAGCTGTCCGAATATATCTAAAAAACGACTTCTTTAATTGATACTGGACCAGAAGACGAAGAAATGTATAAAGCAGCAAACCAAAGTTACCAGTGTCGTTGAGAAGTGTACCATCCAGAGGGAAAATTGAACAGGGTACATTGTCAGATACATCGATGATAGATTAACCCAGAATTTAATGGAGGGGAGAGCAAGATCGTGGAAAAGAAATACGGGAAACCCTTAGAAAGGTGGTCAGATGACATCAAAAAAGTGTCAAGGAGCAACTCAAAACAATGTTTCTAGAATATAAACGAGTAGGAAAGAAGAGAAGGGGCATATATTCAACATTAAAGTCAACCCAGCTGATGATGTTGATAATAATAACAATACGAACGAATGAATGAGTATGACAGTAAATCCGTTTTTTTTATATTTTCAACATGTTTCCAACTTGGTAACTTTTGGCAGTAATCCAGTGGCATATAATTGGGCCCCAGTTACTTCCTTTGTATTTCACGCACTGGCAAACGTGTTTGATTTGTGCGTATTTATTGCCATTTCGCAAATCATTTCCACGTGTTTTGATTAAATATGTGATTTATTGAAACATATTTTGAAGCGCAAATTATTCCCATTGGAAAAAACAATATTTCATCTCAATATGAAAACTGTCAAAATACTAACTTCATATTTACGAAACGGTTTCGCAAATTTTCCCGTTTGTTCGTATGAATGTGCGTGTTTTGTGTGCGCAAAACCGATTATTTATTTGATTTTACAATTTAACTATAAGTCATTACACACGACCGAAAGCTAAATAATGTGGTCGACCAAATTGTAATAAACAATTGTATGTTTATATAGGGTGGGCCATGGGAATCGAGCCAGTTTCATCGTGCGAAAGATTGGCAACATTGACATTTTGGCTGAGTGCGTATTTATTCTGAGCTTGCATAAAACATCGTTTACAGAACTAATCGTCCACCAGGTTGAGTTTTTTTAATGAAAAAATCTGTATACCTCCTTTGTGGCTTAAAAGGTATGATGCCGGTCTTCCTGTCCGGTGGATTCGAGCTAAAACCCAGATTTTTTTAAATGAATTTCAGTCTAAAAGAACCTAACCTAATGGCTTCAGCCACCATCTTCCTTATTATCATAATCACTGCATTTAATTCAAAACACAGATGGCATCGCAAACTTGCCTGGGTTTTGTGACATTTGAGAAGTGTAATGTATGACATTTATAAAACTGAAGTCAGATACAATACAACAAAGCGTTCAAATTGTTGAATTATTTTATGTATTGTAATCTCCGGAAACGATGATGTTAATTGGCCACAAAGATCACGTGATCTGACACCGTTGGACTATTTTCTCTGGGGTTACGTGAAAAACCATGTCTATAGGAATGACTTCCAATCAATTCCTGAGCCTGAAGGACGAAATTATTCGTGTTATTGGTGAGCTAGAACCGCAATTTTGCGAAAATGTAATCGAAAATTTTTACAAAAAAGTGGACATCTGTGGAGCTGCAAGTGGTGAACATTTGGAGGATATTTTTGATTGTGTTTAAGTGTCATATTATACTTTAATGACCTATAAAAAGTTTTTTTGATATTAAAGCAAATTGTGTCTTTTATTTAAGAATTAAGAAAACTAGAATTAAAAAAACCGTTCGATTTGAAAGACCCTTTAGTAAGTTCGAATCCCAAGTAAGACCGTTTCTAAAGACAGTGCGATTTATAAACGGCGCTATATAATCTCCCTTTTATTATTTTTGTATTGTATTCTACTCTCGTTGTATACAGTGAAACATAGCGGGCTTAATGCCATGTGGTAATATCTTCCAGCCAACCAGAAATATGTTAAAGATGACTTAAGTAGAGGTTAAACCAGAATCGAATCCTTTTTTAAAAAAATCTGGGTTCTAGCGGGAATCGAACACGCAACCTCCGGGCTGAGAAACAAGTGTCTAACAAATTAGGCTACGGAGTTCATTTTATTCTTATTTCAAGAAATAAGTAGCAATTTTTCACATTTATCATTTCAAGTTCCAGTTTCATCGAGTCCAACAATGTTTCTAAGCTGATCGTGATTTTGGATATTACATATTTTTGTATTCATGTCACCTAATGTCATTATGATCTCGCTGTTGTAATTTATTTTCTTGCTCTTAGTAAGGTGAAATAAAACTCGTCTATGATATCTCCGTCTCCTTTTTTCTTCTTCAAATAATACTACTCAGTCAACGGTTGTCTGGTTGTTTGAGAAATATTTTCCCTTGATTATAAATAGTCCCGGTTGTACAATGTTCAAAAAAATACAGGAAAAAAATATTAATAAAACGAAAAGTACGAAATGATTACCACTATACCTATGTTTTTAAGATTAATAGAAAAAAAAACAAAGTTATGGTAACTAAACAGGCTGAAAGGAAAGAAAGTGAAATATTTGATCGTTTAATGAAGGATAAGAGAAAGTTGAAGATTTCTGCTATTTGTGAAGTATATTGCAATATGGAAAAATGTGATACTAGAAGAAATATATTCAAACGAAGCTACTATATATATGATGTATATTATAAGATCTACTACAGTATTTCACCATAGTGTATTAGTCACAACATTGTTGTTTGGAAGTAGAATTTGGGTGTGAAAAGTGAATGAAAGGAGACCAATAAATGCGGAAGAAATACGTGCTCTGAAAGATAATAGGTAGTGTGTAGATGTATTATCATTAAGAATGACTGTGAGTTAAAAACATATGTGTTAAGTAGAATGAAAAAAATCATATATATGTGGTTTTGATCTTATAGAATGGATGTGTTAGAATAGACTGACTTAACTTATTTACAATGCAAACAAGTATGTTAAGTAGAATGAAAACATATGTGTTAAGTAGAAGTTAAAAACATATGTGTTAAGTAGAATGAAAAATGTATATATGTGTTTGATGTTATTGAATAGATGCGTTAGAATAGACTGACTAAACTTATTTACACTGCAAACATATGTGTTTAGTATAATATAATGAAAACATATGTGTTAAGTAGAATGAAAAATGTTTACACGAGTATGTGTTTGATGTTATTGAATAGATGCGTTAGAATAGACTGACTAAACTTATTTACAATGCAAACACATGTGTTAAGTATAATGAAAACATATGTGTTAAGTAGAAGTTAAAAACATATGTGTTAAGTAGAATGAAAAAATGCCTATATGTGTGTTTGATCTTATTGAATATATGCGTGAGAATAGACTGACTAAACGTATTTACAATGCAAACATATGTGTTAAGTAGAAGTTAAAAACATATATGTTAAGTAGAATGAACAAATGCATATACTCGTATGTGTGTTTGATCTTATTGAATATATGCGTTAGAATAGACTGACTAAACGTATTTACAATGCAAACATATGTGTTAAGTAGAATGAAAAAATGTATATATGTGTGTTTGATCTTACTGAAAAGATGCGTTAGAATAGACTGACTAAACTTATTTACAATGCAATTATATGTGTTAAGTAGAATGAAAACATACGTGTTAAGTAGAAGTTCAAAACATATATGTTAAGTAGAAAAAAATGCATAAACTCAAAATGCATAAAAAAAATTTAGAAAAGAAAAATGCATAAACTCGTATGTGTGTTTGATCTTATTGAATCTATGCGTTAGAATAGACTGGCTGAATTTATTTACACTGCAAACATATGTGTTAAGTAGAATGAAAACATATGTGTTACGTAGAATTTAAAACATATGTGTTAAGTAGCATAAAAAATGTTTATATGTGTGTTTGAGTGAGAGTCGTGGTGCAGTACGACCGAGAAAAGTATGGTTGGACCAAGTGAATAAATTTTTGATAAAAGAAACATTAACGAGTGAAATAAGGGTGGAAGTATAGTGTTAAGGAACTGTATGATAAAAATAATTCATTTGAAATGGGCGAAGGAAATATATCGTAAAAGATCAATTTTGTGATTTGCTCCATCTGCTAACTCCAACAAAGAAATGATATGCGTGTATGTGATCGAATACAAAGGGATTATAAGTTTTATATTAAAATGCACAAGAAATTAAGAAAAATCCAGGTTTTTAAAGGCAACTAATGGTAAAACAATCTACCTGAAACGAAGAGAAAATTGTGGAAAGGAAAACGCTAAACTATTTCCCATGGCGTAGTGAGTTCCCTTTGGGGTCTTAATAATACTTTGATTTATCGACAAACTACCCCTATTCACCTTCATTCATACCATCATACTTCCGCAGCCCCCGGCAGATTTATGGGGGACGCCCCTGCTACGGTAAACGCTCTTAAATCTTACTTTAAATGTTATTTATTGCCTCGGAACGTGTGCATGGATGAGTATTTGGAATATATGGGTCGGTGCATTTATTGAATAATCGTGAAAAATTGTTGCACTTGACAACGTTCGATTTATTTTATGGAAAAAATAAATATAATTAATATGAAATTAATCTCTAAGTAATAAGTGGTAAGATGTCTGACTTCCGACCCGGCGGTTTCAAGTTCGATTACTTTTGGTACCCAATTTTTTTTAAAAACGGTTCCAGTCTAATTTTCACTTAAAAAAGACCTCTTTATCAACTTTCTGGATAGTTAGAAGATATAACTACATAGCAATAAGTCCGTTGCCTAGTTAATGTTACTCACATTTAAAAAAAAATACATACAACAGTTGGATTTTATCGTTGACCTCTTCAATATATTTTTGGTAAGTTATCAGAAATTGACACATGTTAATTTGTCAACCTGACTGTGTAATCTGTATATTGTACTATTGTTTGACACACATTTTTTACACTACAGCCTGGCGGATTTATTACCATATGGCAATCTCTTCCAGCCAACTAGAAAAATGTGAAAGTGGCCTTAAGTGTCAGCCAGTCTGAATTATTAAAAAAAACTGTGTTCCAGTGGGATTTGAACCCGCAACCTCCAGGCTGTCTTATCAACTAGGCCACGGAGGTCGTCGTATACTATATAGCATGTACAGTGAAAGTTTAATATAATACAATAAATACCATCACGCTGTGTCCCTTTTGGGATAGGTAGAGACGATAGATTATCACACCTATATGTCTACTAAAACTACCTTTGCCTTGTCCAGATTGATAAATCTCCTCATACATGCATTGATCTTTCACGTACTTCTAAACGTCTCTTTTATTTGAAATTCCTGCATCTAAATATTTTAATTATTTTCTCCATTTAAAATATTTATTAATTTAATACTTTCATGCAAATACGTCTCTAGGATTTATTATTGTGAAACAGTTTCTTCCGGATGTTTAAAGAACACTATCTGGAAAAACAAGCATATGAACATCCAAAGCAAGGTAGAAATATACAAAACCTGTGTCCGCCCCATAATGACATAGAGTCCAGAGCGTATAGAGTCCAGAGCCGACACTGTCAGAACCAAAAATCTCCTTCGAATCAGCGAAATGAAGGTACTCAGGAGTATCGCTGGCAAAACCCTTCGTGATAAGAGTACGTAACACAGAAATCCGAAGGACGTGCGAAGTTGAAGATATTGTCAGATGGGGACGACAGAGAAAAAGGTTCTGGAACGAACACGTATCCAGAATGGCGGAACCAAGAGCCGTAAGAATGGCCAGGGACAGTATCCCGCGAGCGAGCAGACTTCCAGGACGACCTCCCAAAAGATGGAAAGACAGCTGGCAGTCGACGTCACAAGAGGCAAACAATGATGCAGGACCATAACAGGCCAACAGGCCTAAAATAAGATGAAGAAGAAACAATTTCTTCGAATCAATCTGTTTTTGTTTCATAATATTTCGTTCGGCATCCAAGACTGTAAAAATAAACCTTATTTAAGAAAAACTAACAAAAATCAAAATAAAACATAAATATTAAGGATAATTGAGTTAGGATGAGAATTATAAAGCGCCAAGGACAAGAAATATTTGGAAATAAATAATGTTTTTTTTAGATTTTCTTAAATATAATATAATAAAGAATGTAGCACATCTGATTCAGCCAAGAATTACGCCTCTAGTTCACTTCAGTCTTCATTAATAAAAGACATGAATATTGGTTTTATGTATCTTTCAAAAGTCAATCTCAAAATAAGACATCGCTTAAAAACTTTTTCAATTTGAAAATATACTCGTAGCAATAGTGGACCAATCACGAATCGTCAGCACGTGTCAATTTCAATTTTATAAATCCAAGAAAAACTTTATTCATACTAAATTCACTAAAGAAAAATTACAAAAACAACTATGTGAACTAAACAAAAGAATCATACAATTCGTCGAGCAGGGAGGGCTTTCATTAAAAATAGTTCGGCATGATAACTAAAAGAGAGAGAAAAAAAAATCTTTTCACGCTGGGCACATCTGCACCCAAACAACCGCCTACTTTCTGATAATATTTTCAGCAAAGTGAAATAAAACGCTAGCAAAGGACCTTTGTGCTTTTCATCCAAAGATGTCAGCGAGCTTTTATGAAGCATGTTGTGCCAACACAAAAAAGCTTCGCCCAGAATGAAAAGTTTTCCAGGCATTTTCTCCTTCCCATCCCTTCATTGTATTTTCTCATTCATGAAATTAATAAAGGCTCCATTTTGTTTTAATTGAAATTTTCAAAGTGACAACGACGCTTTAAGCGTTGGCGCATCTGAAGTCTGTTTTCAGGACGATGCTACCCTTGTTAACAAAATGACTAATGTGTTAAGGTCACGCAAGGTATGCAACACACAAAAAAGTTAATGGACTCTTTGTTAACTTATAAAAGTCGTGAAAAGTAGATAATCTCATTTTTATATGTTTTTTTTTAAATTTAAGGGTGTGATATATTATATTTAAAAAAACGAGTGAATTTTATTAAATTGATAAGAGAGACTTTAATGACGACCTCCTCAATTGGTATGACAGACGTCTTCCATCTCGGCGATTGCAAGTTTAACTCTTCCTTTCCTGTGATGTGTAACTTGTACACATTTCTTATAAACACTTTAATATATCTATAAATATAAGAAACACTGGGTTCAGATTTTAGGTATATAATAAACCTGCTGAGTTATAACATTACATTTTTTTACTTTTTATTAAAAAAAAATAGATTTTATCGAAGTCATAGGTATCCTTATACCCTCGAATACCAGGCAGTTAAAGTGCATGTGATGTTCGAGGGGAGTAACACAGGGCGGGTTTCGAACCGACGACCTTCCGCATGGAAGCCCAGTGCGTAACCGTGCCGCCATGCACCTCACAATGAAAGTGTAATGCAGTATAATAAAAGTAATAACATCAATAACACCCCACATGTGAAGAGATGACAATACTCTTACATGTCTAGCGCGAGCAAATATTGTTACCAGACCTATGGTACATGACTGCGCGGTAACGCACTGGACTAGGTGAAAGTGAGGACCGTTTGGAAGTCGCCGGTTCGAACCCCACACTATGCTACTCCTCTCGAATAACACAGGATTTTTCCGCCTAGTATTCAAGAGTATAAATAAATAAATAAATACAGGTTTATTGATAGCAACATAGTATGTACATAATATATTTAGACGCATTTCAAAAACACATTAAAAAAATAATACATTAAAAAAGAGAAGCTATCAAAAGGTCTGGGCTCATCTAATAACACCCTCCCCCCTGCCAAGATACACTCCACTAATATAGGGTGAGCCCAGCCACGGGGACACCAGATGTTTTTCAGCCCACACCCTTGAACACGTAGAACAAGAAGATAAAAAAACACAGAAAATAAATAGATGACAAAAAAAAATACATTCAAAGGTCCGGGCTCATCCCACAAACATTCCCCCGGCCGAGATACACCCCACCAATGTAGGGCGAGCCCGACCACAAGGGCATCAAGGGACTTCCATTCCACACCCCCGCATATCTAGATTAAAGAATAAATAATAAAACAAAAACGTATGGCCGAAAACCAAATTAAAAGTAAACCCACATATACCACCTCAGGTTAACTGTCAGCAAGAACGAAAAAAAGAAAAACCTCAAAAGAGTCCAAATTTTACAAAATGACAAATTGGAAATGAAATAGTTGAAAAAACATTGAAATAGTTAGGCAGTAATACATTGAAATAGTTAATATAAGGTATTATGATACCTATGACTGTAGTCATATATATTCTTCCAAAAAAAAAGTAAAACTAAAAACATGTCGGTGTGCTTTGATTTGATCGTCTCATTTCGGTGTGTCACCGCATCCAGTACAGCGATCGGGTCGTAACAGTAATGTTCTTTAATTTCAAGATTTGTGAAACAAAATAATGAACAATCGAGTCACTTATCCCACTAATTTGTATTTTTGAAAGCGCAATGAATAAATATTTATGCACTAAACGCACCGTGAAACAAAAAAAAACTTAAGGTAACGCATTGAATAACTTAGGAGCCAGGTACATAAAATATTTCTACTCTTAAGTGGTAAAATAAATAAGAAAACAAGATAACTAATTAACTTTAAGGTTTCAATTTGATTTATCCAAATAAAACATTCGAAGGTGCATTTCTTTTACCCATATCAAAACAGACAGTGTCTGTCCGAATACTTTTTTTACTGTTCCCTTTTGTTATACACTTTAGGGAATTGGAGCGAGAAAAAGGTTCCAGTTTGTTTAAGTTTATTTTAGATTAAATATTTAGATTTACACAAAGTTATGCGAACAATATGATAGTCTTAAATAATCTAAAAACCTTTATTATTAACCCTTCTTGTCCTGTGATGTGTAACTAGTTGATATTGCTTCTTAAAACTTCAATATCTCTATAAATATAACAAACACTGGGTTCAGTTTTTAGGTATTCCTCCGTAATACATTTACGCATTGAATAAAAAAATAATATTAATAATAATTAGCACTTATCGGCCACATCAGAGATATTTTGTGAAAATCGGGAATAAATTCACCAGTACAATCAAACGTGTGCCAGTGTGTGACGTAGGTATATTCATTCCAAAACACCCCTATGGGTGAGGAAGCGACGCTATTCACCTCTCACTCCCACTTTATTTCGGTGTATGGGAACGCAAGAAACAGAATCTCAGTTCGCTCGCTTCAGTAGCTCTCGGGCATTCATTTGAGGTGGTCTCTTCGCCCGTTTTGTGAACGTCGGCTGATGTTTTTTTCATGTTTTCAGCAATTCAATTTAAGTTATTATCACTTTTGACTTAAAATTGAATTAATTTAAGCGATTGGCTATGAATATTCTTATTTTTCCGATTTTAAATAGCTAATTTTTACATGTGTATTGATTGATGTGTATTGAATACACATCACCGGAACGCGCGGATTTTTTTAGCACACAGGGAAAGGTTAATAGTTCTTCTTACTAATAATAATATAAAAATGATAATTTTTATAGCACCATTATGTGAACAAACTCTCCTCTAGGGCGTTCTAGCTCGAGACTCGAATCCACTATTAGTGACAGATTATGGCTGTGTTTCTTCGCATCTGCATAAGTTAAAAAAACATATTTTGTAAGAAATTTTGATAACATATTCCAAACAGAACTATCTTTAACTGATTGCTAAAGTTGCACTCGCCACCCACTTCTTTAATTCTAAGAGGTAGACAATTCCACGCTACAAGATCAGTAACGACAAAAGCTCTGTCATAATACCCCATCATATTATATTGATTTGAAACACAGCAAATGATCACCAAAATATAAAAAAAGATTACCAAAATATACAATGGAGACATTCTATTAAGGGACGTGAATATGAAAGAGACAAAGCTAAAAATCAATCCATTCGCATCACATAATTTAGTGTGCACTTTTGAGAAGCAGGTAATCATGACAATATTTATCATTACCAAAAATATCCTCCTAAAATCATCACTAGAAACAGGCTCTATAAATTTCTAAATCAAATGTCAATGAATATGCCAAATTGTATTTAAGATTCTGAGCGCATCAGAACTGTTTATTATTAATCTCATATTGTATTCGTCTACGTGTATGTTGAGGATTGTCACTTAAGGGGAAAATATGTCAACGTAAGTTTACATCTGTCTTGTTCTTTTTTCGTATTAACCTTTCCTTCCCTGTGTTGGGTATCTTCTACACGTTGCTTCTAATAACCATCAATATCTCTATAAATATAATAAATACAAGGTTAAGATTTTAGGTGTTCCTCCATAATATATTTACGCATTGATTTAAAAAATAATATTAATAATAATCAGAATTTATCGACTACATCGTAGGTGTTTTGTAAAGATTGAAAACAAATTCGCATTTAAACGCTGCGAGTGCCTCGTCTTGACGATAGGTGAAGAGTATGCGGGAAGCGCGACACTATATTCGCATCTCACTCTTGCATACTCCACTGAATTGCGAGGAGCTGAATTGTCTCAACGTCGCAAGCATAAGCGTAAGCGCCGGGGTATGCGACTGACGTTCCGCGCCACAGTAGCTTCTAGGCTTGCAAATAGGTTAGACGTACGCCCGTTCCGTGAGCGTTGCCAGATGGTTTTTTAATGTTTTCAGCAAATAAATCTCAATTATTATAATTTTTAACTTCAATTATAATTAATTAAGGGGATTATCTATGAATGTTCTTATTTTTCCGATTTAAAATCGCTAATTTTTGATCGCGTACTCACTACCCAACACCGGAGCACGCGTTTCAATTTTAACACCGTAAGGGAAGGGTTAAAGTCTCTTTACTAATTTCACCCAGAATTCTGACACATATATATAGTATCATTGGGTAATCCACGACAAGCCCTCTTCGATTCAAAATACCGGGCTCCTCGGGTACTGTAGGAAGTGTTGGATGAATTGCTCCTCACAAGATATGCAGAAAACAAATTAATCACCTAATATTCTCAGATTAAACATGTTCTTTGTTCTCTCAATTCCTGTATGGACCCTGTTAAAAGATTCCTAGATACTCTAAAGCGTTAAAATGTAAGTAACAATTATTATACAAGCATACTTCTCGTTTGTTAAATGATAGATTTTAATGAATAAGGTTTATATTTGTTAATTTTTTTTTAAATGAATACACAAAACTCATTCGGTTTTTATTTAAGTTTGATTCTTAATGGTCACAAAAAAGGTAGCTTCTATCCTGTGCAGCATTATTTTTTTAACGTATAGATTGGTGGCAATAAGTGTTCTTTATTTAATTGTTTCGTACCCCTTAAAATATTCGAATTGGTAATGCGCTTTGAAGGTTATGATTGACATACAATAGTCGTGCCTTAGAGCTAAGAACCACAAAGGTAGGCAAGTAACTCAAAGTTCGGCGTCATACATGTTGGATATATTACCACACGTTTACAGGTTACAATACTCGCTCACATCTAGCACGTTCGAGTATTGTAACCAGACGAATTCTAGATAATATTTTTAATGGGCTGTTTTTTTGGGTACCATCAGGAATCAAACCCAAAAAATAGCTGGTCTGATAAAAACATTTGCATGCACTAGACGTGTGTGTGTGCTGTTGAAAATTCACGTGTGGTAGTATTACCAACACGCACGGTGACGAATTACGGGTTCCGTGTCTACTCCAATGGTTCTAACGCCCGAGGTCTAGACAAACATAGCCGAAGACAATGCTGTCACCAATACTATTTCGGATAAGTTAAAGGGCACCATGCGAATGAATGAAATGTTAATTTTTCTCTTCAATACGTTATGTTTTCTTTTCAAAGATGAATTGATTTTTCTATTAAGTCGCTTCAAGTTGTCAACATTTGAAGTACAAACTTGAATTTCGTTTATAAACTTTGACTTGGAGACGTTCCAATAAAAATGGAAATGTGTACATACCCCGAGGGGGTTCGGAGTTTCAATTATTATGATGTGAGCGCGGTGCAAATGCAAAATTTCAACCATTGCATTAGATTTAAGTTCTCGCGCTAGTTCTTGATAACAAATTATGACTCCCTTGAGGAACGGATTCTCAATTATTATTTTTAATATTTTGATAATTATGCGAAAATGTATTCGCAATTCTTTTTAACTCGATCATAATTGGGCGCATGCCAAAATATTTTACAATGCAATGGTTGAAATTATTACCCCTATTTTTATTACACTTTCGTTGTACACAATACAACCTCTTCTTCTTTCTAGTGTCATGTCAGGACCCCCAACGTTGAATATCACCTGAAAGTAGGCATCTTTGTCCCCGACAGTCCGAAAAAGATCCCCAGCCCTCCTTATACCAGTCCAATCACGTATATTGCAGAGCCAGGAAATTTGCCACCTGCAAACATCTCTTCGACCCTCGATTTTGCCGTGGATGATCAGGTGCAGTCATTTGTACTTTGCTCCTCTCAGTACATGACTCAAATAGGACACCTTTCGGATTTTAATATTGGTCAGCAACTCTCTATCAACTTTGGCCCTTTGAAGAACCTTTGTGTTGCTGACCATATCCGTCCAGGGTATCCGTAGCATTCTCCGGTGCATCCACATTTCGAATGCTTCCAGTCGGTTCATACTACCAACAATACAAGTAGGTGGCCATATTGCCATACGATAATCTTTTCAAACCAACCAAAAATATGTCAAAGAGGTCTAAAGTGAAAGCCAGACAGGAATTATTTTTGAATAGAATCTGTTTTTCAACAGGAATCGAAAATGTGATCAGAGTTGGAAGTCAGTCCACTAGGTGGCAGTCAAAAGCGTTTCCAACTTGGCCACAGTGGTCACCAGAATAGTAACAGAATTGAAAACGTTAAGAATATTATACAATTTACAAATATCTCGACTTGAGACCCCAAAAAGCTTTCTTTCAAATAAGCTCTGGGTGTCAAACAGAAAGCCAAAAAAAATCAACTTAAGATAGCAGAGATGTTGAGGTCTACTATATGTAAACTCACTTATATATGCCAATTTTGAAATTTTCTACTTCTATTATCATCTGTTGATGTGGATATACGAGTATATAAATTAGGATTACCTCTTTGACGAGTCGTAAATAATAGTTTTATGTAGACTACGAACGCCTTTAAAACGTCGGCCATCATTTAAGCCAACGGAATACAGGAATAACTCCAAAAACCTTTTAAAATAGCGGAAAAGTGTCATCTTTTTTTATTTAGGTCTTTGCATTTTGTTTAATTTAACTAATCCATAAATTACTCAATTAACCTTTCCCTTTCTGTGCTAAAAAAATCCGCGCGTTCCTGTGCTGTGTATTCAATACACATGTAAAAATTGAGCAATTTAAAATCGGAAAAATAAGAATATTTATAGCCAATCACTTACATTAATGAAATTTGAAGTCAAAAGTGATAATATTTGAAATTTAATTGCTGAAAACATGGAAAAAAAACATCAGACGGCGTTCACAAAACCGGCGAAACGACCAACTCCAACGAAAGTCCGCTGGCTACTAAGCAAGAGAAGCGAGCGAACTGAGGTTCTATTTCTTGTGTTTCCATATACCGAAGTAGAGTGAGAGTGAGACGTGAATAGCGTCGCTTCCTCTCATTCATAGCGGGTTTTTAGAATGAACATACTATACCTACGTCACACACTGGCACACGTTTGATTGTATTGGTAAATTTATTCCCGATTTTCACAAAATATCTCTGATGTGTCCGATAAGTGCTAATTATTATCAATATTATTTTTTCATTCAATGCGTAAATGTATTACGGAGGAATATATAAAATTTGAACCCAGTATTTATTATATTTATACGTATATTAAAGTTTTTATAAGCAATGTGTACTAGTTACACATCACAGGACAGGAAAGGTTAAACATATAATTAAAAAATAACATGGATCCTGCAATGGATCGATATTTTTTCCAGTTTTCACCAACCAATAATAACACACTACACGATTAACAGTTGCTTTGCATGTTTTTAGTTATATTTTCAATAACGATTGTGAGCTTTTATGTTATAAAATGATTTTTGCATGTGAAATATTCACTGGGTACCTTCACCTATTAAATACTCTTATAAAATATTTTACATCAATTTCTCAAATAAAAGAGCAAATTAAACAAAACGTTTCAAACCCATCAACACACACTAACTATCAAATAACAAATGTTCAAATCTTCACTCCCAACTTTTATTCATTACACATTACAGCAGGACGTGGATAAGTAAAAATAATTACAAATTTATAATTGAAATTTTACAACAAAAGTGAAAATAACGGCTGCCTGTTATTACAAATCAGAAGTATCTCCATTTACTTTGGATTTTTACATTTGTTTTACTTCGGATGAACTTTATAGGATTCAGAATAGATCTGTGTAGTAATTTTGTTTTACTTTGGATGAACTTTATAGGATTCCGAATAGATCTGTGTAATAATTTTGTTTTACTTCGGGTGAACTTTATAGGATTCCGAATAGATCTGGGTAATCATTTTGTTTTACTTCGGATGAACTTTATAGGATTCCGAATAGATTTGAGTAATAATTTTAAAAATGTATTATTTATAGTTAAGGCATTAACATTGTGGAGGTTTAAATACATTGTAATTTGTTTTATCAAACACTGTTCATTCCACTTTATATAACGGTATTATCCTGCTGGTTACAAGGATTTCACGTCATCATCAGAGAAGTATAAACTAGACTCTTGGTTTGTTTGTGTTTTCCTGATGATGAAGAGAAAACCTTGAAACCGGTAGGGTTATGCCGTTTCATAAAGTGGAATAAACAGTGTTTGATAAAACAAATATAATTTAATTGTATTTTTGTAGAAATGGTTCAAACAATTCGATACATTAAAACATGTTTACCATTCGACCGAGAAATAAATTAATATACCATATATAAAATATAATCGTTTTTGAAAAACGTTATTTTGTGCCGGACTTAGTTGGCGACAAGTCGAGTTTGCTCGCATATTCTGGTGTCACAGGAATGAAGGCTTCTGAAATGTAATATTAAGGAAAAGCTCAAATTTCATTTCTAACGGAATATATTTGATGCTTTTACATTTACAAAATGCAGTCCTATTTCAGATTCCTTTCAGTGATGAGTCGTCTTAGCAAAGGCGTTTTTCTTTGAAAGTTTATATCGTGCTCGTTTTTTTCTTGCAAAGCAATAAGGATAGCTATATTTACATTTTTTTTGTCTAAAAAATATTTATGGGTAATAACAATAGAGTACATGGATTAAAAAATGGTTTAAACATTAAAAAATAATTATGGTTTGTAATATTGAATTTTTAAATAAAAAAATATAAAAGGAAGGTGGGATTTATCAGTAGCATTTCCTGAAAAGTCTGTTGCCTGACTAGTCCACCTACAGTAGTAGTTGGGAGGACCATTGTGATGAAATACAAGTAACCTAAACGAGTGGACTTGTTCTTACTAAATAATTAGTTGTAGAATTGTTATCTAGTTATAAGTAGTATGTATGTGTTAATTATTTCTAAGAAATCATATATTAAGATAATATATTTTTTTTATTAAATGGACATGTAAGAAAATAAGATTAAGTAAGTTCATAAATTATATGTAAGTTAGAATAGTTAAGTAATAAATTTATATATACGTGTAGGTATAGCCTTGACAAATATTTGTACCATACATTACTTTATAACAAAATTTAAAAAAAATTCAATAGAATATAAAAATTAATTTTTTCAAAATTCAGCCAAATTATTAATTTATTTATTTATTTAAAAATTAATGCAATGTCTTTTATAACAATAATTAAAAAAAAACAATAAATTAAAAATAATCACAATAAAATAAATGCAAAGAAACAACGCATACAGGTGTACGTAGGTGTTAACTATTTTGAAGAAATTAGATATTAAGATTATTGAATATATTATGACATTTAGAAAATTAAAATGAAGTTAGTTTATAGTTATAACTCTGAATTATACATATAAGTTATTAAGATATACATTTGTATGTAGTTCAAGCATTTGGCAAAGGCAAATGCAAGTAAGTAATTATCACTATAATAATGATGCAAGTAAGTTATCAACACTACAAAAATGATGCAAGTAAGTCATTAACGCTATAATTATGATGCAAGAAAGTTATGAACACTGTATTAATAAAGCAAGTTAGTCATTAACACTATAATAATGATGCAAGTAAGTAATTTACACTATAATAATGATTCAAGTAAGTTATCAACACTATATTAATAAAGCAAGTAAGGCATTAACACTATAATAATGATGCAAGTAAGTTATCAACAATCTAAAAATGATGCTAGTAAGTCATTAACACTATAATAATGATGCAAGTAAGTAATTAACACTATAATAATGATGCAAGTAAGTTATCAACACTATATTAATAAAGCAAGTAAGTCATTAACACTATAATAATGATGCAAGTAAGTTATCAACACTACAAAAATGATGCAAGTAAGTCATTAACACTATAATAATGATGCAAGAAAGTTATGAACACTGTATTAATAAAGCAAGTAAGTCATTAACACTATAATAATGATGCAAGTAAGTAATTACACTATAATAATGATTCAAGTAAGTTATCAACACTTTATTAATAAAGCAAGTAAGCCATTAACACTATAATAATGATGCAAGTAAGTTATCAACAATCTAAAAATGATGCTAGTAAGTCATTAACACTATAATAATGATGCAAGTAAGTCATTAACACTATAATAATGATGCAAGTAAGTTATCAACACTGTATTAATAAAGCAAGTAAGCCATTAACACTATAACAATGATGCAAGTAAGTTATCAACAATCTAAAAATGATGCTAGTAAGTCATTAACACTATAATAATGATGCAAGTAAGTCATTAACACTATAATAATGATGCAAGTAAGTTATCAACACTGTATTAATAAAGCAAGTAAGCCATTAACACTATAATAATGATGCAAGTAAGTTATCAGTTAGTTAAGACATTAATATTATGAAGGTGTAAAGACATTGTACTTTGCTTAGACCAACACTGTTTATTCCACTTTGTATAACGGCATAACCCTACCGGTGGTGTTATACCCAGATTCAAATTGTGAGTCCAAAATAAAAACCTGTTGTTTCATCACAAATTGTGTATATATAGATTTATTGTAATATATAAATAAAGCAAATAAAAACAATATTGTTATACTCGTATAAAGTAGAATAAACAGTGCTGAACGATACAAATTACAAGCAATCGATGTATTATTTTTCTAGCCAATTGAATAAACTTTAAATTGTGCAGAGTAATTTTATTAATAAATGGATATCGATTTAACATTTGACTAAAATCTAAATGAATTATCATTTCGTTTGTATTGTAAAGAATTTAACCAAATATATCATCTTAACTGAATCAGAAATGTGAAATCTTTTTGTTGATCAAATATTTATGACATACCTACCAGATTTACATGTTTTGTAATTGACTAGATAATTTTTAATAACCATTTTAATAATTGAATGGTTGAAGTAAAATAGGCACTAAGTACCAAAAAAAAAAAAAAAACTAAGTATGCAGTTTCATTCTATATGTACTCGTATCTAACGAAACTGCATGCTATGTTTTTTTTTTGTTTTTTTTTCTGGTACTTGGTGCCTATTTTACTTCAACCATTCAATTACTTCTATCAAAATCTAAATTAATGACAAGTTGTTTTTGTAAAAAAATTACCAAAGAGTTCAATCTGAATTTTATCAGAAATGTAAAATATTCTTATTTATTGATTAAATATTCATGACATAGCATATTTATATATCTTGTGATTAACTAGAGAATTTATAAGAACCGTTTCAATAATTACTTTTAACTTTCACCCAGAATGCTAATTTGTTAAGTTTCAATACCTGCATAATAAGTATGCCGTGGAATTCCTCGCCAAATGAGTCACGACCGGTGAATGCATGTTGATCTATACAATAAATGGTTAACTGCACTGAAATTGTCCAGAACTTGCATTAACAGCGCAAGACAAAGGGAAGTTCAAAGAGCCAAACTAAGGTAGCATGTATATAATGCTAACTTACTCGACCAGACCTGCTAGTTAAACTTAAGCACCCCACGAATTAGCCAGGCAACTTGATGTTATTACCAAATACAGGGCGCATAGATTAATTACTTAACAAGTATTTGAGTTCATGTCTTGTTCGGTACCTTCTATAATCTAAGCGAGCTAAAATTTGCACGTCGAGAGCTTTCAACCGTAGAGATTAAACCTCTTGTTAACCCAGTTTTGGTATCACGTTTGGATTATTGAAATTTGATTTCATCTGGTCTGCCAGATCCGTAAATTTTTAGAATCCAATAATTTTAAATGTTGTTGCTAGGCTAATATACGTTGTTTATAAATACTGTCGCACTACCCCGCTTCTAAAAAGTCTACATTAGATTATGTGTTGCAAATGGATTGATTTAAAACTTTGTATATTTGTACTTAATTCTGTTTATAGGAACTTTGAAGTTAATCTTATCTTTATCGAATAAATTGATTGTTCTGAATCGATCCAATAAGGCGGCATATTGTGACAAGGCTTTTGCTATTAACGGTTCCATGACGTGAATGGTGTGCTTATTAGTATTAGAGATATGGGTGGTGCGTGCAGTTTCAAGAAGCACTTGAGACAACCCTTTTAGGAGGCATTCTCAAAATACACGCATGTATACATACCATCACACATTTTTTTCTAGTGGTGTATGCAAAGAAAACAGATTGTCAGACTTCTCTATCTTGTCACACATATTTCACCTCTTGCACATTTATGCCCTTTTTCATGCCACTTCTATGATTCCTCTTACTTCTTATTTTCCCTCATTCACTTTATCCAACCATATTTTCTTTGGTCTTCCTCTATCACGCCTACCACTCCCATTTGTACAGAACATTAGATTTTTTAAAAGTATTTCAACATTTGAATGGTTGAAGTAAAATAGGCACTAAGTCCAAAAAAAAATAAGTATGCAGTTTCGTTCTATATAACATATATTTTTTTTGTGTTTTTTTTTGGTGCTTAGTGCCTATTTTACTTCAACCATTCATTTATTTGACCCACGTGATTCAACCACCTCAAAGGTGAGGGGCATGGCCGCGTGGTAACGCGCTGGATTTCCTTGAGAAGGTCAACGGTTCGAACCCCGCGCTGTGGTACTCCCCTCGAACGACACAGGCACTTTTTCCACCTAGTGTTGGAGGGTGTAAGGATACCTATGACTTCAGTCATGTCTATTCTTTTAAAAAGAAAAAAAGTGCGCTTCTTTATTTTTCTCAAAAGTCTTAAATTCATATTCATTCCTATTATGTCATCTATTTATAAAAAAATATGATCTAATATATAAAAATTATACACATTTCCTACACTCCACCTAAAGCCAAATGTATAGCCAAAAGATGTACAATTTATGTTCTATTTCGTCATTGCTTCGAAAGTTTTCTACGATTTTTTTTTCAAATATCTTATGTAAAGGCCCCATCAGCCACTTTTCTATTCGCATATTAAAATGTTCTAAAGTAGATCTTTATGACTTGAAATACGTTAATTAGGCCCAGAGGGTTGTAATAATTGCGAAGAAAGATTTCTACAAGCTGTGAATTAAGTCAGCTGTAAAAAATCAGTACTCAGATCTCAGTGCATTTTTAACAGCTTTGTTATCAGTTAAACGTTAGTATGATAAATACCAAATACGTATCATTTATGATACTCACTCAAAAGACTAGTGTTCATTTTATTAAGCATAAGCCAATATAACAATAATATCTAATACAGTATTAAGTAGTGTCAAATTTATGTATTATATTTATTTCCAAAAGATCTCTTACTTTCTGTGGAATTCAACTTCACATTTCTTCCCCATTTGAAAGCTTTTAGACACTCCTGTTTTACAGGGAAGGAGAATATTCGCGTCCACTTAACACTTTTGGCACCCGCACTTGGCACAGGAACCACTGGATTTGCACTCCATTTCTCACCAATGCGTTCAAATGCAGTCTAAAAGTTAATTTCTGCTTCATACTGTATTGCACGTGGTACAAATTTATCACTGCATGGTTTAAAGGCTGTAAAAATATATACTTTAAATCTCGTCGAATACCAATTCATATTGAACGAAAAAAAAAACTACGTAAACCAAACGATTAAAATTCATTCTTCAACATGTTCATTGAGAAATAGTGGTGGGATCCAATTGTGTATAATTAGTAACGTTTAAATATACCAACATTAAATATGGTTAATTTTTGTTTGTGCTATGTTGATAATATATTTTTTTTAATAAGTGTGTAGAAGTAGGTGTTGTGTGAAAAATAAATGGGGTATTAATGAACTGTAAGAAATTATGTGAACTTGAGGTATTATTTGTTTATTATGACGAAGAAGAATACCATGAGATAATTTGGACGTGTAAAACGAATGAAGAAATAAATACTAAAAAAACAAACACATACTAACAATGTGAGTGAAAGCGTTGTAATAATAATAAAATGACAAGCTAAATACCATCGTTAAGAGTGAACATTTTCACAAAGGGCGCTCTAACTCAGGTTTTGAACCCAATCATATATTTTTATTAGATCTCCCTAAAAGGATTATTTTTAAGTACTCCCTCAAGCTGTAAACGCCACTAATATATCTGACACTAGGAGGCAGACTATTTCACGACATAGGACCAATGATGGGAAAAGCTCTATAATAAGACTCCGTATGGGATTGATTTGAAACAATCAATTTATTACATGCTAGAGAAATTGACATCAAATATCTACTTATTTTCGAAAAAACCTCCCTCAGTCACAGATTTCAAAGACATAATTGAGATATCATATTGAGGGATTTGGATAAAAAGAGATAAAGTTTGAAAAATATCCATTAGCAACTCTTAAGATTGTGTAGACTTTTTAAAACCGACCAATATGGCAATATTTATGACAACCATATATTAGTCTAGCAGCTACATTGAAAACAGACTGGAGTCTAGAAATTTGTTAATCAGTCAAACCAAAATACGTAGATTTTTAATAAACCATATGTGACACAACAAATCATTTATTAAAAGTTTTTATTTTCCTGGCTGGAAGACATCAACATACAAATGTTTACTCTTTAAGAACATAGACACTGTATAACAATTTTGTCTATTGAAGGAGAGCTTAGTATCAATACAGATACCTAGA
This sequence comes from Odontocerum albicorne, assembly GCA_949825065.1. NCBI lineage: Eukaryota > Metazoa > Arthropoda > Insecta > Trichoptera > Odontoceridae > Odontocerum > Odontocerum albicorne. The sequence goes on from OX463850.1 coordinate 39,978,058, forward strand.
AATTTGATGCTATATTTTGGAAAGATACTAATTTTCGTAACTGATAAAGCGTGTTGTCTACTCGGTGAAGCCACCCAGAGAAATTCCGTAGTAGAGAAAGACCAAGGAAGGTATGGTTGGATTTAAGGAGTGGTATTCTGAATGATGGAAATGTAAAAAGTCTGAAAAATCGCCGAAGTTGTATGAATGGAGGGTGTGAAAAGTATTTATAGTGATAGGAAAGTTAGGCATTATTTTCTTTCTGCATACCTTAACATAGGAACGGCATGATTCTTTGTAACACATGTATTTATGTAAAAATATCTTTTGACCGTTCAAATTACTATATAAACAAATTCAGGCCACTTCCATCCACAGGATGAATGGCTGACAATTATACTTTATCACGAGAGATTGACCATCATCATTACAAAACAATGCAATGAACGGATAATACAAAACGTGCTTGAGTGGAGGTTGAGTGTCATCAAATGACAATAATGATGTCCTCCAACATGATGAATGAACTGAGGGTTGATGGGAATGGAGAATAAGATAATAGACTATTGTCCTGAAGTGGACTGATGCAGACTAAAATAATAATCATGATTCAACGATTCAAGTGTCTCATATGTAGCATTTTCACTAAGTACACGAGGGAAAGAAGTTGTTTGAAACGTTTTACATCTAAAGAATAAATCGTTTTACATCTGGAGAATAAATCGTTTTACATCTAGATAATAAATCGTTTTACATCTAGATAATAAATCGTTTTACATCTAGATAATAAATCGTTTTACATCTAGATAATAAATCGTTTTACATCTAGATAATAAATCGTTTTACATCTAGATAATTAATCGTTTTACATCTAGATAATAAATCGTTTTACATCTAGATAATTAATCGTTTTACATCTAGATTATAAATCGTTTTACATCTAGATAATAAATCGTTTTACATCTAGATAATAAATCGTTTTACATCTAGATCATAAATCGTTTTACATCTAGATAATAAATCGTTTTACATCTAGATAATAAATCGTTTTACTTCTAGATAATTAATCGTTGTACATCTAGATAATAAATCGTTTTACATCTAGATAATAAATCGTTTTACATCTAGATAATAAATCGTTTTACATCTAGATAATAAATCGTTTTACATCTAGATAATGAATCGTTTTACATCTAGATAATGAATCGTTTTACATCTAGATAATAAATCGTTTTACATCTAGATAATAAATCGTTTTACATCTAGATAATAAATCGTTTTACATCTAGATAATGAATCGTTTTGAATCTAGATAATGAATCGTTTTACATCTAGATAATAAATCGTTTTACATCTAGATAATAAATCGTTTTACATCTAGATAATAAATCGTTTTACATCTAGATAATAAATCGTTTTACATCTAGATAATAAATCGTTTTACATCTAGATAATAAATCGTTTTACATCTAGATAATAAATCGTTTTACATCTAGATAATAAATCGTTTTACATCTAGATAATAAATCGTTTGACATCTAGATAATAAATCGTTTTACATCTAGATAATGAATCGTTTTGCATCTAGATAATGAATCGTTTTACATCTAGATAATGAATCGTTTTACATCTAGATAATGAATCGTTTTACATCTAGATAATAAATCGTTTTACATCTAGATAATAAATCGTTTTACATCTAGATAATAAATCGTTTTACATCTAGATAATAAATCGTTTTACATCTAGATAATAAATCGTTTTACATCTAGATAATTAATCGTTTTACATCTAGATAATGAATCGTTTTACATCTAGATAATGAATCGTTTTACATCTAGATAATGAATCGTTTTACATCTAGATAATAAATCGTTTTACATCTAGATAATTAATCGTTGTACATCTAGATAATAAATCGTTTTACATCTAGATAATAAATCGTTTTACATCTAGATAATAAATCGTTTTACATCTAGATAATTAATCGTTTTACATCTAGATAATAAATCGTTTTACATCTAGATAATAAATCGTTTTACATCTAGATAATAAATCGTTTTACATCTAGATAATAAATCGTTTTACATCTAGATAATAAATCGTTTTACATCTAGATAATGAATCGTTTTACATCTAGATAATGAATCGTTTTACATCTAGATAATGAATCGTTTTACATCTAGATAATGAATCGTTTTACATCTAGATAATAAATCGTTTTACATCTAGATAATAAATCGTTTTACATCTAGATAATAAATCGTTTTACATCTAGATAATAAATCAAATGTGAATTTTAACGATAAAACCATAAATAAAGACAACTCTAGTTGATAAAACGTCTGAATTCCGAATTGGAAATTGTGGTTTCGATTGCCATTGGAACAAAGATTTAAAAAAAAAAGTTGTCCGCTCGAATTTCACTAAAGGTCTCTTTACTATATTTCTGGTTGATTGAAAAAGAATGCCACATTGAAAGAAGCTTTTCAAGTTAGAACTTACATAGTGAAAGTGTTATATATGTAATACATTACATCGTTGCACTCATTAGTATGTTTGAGTTCACTCACCTAAATTATTTGTAATTGTTATTTTCCTGAGCAAAGCTACTCAACAAAAAATCTTCGAACTGTATAGAATAAAGGGATGAAGACATTTAGAATCAAGTAAATACATAAAGTTAAAGACATGTTTTGTTAACTAGCTGTGTACATGGTAAAATTATATGTAATTTCTGAGTCTAAGTTTCATTTTTAAGTTTAGTAGTAAATTGTTGCTTTAACTGTTCCGCGATACCTAATAAATACTCGTATAGCCATGTTAACAATCCCCATCTGTTCTACATACCAACTTTCAGAACGAATATCAAAGCTAAAATCTCAGTCACGCGTGATATAGAGATATTGAACCAACTGAATGACACTGTGGATATATTCTCGGCACCGCCTAGCAGTATGAGAAGAATCCTGGCTGATATTCTTCCTAACGAATAAACTAACTCTAGAAGCAGGCCATCTTTGTGTTACATGAGAAATCCGTGCAAAGTGGATAAAAAAAAGTGTTACGTACAGTGTAGAGGTCTATAATTACCACACGAGAAGTCGCGATTATTTTACCAAAATTATAAAAAGTCTAAATAATTTTTAATTCAAATATTTCATACTTTTAAACGAAACACCAGCAACCCTTTATTTACACTCTGAACATTTTTTTAAAATACCCACCAAGCTACTCTGAGTAAATTCTACAGAAAAACTGCTGAAAAGAAGCTTAGAGCTTCCGGATTTTTCGTAGTTTATGCGTTTTGAATGTCAGTGTTAGATTTTTGTATTGTTTAAGTAAATAAAAATAATACTTACTCTCGGATATCAAATTATACGTACAAGTAAAATAAAAATAAGTTTATAATTAATAAATACATTAAAAAAATTTAAAAATTCTCACTAATTCTGGTGTAATTTATCATAACGCTTAAAATTCAATCCAATATTTCTAGTCTAAAAAAATAGATTTAACGATTTTTACTCTAACACCATCCGTATTTGAATTATGTCATATACTTAAGTATGTTGTTTATAGTTAAGGCATTAACGTTGTGGAGGTTTAAAGGCATTGTAATTTATTTTTATCAAACATTGTTTTTTCCACTTTTTTGTGACGGTATAACCCTACCGGTTTCAAGGCTTTCACCTCATCTTCATTTTTGTTTGTGCTCCCCTGAAGAGGTGAAAGGCTTGAAACCGGTAGGGTTATACCGTCACAAAAAAGTGGAAAAAAACAGTGTTTGCTAAAAATAAATTACAATAAGTATGTTGTATACAAAACCATCTAATGGAAACCGTTTGGTTGTATTCCATAAAGCAAGAAAATATTTATTTATTTATCATTTCATTCTAAAACAATTGAGCAAAGTTATTGCCGGATGGTAATCTCATTCAGCCAACCAAACTTAAATTAAGGAAATTACATGGCTGCAAAAAATATTTAAATAATTATTCACTTGTACAAAATTCATGAAAAATATAAGAGTTTTTCATGAAAATAAAAGTGTGGTATCATCAATTTAAGGAAAAGGGAAGGGATGGTGGAGAGGAAAAAATCAATTACGAATCAAGTTAGAGCTTTTCAGTCGCTTTTTGAATCACCCCAATAACGGAATGAGTAACATAAGTTGGAAACTGGTTCCAGAGCTTCACTGCGTGTACTGTAAAGGATGACACAAAAAATAAGAGCGGTGAACTATGAAGACAATAAACTATCTCTGCTTGAGTGAAGTGCAAGTCTATGATTGGAAAGACGCTGAATATTCTCGGTGAGATAAGAGGGGGTGGCTGGACAATTAAAGATGTTTAAAAAAAATTATAATATGTACATTTTGCAACTAGTTCTCATGTTCAACCAGTTCGATTCCCTCCAATACGAAGGGACACGATCATAATTTCCAAAGTCAAAATATATCTCTGACGTTTTGAAAACGTCGTTTGTCCAACTGTTTAATAATAAAAGGACAATTTATACAGCGCCGTTTAGGGAGAAAACTCTCCTTAAGAGCGATCTAACTAAGAATTCGAACCCACTCATAAATTTTGATAAGACTTTAGGAACTGTGTTCCTTAAAGGAGAGATGATGAGGATAATTTGTTGATAAATAAAATACTCGCCAAAATCGGAATATGTAAAGAGGAATTTTATTGACAGACGTGGGTATTTATAATATTCTTGAATGTGTGCGGGAATGCGCGCACGATATACCGCTGTCTCGTTTCTGCATTTACAATACGATTCTCGTCGCGTGTAAGTATTCATTCTGTTTTGGGAACCGGCGCGACAGATGTGTTGCTTTCTCGTTTTAACATGGAATGCGCTCTCCGATTGATAGTGAGTTGAATGACCGATGCATGGACTTTGTTCATTGCTTGTCTCGGCTTTGTTAAGCTGTGCAAAGGTCGTCTCGTGGGTTCAGTGACCGCGCATGCGACCGCCACAAGACTTCCCAAAAAAGATTGTCTCTGAGTGATTCCTTAAGTTGTACACACCACCCATATCTCTGACACTAGAAGGTAGACTATTTCACACCACAGGACCAGCAACGGCAAAAGCTCTATCATAATATCCCGGCCCATATAACTGATATGGAACAACCAATTTATTAAATGATAGAGAAAGGTTCTACTTCTCTCCAAAATAAGATATTCATAAAATTGAGACATCTCATTTCTCCATAACATCCAAATGACAGACGTCAGCATAGTCCAATTTTGGAGAAAACAGATATAACAATATTTCGACACAAGTTTAAAAACAATACTTTTTCAGGAGTATAGCTCCGTTATTGATTTGAACGTTTTTCAGACTCTATTTTTGGAGCTGAGACAACAAATTTTCGACATTATACCTTTTAAACGTGTATTTATTCTGACTTTATTCATGAAAATATTTATTTACCGACGCAAATGTCATTCAAGTTTATTCAAGTCAATGTACCATTCAACTCCAATGTTTGTTAGCTTATAGAGGTTGCCACTGAAAGTTCTGCGTAATTTATTTAACCGAATATGTTTTTTAATTATTATTGTTATACACTTTCATTTAAATAAATCTAACGAATTCATTGCTTTAAAGCCACTTCTTCCAATCAGCCTGTTTGAATTGTTGAATTAATTATAATTATGAATGTTGCGACAGTTATGGTGACATGAAAGTGTGAAATTAAAGTAAACGCGATATGTATGGGTGAACAATGTTAGATTGAAGCAAGCTAAGGAATCCTACTATTTCAGTATTTTTCTCAGAGAATAGAATAGTTAAGAGGTATATTAAACTGCGTGTAGCGATAGGAAACACTAACGGACAGTAGTAAAATCTGCTAAGTTGATAGTCTACAACAGTATTTGCGTACCAACTTTGATATGTAAGAGTGAAACGTTGACATGAAAAAAAATAGACAATACGAATAAATGGTGAAGCAATGCGTGCACTGAGAATAATTCATGGGATGATTATATATACTATAATATAAAAGAATACGGAATGCGGTGAATACAAAATGAATATTCATATATGGTATAGTGAGGTGCTTGGTCGCGCGGTAATGCACTGGACTTCCGTGCGGAAAGTTGTCAGTTCAAACCCCGCGCTGTGCTACTCCCCTCGAACGACATAGACACTTTTTCCGCCCAGTGTTTAATGACATAAGAATACCTATGACTTCGGTCATATCTATTTTTTTTTAAATTTAAAAAATATGTTTAGTAAAATGAAAAAGAGTACGCTGAGGTAGTTTGGACATGTAAAACGAATGAACGAAGAAAGACCAATAATGCAAATATTTAGTGCTAGATATGGAAGAGAAAAACCAAGGAAAGTATGATTGGATCAAGTGAATGATATTTTGTAAAAAATTAACCTAATAAAATCAGAGTAATCGTAGTTGTATGAGAAGGTGTATAGATGCGGAAGAGGCAAATTATGTGTGTTGAGATGGGAGAGTGACGCTCTGTTCTTTCTGCCTACCTCGACGGGTATACGGCGCGATGGTATGTATACATTTATAATTATTAACGGTATCCATTAGTATACCTATAACGTAATGTACAAGTAATAGATGAAAACGATTTTCGAATAAAACAAAAAATATGGTAAATAAATAAATGTTTTTCAAAAAAAAAAAAAAATATTATTTCGATAAAGACAAATCACATCACATTAAGCTGAAAAGATTGTTCTAAAGTCGAGCCGAGTGAACCGCAAAATATGATGTGTAGCAGGGTTCTGCAAACTAAAGCCCGTGGTTAAATTTAGCCCGCCGCTTCTTTTTGTACGGCCCGCAAGCTAAGATCCTAAGCTAAGATTCCGCTGAGTTAAGGAATTACGGAATACGACCGTATATAGCGCACCTATAGCTTCGCATTGAGTGGCCTCTACTATGACGCCACGCAGTTTTTAGTGTCACGTGTATCGCTGTTCTGCGACATTTTGTTTTATTACCGTGATTATTATAAATAAATCTAGATTAATAGAAAAAAAATATTTCCTGTGCATATCAATTCAAAAATAAATAGAGATTTCAATCCAAAGGATGAAACTTAGTAATATTTCCTCTATCCTGACGTTGAATTTTTTTTTACTATTTATATATATTTATTATAAATAAATAATGCTATATTTATTTATATCATATATGACTCATTCTAGTAAAAAGGTTATAATGTGTATAATTTTTAAATTTATTTAATATATTTAATATTTTGTGCCGAATCTTGTTGAAAGAAAAATATGATTAGTCTCTGTCACAACAAAAAAAAATAAGAGAAAAGTGGAACCCACAAAGTGAAAATATTTACTATTTGTTATTTTACAAAAAGTGTTAGCAGGCTGGTGCTGTATAAAATGATGGGTGATGCGTTGTTATACAAATTATATCGTAACCAGATCGAAATAACAGTCCATGCTAAGGAAGAAAGTGTTTTTTTGTCAAACAGCTTACAGCTGAAATAATAGAATTCATCAATCCTTAGCTTTTTATTATTGTATAAAATATTTAAAATAAGAATAAAATTATTATTATTATTAAAAAAGAATAAGTTCCACTTTTCTTCTTAGATAATTTGATATAGCACTGTTTCCTGACTATAACAACGACCTCCGTAGCCTAGTTGGTAAGACGCTTGTTTTCTAGGTTGCGGGTTCGATTCCCGCTGGAAACCAGTTTCTTTGACTGAAAATTTGAAAGAAATAAAAAAAGGTTTTCACTTAAAGCTTCATATACAACTCTGGTGGGATGAAAGATATTGCTACCGGGCTATATTCCCACCAGGTTTTACTGTACGCAAAGCAAGTGTTATAGACGATTCGCTCGGGTTCTGCTAAAGCTGTCAGACGAGATTTGTCAAATACTAGTGGGTTCGAGTTCCAAGCTGAAGTTTCGAGTTAGTGGGTATGAGTTCCGAGTTGAAGTTTCGAGTTAGTGGGTACGAGCTCCAAGTTGAAGTTTCGAGTTAGTGGGTACGAGTTCCAAGTTGAAGTTTCGAGTTAGTGGGTACGAGTTCTAAGTTGAAGTTTCGAGTTAGTGGGTATGAGTTCCAAGTTGAAGTTTCGAGTTAGTGGGTGTGAGTTCCAAGTTGAAGTTTCGAGTTAGTGGGTACGAGTTCCAAGTTGAAGTTTCGAGTTAGTAGGTATGAGTTCCAAGTTGAAGTTTTGAGTTAGTGGGTACGAGTTCCAAGTTGATGTTTCGAGTTAGTGGGTACGAGTTCCAAGTTGATGTTTCGAGTTAGTGGGTACGAGTTCCAAGTTGAAGTTTCGAGTTAGTGGGTACGAGTTCCAAGTTGAAGTTTCGAGTTAGTGGGTACGAGTTCCAAGTTGAAGTTTCGAGTTAGTGGGTATGAGTTCCAAGTTGAAGTTTCGAGTTAGTGGGTACGAGTTCCAAGTTAAAGTTTCGAGTTAGTGGGTACGAGTTCCAAGTTGAAGTTTCGAGTTAGTGGGTACGAGTTCCAAGTTGAAGTTTCGAGTTAGTGGGTACGAGTTCCAAGTTAAAGTTTCGAGTAAGTGGGTACAAGTTCCAAGTTGAAGTTTCGAGTTAGTGGGTACGAGCTCCTAGAGGATGGTTAAAGAGGGGTAAAAAAATTCTTTTGGATTTGATCACATGAAAAACATTTCCTAACTAGCTTAATTTATTTAATAAAATAAGGGAGTTCAAAACACTTCAATGCCGCTAACAAGAACACCATCTGGATTCTTAAATTCAAATGTAAAATGATCTAAGAGTAAAACCAATTCAGAAGTGAATTCGCCAGAAATCAAACCTGGGGCGCCCGCTTGCTTAGCATGAATGCTAAACGTTAGACCACGACCACCGACACTTGCAATTTCACGTGAGCAGCTTTTCAAAATCACAAGTCACAAGAATCAAATATAAAGAAGGAAGACTTTTGTATATCACACGTTGCCTTGAAGATTTTATTATATTTTTTGAACGAAAAAAAAACCTTTCTTTTACTACCTCGCAAGCCTTATTACCTTGTTGGCATGTGGGGGGCATGAATACAGCTTAACAGCCAAATTGGAAGCATAGTTAAATGGAAAAAATTGTAGGAAAGAAGGAATTTATGATAAATTGAATAATATATATTTGAAAAGGATCCACCTTACCTTTTACTTTTTCGAGATAATCGAGGAAACAGGACGTCAGTTCCATAGATTTCTATGGGACATAATACGATGGAATTCAACAATGAAATATGTATTTTACTAACGTATAAAGGATAAGGATATATAAGAATTCTGAAACGAGAACCTCCTCATCATTATTTCGAGGATCTTGCAAAACCAATTCCACGAATTTATAGAAGTTTTCTGAAATAACCACTACGCTCTACCACTCTGAGGGTTTTAGCGGATGTCCTAGTAGGACGTGCTGATGATTGTGATTGTTGTTTGGTATTTAAATAAAATACCTCGATTAGCAATGCGGAAAGTGAGAGTGAATAATCAATGAATAGTAAACAGCGATGAACGGTCAAGTGATTAATAATAAGTGATCTTTATTTATCGATAAGTAGGTATATATACATTTCAGAACGGGGCGCGTGAGTGCGTCCGCAATATATTTTTATCTCACTCCTGCGCGTGCAGAGGTGGTTGCAGACGTTGCAAATAATATAGTGGGTAGATAATTTGTTGACGAAAACGGTGAGACAACGCGATGCGTTCTCTTTCTACTGTGGAATGTATCATAAATAGTATTTGCGGGTAAACAATATTGACGTTCTGGTATGCGACCTTTGGGCATGTCCGAAGGTCGGTTCGTAGATCGTTGGCCGTGCGTGTTGACAATATTCAGGGACGACGGTAGTCCCTACAGGGTTATCTTGCCGTCAGTTTCCTGCCATCTATGCTCTAACTCAGTCACACACTTTTTAATCATCGTTCTTAATGGAATATACTTCTACAATGTTTTTGACATGTTTTGAAAAATGTATATCAATATCAGCTCTTTAATTAAAAAAAATTAATCACTGAGCGCAGCTGAATATAATCAATGTTGAGGAAAATGTCAAATACACTATTATAAATTCAAACGGCTATCAAAGTAAAGGAAAATTTTGAGTGATATCAGATGTTGCAAATAGTTTTTATTTTATTAATTTATTTAAATATTATTACAAATGACAAGAAATATACACAATTTGCGAAAAAACAACAGGTAATTTAATTTGGACATACATTATTTTAATGGATCTGGGTTTATCGCTTTTCATTTGTCGTATCCCCAGTAAACTAGGTTTTTGCATGTATCTCACTGAGGATATTTAGCATGAAAAAATAAATCGATACTTCTTTCCAATTTTTGATTACACAAAAACAAAACCCCGTTGCACGTTCTCATCAACCTGACAAACAGTGACACTCAATTACAACTGGAAACATCATGCGGAATCAAACTCTTCACACATCATCACTGCAGAAAGATCAAAAATGTTAATTCCATAATATACCGCACACAATCATAAGAATGAAAATAAAAATAAAAGTAAAATGAAAAATGTAATAAAAATAAAACCAAAAATGTATCAATAGCAACATTAAATGTCAGACCGGTTGGATCGTGATAGAAAAGTATAAACGGTACAGTAAATGCGAGATATGGATGAGAAATAAAAGATTAAGGTGGGACGAGGAATTTTACTATTTAGGTAGAAACTTTTTTAGATGGTACCAAATCAGAATGTTGGGAAATCGCAAAAAAACTGTTTGCATTAAAAATATATGACACAATAATTCATTGTAAAAATATATGAAACCCTTAAAATCGCTTAACGTGACTTGATTTGTTGTTTAAAATCGAATAATAATAAATAAAATAGTTATTCTAGTTTAAAATATGGATATGATCCTTTTTGAGTGAATAATTCTGATTAATTTTTTTTATTGAACAAGTCTGGGACATGTTTTTTTAGTTCGATTTCAAAAATATTTTATTAAAAATAATTGGGTAAAGTAATTTATTTTAATTTTAATCAAATAAAATAAGTAAAATGTTACAAAATAAAAAGACATATTACTATAAAACTATAAATATATGTAGGTAGATAAAGCTGTATAATGACATTACACTGCACGTACGATTTAAAACTGACAGTTGCTGGTGAACTGGTATGAAGTTAGACACAATCGGAAAGATGTGATTGATCAATTCGGACATGATCTTTTTTGATTGGTTTGAAGCTTGGACAAGACTCTTTTTGAAAAAAATACTGGTTTTTTATTATGATTTAAAAATTATTAATGTACTTTTTCATTAACATAAAAATGTTAAACGGCTCCGTACCATTGATAAGAAAACAATCTGCTTTATCAACTAATTTTTTGTATCCGATGGACATGAACTTTTTTTAATGTTACCTCGTCATATATACTCGAAGACTTTTGTTGTTTATAGTTAATGTTGTGGAGGTTTAAAGACATTGTAATTTATTTTTATCACCACTGTTTATTCCACTTTTTTTGTCTTGTTTGCGCTCCCCTGAAGATGTGGTGAAATCCTTGAAACTGGTAGGGTTATACCGTCACAAAAAAGTGGAATAAACAGTGTTTGATAAAAATAAATTACAAACTCGAACATTTTAATACTAATTTTGATATTTGGGAGAGTAACATAGACCTGAAAAAATACTGAAAAGAGTTGAATGACTGTAGAAATGCGTGCACTAAGAAGAATACATGGGGGGACAATGTGTGACATTATAGGGGATGAAGTGATTAGGGATGAATGTGAACTTCAGGCTGATACGTTGATTAAGATGAAGAAGAACAATCTAAGATGGTTTGGGGTAGCAAAATGAATTAATGAAGAAATAAAATAAATTACGAATGTGAGGGAAATGCGTGGTAGAAGAAAACTTTGAAAAATTGGGTCGGGTCAATATTTTGAAAGAAATAAATTAAAGAATTAAGCCAAACCGTTGGAGCTGTATGAGAGGGTGTGTGGCTGCGGTAGAGACGACATATGTGCGTTAAAATGCTCTGTCCTCTCTGCCTACTCTAAAAGGGAAAAAGCGTGATGGTATATTCGTGTGTAATATGCAACTTTATTAACCTTTCCTTCCCTGTGTTGGGTATCTTCTACACGTTGCTTCTAATAACCATCAATATCTCTATAAATATAATAAATACAAGGTTAAGATTTTAGGTATTCCTCCATAATATATTTACGCATTGATTTAAAAAATAATATTAATAATAATCAGAATTTATCGACTACATCGTAAGTATTTCGTGAATATCGGAAACAAATTCGCATTTAAACGCTGCGAGTGCCTCGTCTTGACGATAGGTGAATAGTATGCGGGAAGCGCGACACTATATTCGCATCTCACTTTTGCATACTAGACTGAATTGCGAGAACCTGAATTGTCTCAACGTCGCAAGCAAAGGCGTAAGCGCCGGGGTATGCGACTGACGTTCCGCGCCACAAGTAGCCTCTAGGCTTGCAAATAGGTTAGACGTACGCCCGTTCCGTGAGCGTTTTTTAATGTTTTTAGATGGTTTTTTAATGTTTTCAGCAAATAAATCTCAATTATTATAATTTTTAACTTCAATTATAATTAATTAAGGGGATTATATATGAATGTTCTTATTTTTCCGATTTAAAATCGTAATTTTTTTATTGCGTACTCACTACCCAACACCGGATCACGCGTATTATTTTTATCACCGTAAGGGAAGGGTAAACATAACTTATGAATATTGTAAAATTTATTTGGAAGTTTTTAAATTTCTACACATCTTAATCAACATATGTTATCAGTTTTAAGTTTACATTCATCCCTAATCACTTGTTTATTTTATGTTAATTTATAATATCTAAAAAGCTTCAATCCGAACTATGTAAATATTATAAAGCAAGTAAACCATTTAAAACGTTGTTTAAAATGACGTCTTATATAAAAATGCAAACAAAAAACCATCACAAACTGTTGCGATGTTCTCAAGAGTATCCTTAAGATACATGTATAAGGAAAAAAGGTTAGGGTTTTTTGGCCTCTATACATCAATTTAGGGTTTTTTGGCCTCTATACATCAATTTAGGGTTTTTTGGCCTCTATACATCAATTTACCCAATCGTTATACTTTTTCCTTCACAACAGCTGTTTTCACATCTGTCGGAATCTTTGTCAGTACTCGTGCTGCAGTATAAATTGAATGCAGTTTGCTTGTTAAAAAAAAACTTTATTAAAAGTTATAAAATGTTATTGAATTTTATGACAGGGTATATGTGTATTTACTTAATACTTAATTGTATAATATAACAATTTGGTGGGCTCATTGCAAGATACCAATCTCTACGAAACAACCAGACAAAAGTAAAATAAATAAAGTCACATAATCGCATCAATTATTCAAATTAAAATTAATTTTTTATGAAATTTAAGAGCATAAGTAAGAACATAAAAAATAATTAAATGCCAAGCAAGTACGCTAGTGCTGTATCCGAATAATTGAATGGTTTAAAATATATGACAACAAACAGTAAAGTATGACAACAAACAGTAAAGTATGACAACAAACAGTAAAGTAAAAAAATATATGACAAATATATGACAACAAACAGTAAAGTATGACAACAAACAGTAAAGTAAAAAAATATATGACAAATATATGACAACAAACAGTAAAGTAAAAAAATTACAAGGTATGTGTGTGGCCAATAATGACTTATATAATGTAATCTAGAGCAGATACAACGTAAACAAAATGTAAGCTCATAACTAATTTTCAGAGCAATTGCAGGCAAGATACTTCGAGTTAATATATTTATAAAACTCCCGTATTTGACACATGTGAAGAAAACATTTTTTTATGATGTAGAAACCGCAAAAGAAACTGACGAGTCACGTAGAATTGATGGATAATACATGGATTCTATGCTTGACAATTCATGAAATACCTGCTGGCAGTCGTCTCTCAGGGAGATCTCCTAAATATGAAAAGATTGATGGGTTTCAATATCTCAAGATAGGCATTTCTGATAATAACAGACTACAGGTCTAACTTAAAATAGGGAAGAAGAATAAAGAGGAAATATCATTGATTAAAGGAAAAACAAGGATATGCTGGACATGAAAGAAAAGTCGGGAATGAAACACGTTATTTTAATGACTTGAAATCAAAAGTTTTTCAATATCTTTTTAAAACACGTCAATAACGGAAAGAATTTAACATACTCGTAAGTTGTTAACGGTTTCCAGAGTCCGTAAAAAAGAAAACGGTAAAAACAGTAAAAAAGAAAACGGTAAAGTAAGAAAGTCAATAAGCAATCTCCGCTTGAGCGTAATGCAAGTACTCGTACATTATCGAAAAGACTTTGAATATTTTCATTGAGATAAGAGACGGAGAGGAGGGTAATGATATTAAAGACGAGTGAAACTTTTTGCATGTTCTCTACTCAAATATGAATCTCAGATTGAATTATAAACATAGATCAAAGATAAAAAATCTCAAGCTGAAGATAAATCTCAGACACAGGTTAAAGATAAGTCATCTCAGGTTAAATATTAATCCCTGACTTTAATATAAACATAAATTAAATAAAAATACTTTCAGATCAAAGACGAATCTCAGACGTACTCGTAGATATAAATACAAATTAAAGATAAATGCTCTCAGGCTAAAGATAAATCTCTGACTTAAATACAAACAAATGTCAAAAATAAATAATCTCAGGTGGAAGATAAACATGAAACTGTTAAAGCCAACAATTATTCTCTGATAGTGTATTCTGTCTTTGTTAAGTTGTCAATCAAATTGTGATATTTTGTTTGCAATCCAACGTTTCTAATGACATACCATTTATTTTCTGAGATTGTTACCATATCAAAAAAAATACTAACGAGAACGTTCTCAAATACAAAATTCTCCTAAAATATATTTCTGAAGGATCTCTTAAGCACAATGCCCATACTTGAGGAGTGAATAAATCCGGAGGTCGAGTATCACGGAGAAGCTGAATAAGAACAGGGCTGTCACTGAAATGTGAGAGAGGTGTGCAGTGTACGCAGGTAGTCCTTACGATAGTCTTTTTTACTTACGACTTGCTACGGCCGATCAAAAACGAAGGCTTAATGCAACTCTTAATTTTACTTATGACATTCAACTCTAAAAAATTATTAACTTTGATCCAATCATTTAGATCATTATGTTACAATGGGAATCTTCAGATGATTTGGAAACATTATTCTTTTATGTACTATGCGTATCCAGAAAGTAAGTGTACTGAGGCTCTCACGACCGGGTGGATTTTATTTTCGACATGTTGGCTACATTTCTGTGTAGCCTGACCCTTCCCCTCCGCAACGAGACCAGTTCGAGGTCAGTACGTTGAGAAGTGTCGACGCGACAACACGTTTTGTGAAAAATGTCAATCCGATCTCCCGCCAAGTGCTAAATACGCGGCGTCATCCGTTATCTCGTTTGGAAGGGAAAACCTCCGGTTGAGGTTTATAATGAGGTGAAAACTGCATATGGTGATAAAGCTATGAATTGTACGAGTGTGTACTATACAAGTGGTGTCGCGAGTTTAAAAACGGTCACGTCACACCTCTTCACCCTCCGCCAAAAACTTCAAAACCACAATTTCAGCCAAGAAAATCATGGCATCCGTGTTTTGGGACTGTCAAGGCATAATTTTAATTGAATATATGCCTCAAAGGGAGACCATTAACTCTGCAAGATACTGTGAGACCCTAAAAAAATTGCGGAGGGCGATTCAGAACAAGAGGAGAGGCATGCTGACAAAGAGGGAGTCTGCCTGCTGCACGACAATACCAAACTACACACGGCCAACGCCACGAAGGAACTGCTCGCCTCGTTTAAATGGGATGTCCTGAACCATCCCGCGCATTTCCTTGACCTAGCACCTTCAGATTACTATCTCTTTACCTCCCTAAAGCTGCACATGGGTGGAAAAAGGTTTTCAACCGACGAGGAGGTAAAGGAGGAGGTGGAGAAGTGGATGGAGGGGTTGGCGGGAAACTACTTTGAGAAAGGCATCAAAAAGTTGAAACCCCGCTTCACCACCTGCATTGAGAGGAATGGCGACAATGTCGAAAAATAGCTTATATATGTACTACGGTAACCACGAAATTTTTACGTTTAAATAAAAAAAAATTGTAACCTACAAAAATTCAGTACACTTACTTTCTGGATATGCCTCGTACATGGTACATCTGGCGCGTTTATTTCTATACATCGATTTATTCCAACCAATCAGCTTATTGAGTATACTTAAAATTGTTTTTATCCATGATATATTTAACATAAAATGTATATTTCAAATTTAGTAAAAAATAAATAAATAACTAACCTTTTAATATTAATAGTAAGACTAGTGGAAAAATAGCTCAAAGATAAGGAAGGGAAACAAAAAAAAAATGAGAAAAATATTATTTAAGATTTATTTTAAGAGTCCGATTCTGAATATAAATCATGAAATTTTTAGGGAAAAAATAAGTATTTAGTATATGCCGAACTGTGCATTTTGGTCTTTATATTTATTTAAATTTATGGTGCAGAAATATTTTGCATTTTCGGATGGGGATTTTTTATCTATCAAAAATAATGGGCTCAAATTCAGCATAAGAGCGCCCTTGAAATAAGTTTGCACTTTAAAAGGCCCTACATCATTTAACTTTTTTTAATATGTTAACGAAAATATGTTTCCATTGCCCAGTTACCGATGACATTTGAAAATTAATAATTTGGTATGGTTTTATCTCGTTTCTCTATTTTCTGCTTTTAAGAATATTAAGATCGTTTTAAGAATAATTAGTTAAGAACTTTGCGAATGGATAGGGATAAAAAAGATTAACTGAACAAATAAACAGTGCAAATGTGAGTGGAAGACATGGTGGAAGAAGACCAAGAAAAGTAATAATCATGATGTAAATAGGCCAAAACCCGTAAGACGGTTGTCGCCAAAGAAAGAATACGAGAATTGAATTTTGAATACAAGAGAGCGAGAGAGGAATACTTGGATTCTCTCCGAAAGTAATTCGAAATTTGAATATCGGTGGGTCCGTGATACTGAACGAATTTTAAATACCTAGCTAACAATTTTTGAACCGGTGTAAAAGGGGACGATGTATAAATGATATATCGATCGTCCAGTTCATTACTTAAACAACTCCAAATAACCTGTTTTGAGATAATGAGAAAAACAATATTATAATCGTCACCATAATTCAACTATTATTAATTTTTACCCGAGTTTTATATATTTTATTAATATATGTTGATAAAATCTTTTGATAAAATACTCGTATATAAAACTCGGGCAAAAATTAATAGCATTTGATTTATGGTGACGATTTTAATATTGCTTTTCTCATTATCTCAAAACAGGTTATTTGGAGTTGTCTGAGTAATGAACTGGACGATCGATATATAAACAAATTTTACATATATGAATATATATTTTCATAAATTTAGAATTTGTTTTACTTCCGTGAATATTTCACGGGTTGCAACTAGTTTGAAATAAATCATTAAAAAAGTCAGAGAAATCATATGAGCAGTTTGAGGATGGATGTAAAAAAGGCAAAGGGAGATGTCGAGATAGGAATGTCTGTCACAGTGTTTTGTCTGCCTGCCCCGACAGGAAAATGACTTGATGGTACGTATGAAAGAGATAAGATTTTTTTAAATGGTTTTCTTTTTTTTTTTTTGTGCAACCTTTCGGCTAGCAATAGGCATAAATTGGTAACAGTTGTCTGATTGTTTGGAATATATTGCCATTGTAAATTTCATCCACCGGTTATCCTGTTGTTGAATAGTGTGACAGAAAATGGAATGCACGCTGCATAACTCCTAGCCCCGGTCCTGCATAGCAACTACGAGGAGTAAGGAGAGAAGGTCGAGAGCCATGTACATTATTTGCACTCATTCGCCGTTGGTTTTATGTCGGCAATAAATATGTTTCAGCGAGGACGTGATCCTGTTGTAGCTCGGTCCTGCCAGATTCGATCTCCCAGATTACGGACACTATTTAGTAGTCACGGTTTGCAACTGGAAACGGTCACAAAATAATAAATTACCGACAGTAAAACTAGAATTCACGACATTATTC
The DNA here is from genome assembly GCA_949825065.1 of Odontocerum albicorne. Classification (NCBI taxonomy): domain Eukaryota; kingdom Metazoa; phylum Arthropoda; class Insecta; order Trichoptera; family Odontoceridae; genus Odontocerum; species Odontocerum albicorne. The sequence goes on from OX463850.1 coordinate 39,996,161, forward strand.
GTCATCTAGGAAAAGTTCATGCTGTAAAAAAGGGTCTCTTTTTTGTGACCAATGCCAGGGTAGGTTTCACAGTTTTGTTTTCGAGGCACAACTGAAAATTTCATTTCCTTTCAGGTAATTTCGTTAACTTTTTTTATTTTTTATCAAATGCATAATAAAATTTTAACACGAAGGTTATGTGAACTGAGTGTTGAAATATTCATCAACAAAACGTTGAAAAATTGATTCCTCATAAATTCTTCAACTTATTCTCACAATTTTATCAGAAAATTTCGTACCCCTTTAGATTATTAGATAAATAGTTTGAAGCAATTTGGTAAAACGAAAGTTGTATATTTTTTCAAAGTTTTGTTCTGGCAAAAAGCATTTTTTATAAATTTTAGAAAATCATCAAAATGAACCCAAAAAGAATTTCTAGTATTTGCAACACATTATGGTTGATATTTTCTAAATATCATAGGACAGAGATATCATACAAGGTTAATTTTAAAGCTTTTAAAATAAGCAGTAGAACTATATATTTTATATGTACAGTACATTGATATAATGAAATAAAACAGATAAACTTCTCGTTATTTGTAATATTTCAATCAAAAAGTTGATAAAAAGCTTCAAGATTTATGTTTTTATGTTTAAAAGAGAATAAAAAAAATATTATTACACTATTCTAAATATCTTTTCTTCCTAAATTTCCTTTGTAACTGTTTTGTTGGAAGAACTTAATGTATAGCGATACGGAAATAAACTGCAAAGAAGAAAAAATAATCGTATTAAAGTGAATTATTTGAAATAATTTTACCATTACTTGTAAAAACATAATAATATACGAATACTCTTGATTTTACTATAGGAAGTAAATCTATGGCGTTTTGGTAAAGAGGTACAAGACATCAATTACTTATTTGTCAGTTTAAAGTTTTGCAATACATGTATTCCTGAAATAACAGGCCTCCGGTAAATTTTAAAGGTAAACTTGATTTATGTGAATACATAAATTATTTATGTATTCAAAGTTTACCTTTAAAACTTACCTGAGCTCTGTATTTCAGGAATACAAGTGCTGCAAATCTTCAAATTGACAAATAAATAATGGATGACTTGTACCTCTTTACCAAAACAACATAGAAATGTCATATGATTGTATTTAGAGTTTACCCAAAAAAGAGCTATGTTAAGTTAAAAGACAAAATAGGTTGAAATTAGTGGAATAAATGCTGAAGAAATGGATGCACTCTAAGTAATACATGGGGTAACAATGTATGATACGGAACGAAGTGTTAAGGAATGGATGTGAACTTAAGCCTGATGGTGAGTAAGATGAAGACGAGCACTGCAAAATGGTTTGGACACATGTGGCAAATTAATGAGGAAATACCAATAAAACAAACATACAGTGCAAATGAAAGAAGAAAACGTGGAAGATCAAAGAAAGTATGGTTTGTTCAAGTTTATGATATTTTGAAAGAAACAAATATAAAAACTCAAATAAATCATAGGAGTTGTATGAGAAGGGGTATGGATGTCAAATATTGAAAGATGCGTGTTGAAATAAGAAAGTATGGCTCTCTTTTTTCTCTGTCTACCTCAACATGGAGATGGCGTGATGGTATGTATATGTTATATTTAATATATAAATATAAAATTGAAAAATAAAGCTTACGATATATTTCACCTTTCCTGTCCACACGGAATATGACGTGCTGTTCATAAATTTATTGTAAAAATCTAATTATAAGGTACACTAGTTCTAAATGTGATGCAAATTGGGTAGGAAAGGCGGTTATTCAGCCAACACTGCACACAATTAGATTGCACCATGTTTGCAGTGTTCCCACTCGTGTTGCTTGCAATACTTTCCTGGTACACTCAAATGAAAAAAGGAAAATGTTCGTGGTCACAACACAAGACTCTTCTTTATATTTGTTCACATTACAAATTTAAATGAAACTACTAAACAACTTTACATTTTCTAATTTATTTGGGGTCCATTTGATGTTTCACCTCTCTCCATCGTGCTATGTTCAAGAACATCTCCAGGGCCAGGTTTAAGTCACTGATATTATGCTTGGTGATATTCTTCCATCCATTTTTTGGTATCTGATTGACTTTATTTACTATTCCATTTCGGTTTATCTGTCGTCTAAAAACATACTTTTCAAATAGCATTTTTCTAACTTGGTTTTTTCGTTAATTGTTTACTTAAATGTCACACTCCCTTAACATTTAGTCTATTTTCTTGAAAACGAGTAAGAGATAGTTTTTAGAACTAGCACCGTTGATATTTTCTTTCGGCGACGTTATTTGTGTGTTATAATCTTGATAACTGTCATTACATCAGAGACACTACTGTCGAAGCCAATAGCTGGGAAAATATAATCCATTAATTCGGTCACATAACGCATAAAAGGGGAAATCTCTTGGATACTGGCAATATGAAGGGACGCAATAGTATATATAGAGTTTCTAAGCATTGAAGCGACCAGATAAAGAGTGTTAATGGTCAGCTTTTGCCACAAGTTCTACAAAATGCATAATACCGGAAGAAGTGGCGAAGAATATGCTTGATATACAACAGTATCAGTATGGGTCACGCCCCTCAGCGTAGAGGCCACAACGCAGAAGAATATTTTAATTAATTTATTTTTTCAAAACAGGCTTAGCCCAATTACTTTGAAAAATACAAGACATTAAAAAAGAAGAAAAATGAAATAGAAAAATATTAAAAAATTTATATAAAATAAAAAATAATGCATATGCATACAAACGAGTATATACACACAAACATATGATGCACATACGAGTATATTTAATCACTTAAGTATAGTATGTTGATGAGTGCTTTCTAACGCGCTCAATCTAAGAAGAAAATTTACTTTTGCTTTTGGTAATGTGATATGAAATATGTCAATATCCGAAGCAGTCCCGTTCAGAAGAGTTAAGGCCCTTCCAACAGGCATAGCGGCTGGAAAACCCGTTCTTGCGTATGCTATTGAGAACAGTTCTTGCCGGCGCAGTCTAGTGTAATTGTTAGGAACATTTAACGCTAATTTTTGTAGTAATGCTGGACAGCTCACAACTCCTTGAACGAGTTTGACAACGTATACCAGGAGACGCAGATCTCTTCTTACGCTCAAGGAGTTATACCCGAGCATGCCCAACAGAAACTGAGTAGGATAAAGCCACGGATAGACACCAAACTTTCTCATATAGAGATATCGTAGAATTTTTTTTGTACTTTCTCCACCATGAGCGAGTTCTGCGCCCCCACCGGGCTGCAAATGCAAGCATTGTTTTCTAGTTTGCTACGGATCAATGAATTAAACAAGGTTTTGAGCACCAATTGGTTTTCAAACGACTTAGAGATTCTCATTACAAATCCTAGAGTTTTATAAGCTGAGCTGCACATAATTTCTATGTGAGGACCAAACGCGAGATTGTTGTGAAACAAGACACCCAGATCTTTAATATTATCTGTGCGGGTTATAGGTATAGATTCTAGTGTATATCTATGGAGTTTCAAGACGTGTAAGCGATTATACGACATAGTTTGGTACTTTGATGCATTGAAGTATAATTTATTATTATGGCTCCACTCACAAACGTTGTTGAGATCGGATTGTAGGTCTAAGCAGTCGGTATAAGAACGATTTTTTAAAGATTTTGGGGTCATCAGCAAATAAAAGAAACGTGGATTTTTTTATAACTCTTCCTTTATCATTAATAAAAATAAGAAATAAGGTAGGTCCAAGATAAGACCCCTGCGGAGCACCTGATTAGGTAATGTTAGCATCTTGCTTATGATTCAAATTTTAGAATTCATTTCAGCTGAATTCAAGCTTCCTTTAATTACTTTAAACGATGTACTCTTGAGGTGATATTTTTCTGAAGCAGTGTTTCATCAATAATTATTTATTATTTTAAGGTTTTTATACCTGACTTACAGGACAAACTCGTCAAAACACTTTTATTTCTAGTCTTATTCCCTTAGTTTTTTCACATCAACCTTCCACTTAAAAACAAAAATGTTTGCATGCATTAAGTGTTGTTAAACATCATTTTAACCTTTCCTTCCCTGTGTTGGGTATCTTCTACACGTTGCTTCTAATAACCATCAATATCTCTATAAATATAATAAATACAAGGTTAAGATTTTAGGTATTCCTCCATAATATATTTACGCATTGATTTAAAAAATAATATTAATAATAATAAGAATTTATCGACTACATCGAGGTGTTTTAAAAAGATCGAAAACAAATTCGCATTTAAACGCTGCGAGTGCCTCGTCTTGACGATAGGTGAATAGTATGCGGGAAGCGCGACACTATATTCGCATCTCACTCTTGCATACAAGACTGAATTTCGAGGAGCTATTCAGCTGTCTTGCGAGGAGCTATTATTGTCTCAACGCCGCAAGCATAAGCGTAAGCGCACTGGTATGCGACTGACATTCCGCGCCGCTAGTAGATTCTAAGCTTGCAAATAGGTTAAACGTACGCCCGTTCCGTGAGCGGTGCCAGATGGTTTTTTAATGTTTTCAGCAAATAAATCTCAATTATTATAATTTTTAACTTCAATTATAATTAATTAAGGGGATTATCTATGAATATTCCTATTTTTCCGATTTAAAATCGCTAATTTTTTATTGCGTACTCACTACCCAACACCGGAGCCCACGTATTATTTTTATCACCGTAAGGGAAGGGTTAAAAGATTTTGTGTCATATGCATTTGTTAATCTAATGCATTTGATTGTAAGGCTGTTATTCTATTGTTTTTCAACTGATATTTTTCTTGTACTGATTTGTAATTTACTCTATAACATCCCCTTGAAAGATATTAATTTATTTGTTTAAAATGTTTTCAGTTGTATTTTATACATTGTAATTTATTTTATCAAACACTGTTTATTCCAGGGAATAATATAAGGGGAGCACAAACAAAACTTGTTTGTGATCCTCTGATGATAAGGTGAAAGCCTTGAAACCGGTAGGGCTATACCGTTACTTAAAGTGGAATAAACAAAGTTTGATAAAACAAATAACAATATCTTTAAACTTACACAATGTTAATACCTTAACTATAATGATGAGAATTAAAAGATGCCGGTAGGTAGAGCAATCACATTGTTTAACCGTGTGTGTTCTAATATAGACGTACTTCATGTGTCGCTCAGTTCCTTAAAAAAAACATCCCTTGAATTGAGTGTAGTACTTGAAATAATTAAATATTTTTATATTATCATACATGCTACATTTTGTCATAATATTTTAGTGAAACATATACATTATTACAAAAGTCTTAAACGTATGTCTTAAATTGTTGAACTGTTTAAAATATGTTTTTTTGTACTTGTTATGTTTGGTCCTGGTACAAATAAGGGAAACCTGTAATGTACGAGTATAAAGAACCTGAAAAATTAATAAAGAAATGAAGTTTAAATAAATATTTTATATTTTATACGTTTTGTATTGTTGATTGCTTTTGCTATGCAAAAGTACTCGCATCATATCTTGAATGGTATAAGAATCATTAATTGTAAAAGATTTTAAGGTGGATATTGAAACGTTTTCATTTTATTTTCTGTATTACACATATGGAAAGGACACTAAGGAAGTGTTTATTTTATAAATAAATAAATAATATTTCCAATTTATATATACAACCTGGGGTATTATTTTTATGTTATAGTTCCTTCTTGCTAACCAGAAACGTTTGAAACAAACCTTGCGTAAAAACTGAGACGAAACCTTTTTCTTTTGAGTACCAATGGGAATCGAATCCAAAACAGTAGTATTGAAACAATGATCTTTAAAGAACTAGCTCATAAAATAATTCATCGCATGAATTTGGTAGAAAAGATGAATAGAGAATAAATTACTCCTTAGACATATAAACTACATATAATAATTGCTCGGAGTTTTAAAAAAGTTTCTCACAAAAGAGCATGTGATAATGGTGTTCCATGGCAAGCTTGGGGTAGGGGGATGAGACAATATGAGGTAGTTAGAACTGGGCACCAGACACAAGGCACCATGCACTTTATATATACGTGCACGTGTGTCGTATCACCTCATTTCCTGCCCAAGTACACCCCTTGGACTTTGCTAAAGGTGTTCTGACATGAATGTGTTTTAAATATCCATTGACGGCGTATTTTAAAAGTTTTTCAAAGAGTTTTTGATTCACTTAAATTTTTCAACGTAATTTTGAATTTGACATATTTCTTATTTCCTTCTTTATACTGCAGTATGACACTACATAATGGAATAAACATTTTAAAGGAATTCATGTATATTTCGTAAATTGTTAGGATAGTAAAACTCTCTAGGGGTACATGCATACTGCCATGACACCTCCCTATCATGGTTAACAGAAAAAAAGAGTACCAGACTTTCCTATTACAATTTACATCTTTCGTCTCTTTTACACCCATACACCGTCTCGCACAACCTCTACGATTTATCTAACATTTTATGTTTCCTTCTTTAAAAATATCATTCACTTAATTTAACTATACGTTCCTTCGTCTTTCTCTTCCACGTCTTCTTCTCACATTTACACTGTTAAAAGACATGGAAATAGATACATTTCAACGTGATACGCAAAAAGGACAGAGTGCCAGACTTTCATAACATGACATACATATTATGCGTTTCCACATCCATACTTATCTGTCACAACTCCTGCGATTAATCTAACATTTTACATTAAGTTCTTTAAAAATATTATAAACTTGATTTAACTTTACTTTCCTTCGTATTTTTCTTCCATGCGTCTTTCTCACATCTGTACTGTAGAAATACAAAACATTTTTCCCCCTACTGCCGGTGTTCAAGTCCCGAAGTGTCCACAGAAAAATCAGTCACCATATACAAAACAATTATTAGAACAGTAGTGGCACATGGATGCGAAGCATGGGCACTGACAGCTAAATCCACCGAGTTGCTGGATGCCTTCGAGAGAAGAGTAAGTACTACTTAGGATCCTGGGCCCCGTGAATGACGGCGAAACTTGGCCAATACGATACAACGACGAGCTGTATAATATCTACGAAGCTCTCAGGCTATCTGTACATATCAGACTGAGCAGATTGACATGAGCCGGACATGTGCAGAGAATGCCGTCATCGCGAGTACCCAAAAGAGTCCTGGAGGGACACCCGGGTGGGAGAAGGAGAGTTGGCAGGCCAAGGCTGCGATGGGAGGACGAAGTTGAGAGGGACGCAACCCGGCTGCTGCAGGCGCAGGATTGGAGGGTCGTGGCGGAAGACAGGAGGAGTTGGAGGCGAAGATTGACGGAGACCAAAGCTCGATATGGGCTGTAAAACCATCGAAAGAAAGAAAAGTACTGTTGAAAGATATTAATGGACTAAATTTAACTCTAAGATTATAGAAGCCCGAAGCCTTCTATGGAAATTCATGCACTTGATTCATGCGTTCTACTCACATATGTACTGTTAAAATATATCGATGGGCAAATTTTAACTCTCTAAGATTATATAAGCCCGAAGCCTTCTTTGGAAATTTCATGCTTCTTGATTCAATCATACTTTCCATAGTTTGTCCTTTCTACTTACATTTGCACTGTTGAAAGTCATAGGCTGACAAATTTTAACGTGGTAGACAGAAGGACCAGAGTGTCAGACTTTGGTATCACGACATACATATTTCGTTTCTTCCACATCCATACTCCATCTCACAAAACTTTACCAAAATTTTTACATTTCCTTATGTACAAAAATAATTCACTTGATTCAACAAAAATTTCCTTCGCCTTTCTCTTCGATTTCTTTCAGTCACATTTATACTGCTGAAAGACATCGATGGACAAATTTTAACTATCTTATAATATAGAAATAAAAAAAAACCGTTTTACTTATTTATCTTTAGAAAGAGTACTAGTAAACTATCAAAATATGAACCAAGGAATTTTATGCTATCTTTTGGGCATATAGCCCATGATCGATAACGTTTCCTCATCCAGAAAGTGTTTTCTACGCAATTAACCCTTCCTCCCTGTGATGTGTAACTATTACACATTGCTTCTAAAAACTTTAATATCTCTATAAATACAATAAATACTGGGTTCAGATTTTAGTTATTCTTCAGTAATACATTTACGCATTGAATGAAAAAATAATATTAATAATAATTAACACTTATCGGCCACATCAGAGATATTTTGTGAAAATCGGGAATAAATTCACCAACACAATCAAACGTGTGTCAGTGAGTGACGTATGTACATTAATTCTACAAATCCGCTGTAGGTGAGGAAGCGACGCTATTTACGTCTCACTCTACTTTGGTATATGGGAACGCAAGAAATATAAATGTTCGCAATTGTGTTTCTAGAAATAGTTCGCAATTGTGTTTTTTCCTTCGAGGTATAACAGTCCGAGACCGAGTCCCGTCTCAGGTCTCACTAGCTCTCGGGCATCCATTTGAGGTGGTCTCTTCGTCCGTTTTGTGAACGTTGGCCGATGTTTTTAGCAATTTGATTTCAATTATTATCACTTTTGACTTCAAATTTATATAATTTAAGCGATTGGCAATTAATATTCTTATTTTAAATCGCTCATTTTTACGTGTGTATTGGATCTGTATTGAATACACAGTACCGGAACGTGCGGATTTTTTTTAGCACAGGAAAGGTTAAGCTACCCAGAGAATTTTTGCTTCCCCTGGATATAGTCAGATTATTTTTAAACGTCGTTTTGCAGTGAAAAATCCACGTACACTAAGTCAATTAGTGTTTATAGTATTTCACATAGTTAATTGAGTAGCCGTTTGATCAATATATGTCATGCAGTATGTTAAATTAAGACTGTTTTCTTCATGAGTATTCTTATATAAAGGAACTAGTCTTCTAGGTCAATCCCTCTATTCTTAGAATCGTAGTTACTGTGGTCATCAACCATCTCTCTGGACTACAAATGATATCTTGTTCTATTATATACCTGATAACCGATGATTGAAAAACCATGATATTTAAAAAAAATCCTTTAAACATTTATTTACAAGTTTTTCTGAGTAAAAATAAAACAATAGTTATTTAAATTTACCATCATCATCTCCCTGGCTCCATTCCAACTCACTGTCTGCAAATACTGTTGGGGTCAGCTCTACTCGTCTTCAGGTTGTATGCTCTTATGTCCCGCACTACGTCCCTTAGGCCATGCCTCTGCATCAGGTTATCTTTTTGTACCACCCACGAATTCTTTGGTCTTCCTCTGGTTGTTATTCGAGGAAGGTCCATGGAGATTATCTGGTTCACAATGTGATCGGGTGCTCTGCGCCCAACGTGCCCACAACATCTCAATCGCCTCTTCTTCATCTTACTGTTGATGTCTGTAACATCTAGGCTTCCACGAATGCATGCGCTTTTTATTTTGTCTCTTAGGGACACACCAGCTGACCATCTTAGCATGCGCATTTCAGCAGTTTCTAGTTGCCTGGAGTAAGAGTTATACATCGTCCAGCATTCGGAGCCATAGAGGAGTGTGGGTCTGACATCGTTTGGTATACTTTTCCATTTAACTTGACTTGCATTTTCGGATCACGTACCGTCATTGATCTAAGTCATTTATACTTACCATTCAAAAAAATTGAAAAAAAAACGTTTTCTGAATTTTCTTTAGTAAATTTTAAGATTTTAGAATTTTTATTTCATATTGTTATTGTTTGTATCTCCCCTCTATCCACAATATCATTAACACAACCTTCATCTGCACCACTTCAATTATATTACAATTCACTTAACTACGGTATACGAAGACACCCTTCAGATATTGAAGAACCTTCTCCTCTCAAACTCCTTGATGGCATATGTTACTTGAGATAGTAACCCTTCCGACACTTCCACTCCAAGTCATCCAACGATGACAATATACACCTTAGTCTGGATGCTGCGACTGGCGCACGAGATCAAAGCCTTGAAGTGGTACAGAGACGTAGGGGTTGCAGTGATGCACTCCAAGTTATGTCATTAATTAAGAGTCTTGCAACACGTCTAGACAGCACTTCAAACAGCAGTGGATGTCTGCTGTGAGGGGAAAATACGGTTTATGAAAAGACTGGTTATTTCATGAGAAAAATAACAAGAGATGTTGCCTTTTTAAATGTCTGCACATTTTTATCTTTCAGAAGTTGGGATTATAAAGGTGCTGAACATAGAAAATATTTGAAATGAAAAACAAATCAAAAAAATTCCATTATAATAAACATCATTATGGATATACCAAATTATAGTATACCTAGTTATTTGTTAAGTCAAACACTGTTTATTGCACTTTATATAACGGTGTAGCCCGACCGGTTTTAGGGTTTTTCTCCCATCATAAGGGGAGTTAAAATAAGATTAATTTGTGCTTGCCTAACGATGAGGTTGAAACCGGTAGGGGGATACCTTGAAACCGGTAGGGTTATACCGTTATATAAAGTAGAATAAATAATGTTCGAGTAAACAAATTACAATGTCTCTACATCTCCACAGCGTTTATGTCTTAAATTTAAATTACATATAAATGTATACCATTTATTTTTAAGATGCTTTTTTGTCAAGTGTACGAATAACATTTTTATTTCCATCTGGAAATCTCTTATATCCAACCAGAAAAGAGTCAGAACCAGATTAGTACCAATTGCTTGAAGAAAGTTTATCGATATTTTCGAAAAGAAAAAAAAGCATTTCTATAAATTTTAAGTACAAGTATTAAAAAAAACAAATGGAAAACAAGTTTAAATTAAATAATTGTTAATATCACCATAGACTGGGAAAGCAGAAGGCAGATAGGAAAGGTTAAAAAATATCAGTTACGGACAATAACATTTCGTTAATGAAAATACATAATATACAACCAAAGTGACGACCTCCATGGTCTGGTGGTAAGACGCTTGTCTGCCGATCCGGAGGTTGCGGGTTGAATCCCCGCTGGAACCCAGATTTTTTTAAAAGGATTCCAGTCTGGTTAACATTTAGGGCCTATAAAAAAAACATCTTTCTGGTTGGCTGGAAGAGATTGCCACATGATAATAAACTCGCCAGGTTAAAAAAAAAAAGTTTGATGCCATTAGTAATTAATTACTTGTTACATAATTCTAAAAATATACTTTATATATGTGAGCAAGTGATGTTTGAATTGAATAACGCTCTCCTTTTATAATAACTACATTTTTTCAAAACGAAAAAATCACTTCGTGAACTAACTTGAACTGTTCCTTTTATTCTTGTTTCTACTACACGTAAAACTTATCTTAGAATTTCAACAGATTTACTATTCGCAATCATACTGTTTATACATCTGTTAATTTAATGAAAAAAAAAATTCTTCGGAAATTATTTAAATAAAAAATGTAGTTGTTAAAGCATTAGTTCTGAAGAACTTATTTTATATTATATAATAATAAATAAATACAGGTTTATTGAAAGCAACATAGTATGTACATAATACATTTAAACATTGTAATTTATTTTTAACAAATACTGTTTATTCCACTTTTTTGTCACGGTATAACCCTACCGGTTTCAAGGCTTTCACCTCATCTTCAGGGGAGCGCAAACAAGACTGAAGATGAGGTGAAAGCCTTGAAACCGGTAGGGTTATACCGTCACAAAAAAGTGGAATAAACAGTGTTTGTTAAAAATAAATTACAATGTCTTTAAACCTCCACAACGTTAATGCCTTAACTATAAACAACATACATTTAAACACATTTCAAGAACACATTAAAAAGAGAATACATAAAAAAACAGAAGCTATCAAAATGTCTGGGCTCATCTAATTACATCCCCCCGGCCAAGATACACCTCACCAATATAGGGCGAGCCCAGTCACGGGGACACCAGATATTTTTCAGCCTACACCCTTGAACATGTAGAACAAGAACATAAAAAAAAACACAGAAAATAAATAGATGACGAAAAAAAAGACATCAAAAGGTCCAGGCATCGTCTCACAAACATTCCCCCGGCCGAGATACACCCCACCAATGTGGGGCGAGCCCGACCGCAAGGGCAACGGGGAGCTTACATCCCACACCCCTGCATATCTAGATTAAAGAACAAATAAGAAAACATTAACGAATGGCAGAAAACAAAATAAAAAGTAAACCCACTTATACCACCTCAAGTTAACTGTCTGCAAGAACGAAAAAAAGAAAAGCGTCAAATGAGTCCGAATTTTATAAAATGACAAATGGGAAATGAAATAGTTAGGCGGTAATACATTGAAATAGTTAATCAGTTTTAAAAGAATGAATGAGAAGATAACGCACAATCCCCAATTCACCACCAGCGAAAAGAGAGAAAAGAAAGAAAAAGAAAAAAAAAGCAAATAAGAGACCTATGAATATTATTTTATACAGACAAATAACACTCTGATTTATACGTTTTGAGGCTTTAGCGGTTCTTTGTATCAGTTGTCTAAGGTATTTCGGTCATTTCGTAGACTATGAACAAAGTTAACTATGATCAAGCCTAGAATATGGAACCTACAACGTTTTAGAAACGTCAGTATCGTAAGCCAAATCACGCGGTACAATATTTCGAAATACCTTATATAACATAACAAACACTTGTGTTATAAAAATCTAAATTAGATCAAATAGCTATAAAAATCAAATTTTAACACATTTTGACTATTACTAGCCGTTGATGAGGTAATATTAAAAAAAGAACATGTCCACCAAATCAGAATGCTGGAAAATCTAAAAAACTGCATTAAAAATATATTAAAAATAAATGAATAATTCATTGTAAAAATATCTTGAAGAAGGGGGTAAGCTGGTCGACATGATTGAAACCTTTTTGTAAATTTGAATAAAAAATTATACACAGTTTATTGATAAAAAATTATGTCGTTATAGTTGGTACCAAACAAATGGTGGCTGCCTGAAAAAACATTAAATTTTTTACCGTTTTTTCAAATATTTAATTTTTTTTTTAATAGTAAAAAATAATATTTTTATATATACAAGCTAGCAACGATATAAAAACGTTTATTTAAGTTTTGTACAAAATTTGAAGGTAATCAATTATTTAAAACTTGAGACTTTATGTCGACCAGGTCCAAAAAAGTAGTTTCGAGAAAAACGCATTTAAAGTTTTGAAATTATTGTCCGAGTCATTCCGGTGCGGCGTAATTCCTGCCTCATTTATAGCTTTAACTTCTTAAATATTGAGCATTTTAAAATTTCCTTTTGAGAACATATTTTTAAAGACCTCAACTTAAAAAATATGCAAAAGAAATTTTTTTTTTCAAATTTCTAGACTAGAATACCCTCTTTAAATACATTGTTATTTGTTTTTATTCTACAAAAAGTGGAATAAACAGTGTTTGATAAAAACCAATTACAATGTTTTTTTTTTGTGAAAAAGTTTATAATAAAAAAAAACTTTTGTAGATAATAAAATATATAAAATACTTGTACTTTATAGTAGTTTACTTTTGTCGTACCAGTCGGGTTCATTGGCTTTTTGTTTTCTCTTTGGGCCCTCAGATATTTTTTAAACAAACTTTGATGTAAAAATGTATATTTTTTCATAAAATAAATACATTTTATCAACTAAGTTATCGGGGTATTAAATCAAAATACGTAAAGTCAATCTTAAAATATCATTCTCTTTGTACTAGAAATTTGGTCAAGGTTTAGCGGAAAATTTATAACAGAAATTTATCAAATAAAATAGACAAAATATAAAGATACAACTAGATCATGATATATCACTAGGGGAGGAGAAATACATAAGAAATATAAAATATAGCAGTGGTTTCATTTTTCTACAGTACAAGACGATATATAGATATATTGATGTTTTATATAAAAATATTCAATAAATTCATAGCATTCAATAAAGATTGTGTACAGATACCCGCAAAGTAAATAACGAGGGGAGTATTTTTAGAAAGAAAATCGTCTCGACAAAAACTAACCTTTTCCAGATTTTTCAAATACAGGGGAAGTTAAATTTAGTATCTCGAATATTAACAGTATTTTCATAAATTTATGATTTTTTTTATAAATAAAACACTAATTCTAATGATAAATAATTAATAATTAGTTAATTGCTTATTGCAATGTTGTATGTAAAAATAAAAAAAAGGACAATTTATATAGAGTTGTTTAGAAAATAAATTCTCCTTGAGAGTGCTAAAATACTGTATTATACATATATGTTAAGACAATAAGAAAATACAGTTTAAATAGCGTTGTTTAGAAAATAAATTCTCCTTAAGAGTGCTAAAATACTATATTTTACATATATGTTAAGACAATAAGAAAAATATAATTAATTGATTTGGTATTTACATAAATATATTGTAGAACTACAGTTTACAAGAGGATGATTTGAAACTAAAATGTAAAAAATTTACACAATATCTTAAATTAAACTAAGAGATTTTTTAACAATACCTTGTAAATCGAAACAGGACCGTCACTTTGATTTATTATTGTGTTGAAATTTTGGACATTAAAGTATCAAATTATGTAAAGCGATATGAACTACAGTTAATGGGGCACTAAAACATATATGATATACCCAAACCGAACAGTATTGTTTGTAATCTACAAAGATGATAATCCATAACAGTATTTTTTTGCACATTAAAGTGCCAAAGTATGTATAGCGATATGAACTATAGTTAATAAGGCACTAAAACATTTACACTCAAACCGAACAGTATTGTCTGTAAACTACAAAGATGATAACCCTCAACAGTATTTTTTTTGCACATTAAAGTGTCAAAGTATGTATAGAGACATGACCTACAGTTAATGAGGCACTAAAACATATATACCCAAACCGAACAGTATTGTTTGTAATCTACAAAGATGATGATCCACAACAATATTTTTTTTGCTTATTAAAGTGTCAAAGTATGTATAGCGATATGAACTACAGTTAATGCGGCACTAAAACATAACATATATACCCAAACCGAACAGTTTTGTTTGTAATCTACAAAGATGATAATCCACAACAGTATTTTTATGCACATTAAAGTGCCAAAGTATGTATAGCGATATGAACTATAATTACATAATGATGCACTAAAACATTTACACCCAAACCAAACAGTATTGTCTGTAAAATACAAAGATGATAACCCACAACAGTATTTTTTTGCACATTAGTGTCAAAGTATGTATAGCGACATGACCTTCAGTTAATGAGGTACTAAATCATATATACCCAAACCGAACAGTATTTTTTATAATCTACAAAGATGATAATCCACAACAGTATTTTTTTGCACATTTTTGTGTCAAAGTTAAGGAAAAAAATATTGTTTTCTAGCCTTTTCTCTTCAAGCACACAAATCTCACCTCTTCCAAATTCATACATCTCATCCTCTCCATATTCATACATGTTGTTATGCACAATATTCTATTATTATTACTTCTAACTTTACCTTCTTTCTAAATCTGGTCCACTTGATCCAGTCACGTTTTTCTCAGTCTACCTTTTCTGCACATACTTTTCACTTGTGAGTCGTAGACTCACTTAGTCATTATTTCCATATATCTAAACTACTTTTGAGCTCCTTGTCTCATCTTATTTAAAACATTCATTTTAACCATGCATTAATGTCTTCATCCTACCTTCTTCTATACATTGACACTCCACGTGTTTTTAGTACAGGGATATCTATACATTTAATCTTACTTTTATACTTATTTTGCCAAGTAAAAGTTTCACTTCTACTGATGGGGGAGAACACAAACACAAAATTACACACTGTCATTTTTGATACTTCTGACATATGACAGTTGTTTTAAAGTACATCAAGTTCTAAATTACTGCAAGTATATATTTTCTTAAAATATATATAATATTTACTCAATATTGTTTTCCAGTTTTTTTTGCATTGATATTTACTGTTTATCCTTCAGTTTTCGACTTGGTATTTATTGTTGATATTATTTATTTACTTGTTATTCATAGTTGATATGACAGTTTTTAAATTGGTATCATTATTCATATTCCAGTTCTTAAATTAGTATTGATTGTACAATGTCCAGTTCTTTAATTAGTATTTGTTGTTGATATTCAATTGAAATTGACTTTTGACTTAGAATTTAATGTAAGTATTTTAGTTTTCAAATAAGTTATGGTCGTTCGAATTCAACTTTTTAACTTGGTATTTTCAGTTGATATTCCAATTTTCGAATTGGTTTTAATTCTTAATATTCAAGATTAAACCATTCAGGTATTTGTTGATCTCCTCAACTTAATGGAGTTTTAAGATCTTCATTTAAATGATTAAAAGAAAAGCATTCCAAAAGAGAAATGTTATAGAATTTCGTAAAAAGAGACGTTTTCTTGTTTATTATTATTCACAAGGAAAATAAACTTGTGAATAATTTATTTTCTTTTAATACCCTTAAGGACTAACGTGTCAGTGTCTGTCATAAAGTCAAGATCATGATCAATTGAAAATGTTTTTGTATGTAAAATAAGGATCTAATTCTTAAAAATATAACAGAAATGAACCTTGAGAAAAGATAATAAAAACTTGTGAGATCTTAAAGTAAATGACTCGCGGAATAATCTTAATTTTTTTATTGATCTTGTCTTCAATTGGTGGTTAACGATTATAATAAAAAAATATATAAAGGCTTGTTTTGAGAGCAAAATCTCTTCAAGGGCACTCCAACAACAAAGGGACTGGTACCCATTAAGATAAACGAAAAAAAAAACATTCAAAACTATCCATACTAAAGTCAATTTATACTGCTATATTTTGACAAATTGTAAAAGGTGTATTTAGGGTTAAATTGTTAAAAGATGTCCATACTGAAAATTTTCCAGTATTTGTTAAATCATTGTAACATGTCCATACTGAAATTATCCCTGTATTTTTTTTATAGATATATTGTAGAATGCACTGAACTTTTGTGATTTAGATCGTGGACCAAAACGATGCACTGGAGTTTCTCGGATAGTATGAGCATTTTTGTCATAGTTTTCAGTATAGCAAGAATACCTCTACCTTCTGTCATATTTCTTACTAACAAGTATATAACTAACATGTTTTTTACCATTTTTAATTGAAATTTATTTCTATCAAACACTGTTTATTCCACTTTTTTGTGACGGTATAACCCTGCCGGTTTCAAGGCTTTCACCTCATCTTCAGGGGAGCACAAACAAGACTAAATGCTGTTGGAACTGGTACCGATATACACGCTTCAACGGTTGGGGGCTGATGGGTGAGGGAGGCATGGGGCGATTTTGGCCAAGAGCGTAGAGATTTTTGGGATATAACTGTTCAACAGATGTTCGGATCGATGTACTGACTTAGAAATTTCTAGGGTCTCTAATCTGTCCAATTTATTTCCGTTACTACTAATATCTAAGAATTTGGCATCATCGACAGAAAAAGTATGGTTTTCATGGTGACAATGATTAGCCATTTCAGAATAAATTAGAGGATTTGTTATAGCTGTTTTCCAGATACCTTATACGTGTATGTTACGAGAAGCATGGCGGCGCGGTAACGCTCTGGACTTTAATGCGAAAGGTCACCGGTTCACATTCAGCGTCATGTTACTACCTTTGAATGACAAACGATTCAGATGTATAAAGATACCTTAAACTTTGGTCTTATCTATTATTTCGAAAAAGGAAAAAAAAACCATGCCGGTGTCTCCAATCGTCTCCCCTCGGTGTGCCATTTGATTCAATACTGCGGTGGGATTGGTTAGTCTACTGGTGTAACGACTCACTCACTCAAAACGCACTCAACAGCACAGCTTTGATTTCCAGCTGAATTGACGTTGGAGTGGTGAAGGAATCCTCAACTACGGAATTAGCAACGATATGTGTATGTATATGTATTACACTTTCGCTCTGTAAAACATGGTGGGTTAAATGCCATGTGTCAATCTATTCTTACTAAACAAAAAAAATATTAAACAACCCTGATGTAAATCAGACTGAAACCCCATTTAAAAAATCTTGGCATTAACCGAAATCGAACCCGCAATCCTCGAATTGGAAGTCAGGAGTATTGTATTATATTAATTTTATATTATTTATTGTTAATAAAGCTGCTCGCGACATTTGCGAAGTGTACGGTTAAGATGCTATGAATGAAAGGACAGCTCGTCGATGGTTTTTGCGTTTCAAAGACGGTAATTTCGACCTGAAAGACATGAAGCGTTCCGGACGACCAGTGGACTTCGATGAGGACCGCTTAAACCATATTATTCATTCATGGCATCTTCACCGTACAATTCACAAACATCGCGAGCAACTTTATTCCTTCGATTGAACGCGAACAGAAGGAGGTGTCCAAAATGCTCACTTTCGTCTACTTGACATTCCATTTTGAAGACTTGTAATCAAATAAAATAATATATGTAACGTAAAAGCAAACACAATATCTTGTAGATCAAAAAAGATTCTTTCGAATGATGTATAACAATTATCATTTTGTTTTACATTTGGTGGTCATTTTTTAATTGGACAAAAAAACGGACACAACTTATGTTAACACTCAATATATATTTATTTATATTATATCACGCTTTTAATTGACATAGTAAAACTTTAAGGGTTGATTACCATTTAAAAATCACTTCCAACTAAACTGAAACATGTTCAATGTTTGACGAGCCTGAAGGAAAAATCAGACAACAGGCTGCATTAAAAAATTCGATTACCAATGGGAATTGAACCAGCATTCCACAAGTTTGAAGACATGCACATTGTATAATGTTGGTTTTTCGACACAACCAACGACAAAGTTTGTTACAACCAGTCAGGTTTGTAATCATGTGGCAATCTCTTTTCTCAAACCATAAAAGTGTCAAACTAGTTTGAAGGTAAAAAAATATTAAACCCCTTATTAAAACATCTAGGCACCAACGATAATCGAACCTGCAACTCACGGGGTGTAAGATATGTGTCTGATTAACTATAGTTCGGAAATTCTAGGATGAGTCCTGTGACAGCTCACAGATTTGCCCCAATACAACCTTATGTAATGTATTTACCTAAATAACTTGCTATTTATTAGAATTGACGCTTATATTAAAGTTGATAAAATAATTCAAATTACTGAACATCGTTACAAGGTTGTATTGGGGCCAATTTGTGAGCTGTCACAGGACTCATCCTAGAATTTCCGAACTATAGTCGACATCTTATTATATTATTAATTATTTTTATCCCTCAAGTGCTCTGTCACTTATTAAAAGTTACGTTATTGAATGTATTTGTGTGTATCTTACACCTTTGGTGTAAATTATTTGAAACGTCTTTATAAATGTTATAAAAAATCACATATATTATCAGTGCAAACCGTTTCCAAGTAGTCATGTAAACTTGTAATATAATTCTCAAGCTTAACATTATTATAAAGTCTTAAGTGCGCTATACTTTAAGAAACTGTAGTCCATTATATGATAAGCGAGCAGCACCCTAACCGTTATTTGTAACTGTCACTCAGCGCACACCCTGTACATATCGGAAAAGAGGTGAAAAAGGCTTTTCATGAAGCGAAAAGTTTATTTGAAGTAGAGGGCCCGCGCCGCTTGCCGCCCCGCTTGCCGCCCCGCTTGCCGCCCCGCTTGCCACCCCGCTTGCCACCCCGCTACCCGCGTCTCTACCCACCTCACTCTCCGCGCTTCTATCTCTACATACTGATAGTGATCCAAATGATTTATACCACCATGCCGACTGTAACGCGCTTATTGATTCCTTGGAGGATGCTGGGAAAGTCTCAAAGTATGGCTCGAAAATTTAATATTTGGATAACAATGTTGAAATATGCAATTCTATGACAATTTTCAATGTTTAAGAGATCACTGTAAAATGGAATTGAGATATATTGGAAGCATATTTTTCAGGGGTTGTAATTAATAGAATAAAATAGAACGTCCCGTTGCAGCAGTAAACAAAGTCAGTGGAATGCTTAGTTCTATATAATCTAGATATGCGGGGGTGTGGGATGGAAGCCCCCCGATGCCCTTGCGGTCAGGCTCGCCCTACATTGGTGGGGTGTATCTCGGCCGGGGGAATGTTTGTGGGATGAGCCCGGACCTTTTAATGTCTTTTCTCTTGAATGTATTTTTTTTTGTCATCTATTAATTTTCTGTGTTTTTTTATATTCTTGTTCTACGTGTTCCAGGGTGTGGGCTGAAAAACATCTAGTGTCCCCGTGGCTGGGTTTGCTTTATATTGGTGGGGTGTATCTTGGCTGAGGGGATGTTATTAGATGAGCCCAGACCTTTTGATAGCTTCTGTATTTAATGTATTATCTGCAATTTATGTGTTTTAGAAGTGTTATTTAAATATATTTTGTACAGACTATGTTGCTGTCAATAAACCTATATTTATTTATTTATTTATTAACTGCATTTGTTACTAAACGCTAGTATAGTGCTATGTAAGGAAGCCAAGCTTGGATATTAGAAAGGTTGATACGAGCAGAACATTCTAAATGCGTCCACTAAGAAGAATACATGGAGAAATAGTTTGTGATAGAAAATTAAGTGATGCAATAAGGTTTAAATATGAACTTAAGGCTGGTACGTTGAGTAAAATGAAAAAATGCATTCTGAAACGGTTTGGGCATGTGGTACAAATGAATTAAGAAAGGCAACAATTCAAACGTACAGTGTATATGGGAGGAGAAGGCGTGGTAGAGAAAGACAAAGGAAAGTTTAGGAAATGGTCCTTATCGGAAGAGATGATGAGGATGATTTGTTGATAAATAATAAAACACATTAGATCGCAATGCGGAAAGAGAGTCTGTCCAATTTTATTAGTAACGTAGGTATTTATATCTTTTTAGAATGCGCGCGAGAATGCGCTCGCGATATGCCTACGTCTCGTTTCTGTGAATGCAAAACGATTAATTGTTGTATGTAGGTATTATTCAAATACGGAACTAGCGAGACAAGCGTGGTGCGTTCTCTCTCTAGTATGGAATGCGGTCCGCTCGGCTATGGGTTGAATGGCTGGCGGGTGAACTTCGGACATGAATGGCCGGCGTGTGAACTTGGGACTTGTTTATTTAGATTTGATGCGAAGGTCATTTCATCGGTCATTGACCGTATGTATGAACACCCACAGTATCCGAGTGTGCGACCGCCACAAAAGTATGGCTGGGTCAAGTAAATTATAATTTGAAAGAAGGAAATGTAAAAAGTCAACAAAGTTGTAGGAGTTATAATATTATGAAAAGTTGTACCGATGTAGAAGAGGCGAAGGATATACGCAGAGATAGAAAAGTCTGAAGTGATGGTATGTTTGTATTTAAATATATGTTTTGAGATAATTGTATGGAATCAAAATGTACCACAGATAAATAATGATTCAATAACGACACCATTAAGGGATGGGTGATATAAGTAGAATTAAAAAAATAAAGATTTTATATGTAGTGATAGGCAGGTAAATTCACAAAAAACCTCCAGCATGGGAAAAAGTACAAGAATAGATAAGAAAAATACAACCAATTAAAAAAACTGTTCAAAAAGTTCAAAAAGTCCTCGGGGGACACGTGGGATTCCATCTCAATGGTAGGGAGATTCAAAAGAAACTTTCAGGTGCCTCTTCTAGGTCCATAAATTAACTATAAAAATGTCCGAGGCTGCAGCATACTGATTTTTAATCAAATTATGTCTAGGTAAAGGAAAACTTTGTAAAAATGAATCGTTCTATAATTGTCATATATAAATGTGTTATGCAGTCTTGTTATTATTTCTGGAACTCTAATATCAATCAATTCCAGATGTTTCGGACTATCGGTTATTCCATCCATGACAATTAAATCTGATATTTTTTTATCGATGACAGAGAGAATTCCAAAATAAGGTATGTTAAGAAAAAAAGGTCAATTATATGTGTATTGTTCACATTAAGACCATTTTTTTAATTTACGTAACGTAAAAATCTGTGTTACTTTCAGGATTCGAACCCATTTATAAATTTTGATAGTACCTTCGAAAACGGATTGTCTTTAAGTGATTATTTAAGCTGTATACTCCACCTATATATCTGACATTAGGAGACATACTATTCCACACCACAGGACCAGTAGAGCCTTAAACTCTATTATACTCGTAGTACCCCGTATAATGTACAAAAATTGTATTTTAATTTATTTCTCACCACGGTGGTAAAAATAAATTCAAACGCTTGATTTATCTCAAATGGTTTTGAAATGCTCAGATTAAACCCCATCATCTTTAAAGAACATCTAATAAGTTTGTCAATATATGGTAAGTGAAAAAGTTCAAACCACTTTCAAATATGACACCCACATCTTGTATGCCCGAAACTGTTTCCAATCTATCACAATTCATCGAAAAATGAAAATCCTTAGTTAAACAAAATACACAAAATGCATCTTGAAGGAAATTTAATTAGCCTTAAAACTGTCTCATATGTTAAGACAGCAACACGTTATATAAAAAAATTATAATTAATAAAATTTATCCATATTTGTCGATGTTGAGAATCAGTGACTTTGTAAAACGAAACGCCAGATCCATATTGGATGGCATAAAAACATCTTGAAAGTAAGGATGGGTTATGTCTTAATATTATACCGACTACATATTGTACATACTAACTTACCTACTAACCCACAGACCGTGACGTACATTCTAGCTTTGCTAAATGTGGTATATAAATACATATATTTTTTTTTTCTTCCAAGAATATAGGACTGCCGACAACTGGGCTAGTATAAAAAAGCATGTTACATTGTAGCTCGCTGAAGGCCGTACCAAATTTATTATAAAATAATACAGGGTGGTTAGTATTTGATGCGACAAATTGAAAAATGTAATAGAGGGGGTCAATATGATCAAAGAAGGGAATAAACATAATACATTTATTTTTATTTATTTATTATTACACATGAAAAGAAATTATACACAATTTGCGAAAAAACAACAGGTAATTTTATTTAGACATACATTATTTTAATGGATCTGGGTTTATCGCCTTTCATTTGTCGTATCCCCAGTAAACTAGGCTTTTGCCTGTATCTCACTGAGGATATTTAGCATGAAAAAATAAATCGATACTTCTTTCCGATTTTTGATTACACAAAAAAAACCCCCGTGGCACGTTCTCATCAACCTGACAAACAGTGACACTCAATTACAAATATATCATCCTGATGTGATGCTGGAGGCGAATGCTCCATATCACATGGACCGCAAGGTGCACCAACGTCTCTATTATCCAAGAATTTGAGATTACCGAAACCTTTTCTACAACACGTAGAAAAAGGATCCTTTTGTACTTTGGAATTATTATACTGTATTACACTTTCTTTATTTACATTACGACCTGGTAGACTTATCGCCATGTAACAAACTATTCCAGCCCACCAGAAAGATGCTAGAGGTATTGAGTGAAAACCACACTGGGATCATTAAAAAAAAATCTGGATTTAATCGAGGAATGAAATCCGCAAACCATTCGCAACTAGGCCCCTTGAGTAAAAACCAAGTTGCTAAAAAGAATGACAAAACTTTATATAGGCAGGTGATCATAAGGACAGCTGCGAGAAGGCGAGCAAAGGAAATATGTACTGATCAAATAAATGAAATAACAGGCCCCTCTTTAAGCGTTACATTTAATATAATCCAGAAATTCAACTATTTCAATTTTATTTAATTTCCCTGTTGTCATTTTGTAAAATTTGGACTCCTTTGAGGCTTTTCTTTTTTTCGTTCTTGCTGACAGTTAACCTGAGGTGGTATACGTGGGTTTACTTTTATTTTGTTTTCGGTCATACGTTTTTGTTTTTTTATTTATTATTTAATCTAGATATGCGGGGGTGTGGGATGGAAGCCCCCTGATGCCCTTGCGGTCGGGCTCGCCCTACATTGGTGGGGTGTATCTCGGCCGGGGGAATGTTTGTGGGATGAGCCCGGACCTTTTAATGTCTTCTCTCTTGAATGTATTTTTTTTGTCATCTATTTATTTTCTGTGTTTTTTTATATTCTTGTTCTACGTGTTCAAGGGTGTGGGCTGAAAAACATTTGGTGTCCCCGTGGCTGGGCTCGCCCTATATTGGTGGAGTGTATCTTGGCCGGGGATGTTATTAGATGAGCTCAGACCTTTTGACAGCTTCTATTTTTTAATGTATTCTTTTTTTAATGTGTTTAAATGTATTATGTGCATACTATGTTGCTATCAATAAACCTGTTTTTATTTATTATATATTTATTTAAATTGGAGATATGGAGATGATAGATGGTGCATCGAATTTGAGAAATAGCAGAAATAGCTGAGGACTACGACATTCAGTATTAAGCATACCTTGATGAATACTTTTATCAAAATACAAATGTGGGGCTGTTAGCAGCCGTGGTCTAGCCGTTAACACTTGCCACCCTGTGATGGATATCGAGTGACCAGGATTTATATTTTATTTGATTATTCGACGTTTTAATACATAATTAAATTATTTTTATAGTTAGTTACAAAAAATAACCTAGCAGATTTTGCATAATTTTCATTTAAAACATACATTATTCACTGGATGCTTAGCGTTCAACACCGTCGTTGGCGTATTTTTTTTAGCACAGTTAGGCAAGTGTTAACATTAACGCTAAGCACGCGGGCACCCTGGGTTGGATTCTGGCGGATTCAATTTCTGACTAATTTTACTCCAAGATCATTTTACGTGTGAATGATTTCCGGTAGTTGAGAACCATTAATTCTCATATCACTTTTAAAAATGACACAAATAAGCGCTATATAAAACTCGACCTAATGGGAAGCTGTAACATCATTCACCTGCCAATCGTTTTGAAATATTGATCTCCCATCGAAACTTTGGATTTGATCTGTCAAGAGTTTGCACTTGCTGACTTCCATCCGCACGATGGTTGATGAATATACTCATCACGAGAGCCTATCATATGACATTTTAGCGGAATGTGTCCTAGTGGGACGAGATGATGATAGTAGTTGTTGGTAAATAAATAAAACACGTTAAATCGCAATGCGGAAGGAGAGAGTGAATTAATGTTTTATTTATCAGTATGTGGGTATTTATAACATTTCAGAATGGACGCGGGAGTGCGCCCGCGATATATTTTTATCTCGCTTCTGTGCGTGCAGAAATGGTCAATTGAAGTATTGTAGATATCGTAAATAGTGTTGTAGGTAAACAATCTATTTACGGAACCGGCGAGACAGCGTGATGCGTTCTCTTTCTACTATGGAATGCGGCGCGATGTCCGGCCGGCCTCATGTCGGGCATGTGACCTTTGGACCGCCTACTATAATTCGCCGATGTATCCAAAGGTCGTTTCGTCGGTCGTTGACCGTATGTGTTGACAATATTTAGTGACGACCGTGGTTCCTACAACATCATAGAGTGCTGCAAGTATTGAGTGAAAACCAAACTGGAATACTTTTAAACAAACTGGTTTCTTACAGAAATCGAGTCTGCAACGCCGTCCGAGCTGAGGGACATGTATTTTACCAACTAAGTTTCGACTTTTGTGCCCTTAATAATAATTATTTTTAAAAATAAATGTTTAATGGTATTTTGGTACAAAAATGAATGAACCACTCTGTACAGTTTTCATACACAATTTAGAAATACCCGTGAGATAATTTTGCTTTGTTTGGTCGCAACGTGGTTTTCAAATATGTTATGTTCATTCATAAGGTTTTGTTAAAAATATAAAAATCTTTTAAATATTTTTCCTCTTGCTTTGTACAGTTATTAAGGCTTTTGTTTCATAGAAAATAAACCATTGTTATGAACAAATCGGGAAATCTTTGACCTGAATAGAAATAACATATTGAATTATGTTGATTTCGTTTTTAGAGTTACTGACCCTATATATTGCTTATAATAGATTTACATAAAGATTTTTACACAATAAAGATTTTCTGGTACCATAAATATTATCAAATGCCAAAAAAAATAGAGAGCTGATTAACACATTTAAAACCTTTGAGAGTAATCCAGTTGGTCCATTTATCTTTGAAACATGCTCTTCATATAATATTAATAATGATAATGGAGGGATAATTTAAAGTGCTTTAGCAGAATGTCCTTGAAGGACGCGATGATGATTTTGATTGTTTGGTATTTAAATAAAATAAGTCAATTAGCAATGCGGAAAGAGAGAGTGAATGATCAATGAATACTAATTAATAATTAATGATGCTTTATTTATCGGTAAGTGGGTATTTATACATTTCAGAATGGGCGCGGGAGTACGCCCGCAATATATTTTTATATCGCTTCTGTGCGTGCAGAAATGGTCGATTGAAATATTGCAGACATCGCAAATAATATTGTGGGTAGACAATTTGTTGGCGAAAACGGCGAGACAGCGTGATGCGTTCTCTTTCTACTGTGGAATGTATCGTAAATAGTATTTGTGGGTGAACAATTTCAATGTTTTGGTATGCGACCTTTGGACATATCCAAAGGTCGTTTCGTCGGTCGTTGACCGTGTGTGTTGACAATATTTCAGCGACGACAGTAGTTCCTACAGTGCCGTTTAACTCGGATTCGAGTCCACTAATGGTGATATATTAAAAAATATATATATATATATCTATTGAGTGCAAGGATAGGAAGAGAAGGCTGTGGCCATTAGGTTGGGTACTTCGTCACGTTGTCATATGTTTAGAAAAACATACGAGAAATTGATAAGAAAACTGCTGAAAACTTACCAAAAAACAAAACGAACTAAAAATAAACCTTTATAAATCTTTTGATATGTGGTAGAAACACATTTTATACGTGGTAGAAACATATTTGATACGTGATGGAAACACATTTGGCTTAAAGTGTAGTGTAGTTTATGTATGGTATATTTATTTATGTATAATAACAAAAAAATAATACAAATTCCCAAAAAGGGTTGTCTTCAAGTGCTTCTTAAAGCTGCTCACACCTTAGTGCTCTAAGAGACCGACTGTTCTACGCCGCGGAACCAGCAACAACAAAAGTCCTGTCATAATACCCATGTCGACTTGGCTTTCATTTGAAATTGGCATAAGTAATCAGCCTGTGTTACCTTATTGGTTTAATGTTAGACTTCTCCCCAGGGGTCCCGGGTTCAATTCCCGATGTATCCAAAAAAATATAAAAAAGATGTAGCAGTTTGGTTAAAATGATTCGCTCTAGTAACAAACCGTTTCACGATCGAAGTGTTACCAATACGTGCAATAACGAAGCGCGAGTGCCGTGCCTATTTAGCGATTCTTTGCAAGAGTGTTCGATTACTTGGGCCGAAGACAATATTGCCTCATGTTTAAATATCTTTGAATCACCAATTCGAATATCCGCTTTCAGAACTAGCGGTCAGGATGAAATTAATTTTAAATTTAAAGCTTGATGCCTCATCTGGGTTTAGGGGTACGTTGTATCGGCTTATGAGTATTGTGACGTGACTTAATATTAAGTCTAATGTTCTAATATTGGCACTTAAAACCTGATTTTTGTTTTTCTATCTCAAGGGTCATGCATAAAAATATCAACTACTGATTGATGAGTTCAAAATCATAAGCAGAGTGAAAATATTATTTTTTATTTCTAAATTTATTAATTGTAATTTATTTTTATCAAACACCGTTTATTCCACTTTGTGACGGTATAGCTCTACCGGTTTCAAAGATTTCACCTAATCTTCAGGGGAGCACAAACAAGACTCCCTTGAAGATGACGTGAAAGCCTTGACACCGGTAGGGTTATACCGTCACAAAGAAGTGGAATAAACAGTGTTGGATAAAAATAAATTACAATGTATTTAAACCTCCACAACGTTAATGCGTTAACTATAAATAACATAAATTTATTAATTTTTTATATTATTATGCGACGAAAATCGCAATGAACATATACACCACTAAGGGGAAGGAAATGAGTACAACAAATATATAACACTATCTCATGATGTTGAACCTTTATTTGAAACTATTTATTTTCTTTTCCCAGTTGATTCACCTATGCTGCACCCGTTGGGGTAGTGTGAGCAACACGGATCACCTGAAACTCCAGCGGGTGCAGAACAAGACGTTCAAGATATATTTTAACACCCGTCTCAGAATAAACCTTACCCGACTTCACGCCGAACAGCGAGAAGAAACCCTACAACACTACATCCTCGCTTGGACCGTGAACTTTTATAAAAGTCAACAAAACCACAGCAATCCCTTAATCGTTGCCCTGGGGACTTACGAAAGTAAATCCGATCTACCCTTCCGTTATAAGCACAAACTCCCGAAGCATTATCTGTTGCCTGACTAGTCCACCTTCAGTATTAGCTGGGAGGGCCAAGGTCTGAGTGAATGTGATGGAATACAAGTAGCCTGAACGAGTGCACTTGTTCTTGCTAAATAATTAGTTGTAAGAACTGTTATCTAGTTATAAGTAGTATGTAGGTGTTAATTATTTCTAAGAAATCATATATTAAGATTGTAAAAAATAAAAATTAAATGACGTGTAGGAAAATAAGATTAATTAAGTTCATAAATTATAATATATAAATAAGATTAGTTAAGTAATAAATTTGTATATAGGTTTATAGCCTTGACAAATATTTGTACAATATATTACTTTGTTTCATAAAAAAAAAGATCCGCAAACTGTTCTCAATACAATGAAGTATGAATATGTAAGAGACAAAAGAGGTGTGTCGAGATAGGGAAGTCTGGCACTCTGTTGTCTGCCTACTCCTTTAGGGAAATGACGTGATTGTATATATGTATGACTAAGTAAATTGTGTTAGAAAAAATTTGCGATTCATCATACATTCCTAGACGTTGCGTTGTGATATGTATGCATATTGCAAAATCTGATCCCAAAAAAAAAAAAGATTCTTTTATATACTCGTTTCATTTAAAATTGCTATACATGATTCGCTCGGGCGCTTCTATATCTGCCAGACGTGATTTTTTTCATATTAGTGGGTTCAAGTGCAGAATTAAAGCACCTTTGAGGAGAATTTGCTGTCTAAACGGCGCTTTATAATATTGTCTCTTAAATACAAGTGGCGAAGTGCCAAACCAGCCTATACAACGAATATGTTGAAATGAGATAATAGAGCTCAAAGTCTATGGGTTAGTATAGTATAAATCAAATGTTGTGTAATTAATGTTTTTTATTCATTGAATAGATACTCGTACATTCTAAAACTACAACAATAAAAGTAAAAAAAATAATCTACTCATAATATTATGACAAGATTGTTTGATGATTTAAATTTTTTTGTTTGATAGGCAAATTTGGCATAAAAGTATATCATGTAAATAACTTTGCCAAAAAAAAAATGATAGATGGTAGCAGTAGTACCATTTAAAATTTTGAAGTAAAGCCACTTCTGGCTTATAAAGAAACGTTATGTGACTTAAATTTTAACTCCAACAATTTTTTTGGTTTTGTTGGATAGGTTGTTTTGGCTCTATGGCACTCAATTGATAATAAGTGTCCCTCTAAAGAGTTAAAACAGACGTTTAAAAATATATTTGATTGATTTTCTTAATTACTGTTTTTTTTTGCATTTAAAAGCATAAGCTTTATGAACCAAAGAAATTTTCATGAAGGAAATAAGTGAATAGAAACAATTACCACTTTTTCCAAGTATCTACATTCCTTTGTCCTGAACGGTTTGGAGAACGATAAACTAAGATAAATGACCGAAGGAGAACAATGAAAGGAGAAGAAGAGGAACGTAAGTATTTAAACGGACGATGATGAAGGATATTCTTGGATTTGCTGAATAAATGATATGTTTTTGTCTCCAATAATAAGCTGGTCATTTGAAATATCGGGGAAAGATGTTTTTTGTTCGCTTTCAATATTCTCCAAACAGCCAAGGTCTATTTTGTACGAGAAATATTAGAATGAAATATCTGGATAAATTCTATTCCGTTTTCGTTGTTAACTGTGCAGATTTTGTACGAGAAATATTAGAATGAAATATCTGGATAAATTCTATTCCGTTTTCGTTGTTAACTGTGCAGATTTTGTACGAGAAATATTAGAATGAAATATCTGGATAAATTCTATTCCGTTTTCGTTGTTAACTGTGCAGATTTTGTACGAGAAATATTAGAATGAAATATCTTGATAAATTCTATTCCGTTTTTGTTGTTAACTGTGCAGATTGTGTACGAGAAATATTAGAATGAAATATCTTGATAAATTCTATTCCGTTTTCGTTGTTAACTGTGCAGATTTTGTACGAGAAATATTAGAATGAAATATCTGGATAAATTCTATTCCGTTTTCGTTGTTAACTGTGGAGATTTTGTACGAAAAATATTACAATGAAATATCTTGATAAATTCTATTCCGTTTTCGTTGTTAACTGTGCAGATTTTGTACGAGAAATATTAGAATGAAATATCTGGATAAATTTTATTCCGTTTTCGTTGTTAACTGTGCAGATTTTGTACGAGAAATATTAGAATGAAATATCTGGATAAATTCTATTCCGTTTTCGTTGTTAACTGTGCAGATTTTGTACGAGAAATATTAGAATGAAATATCTTGATAAATTCTATTCCGTTTTCGTTGTTAACTGTGCAGATTTTGTACGAGAAATATTAGAATGAAATATCTGGATAAAGTCTATTCCGTTTTCGTTGTTAACTGTGCAGATTTATTGCCGTAGGGCAACCGACCTGAAATATGTTTAAGATGCCTTAAGTTAAAACCAGATTGAAATCTCGACGACCTCCGTGTCCAAGTTGGTAAGACGCATGTCTTCCAATCCGGGGGTTATGAATACAGAATATTTTAAAAATGAATTCCAGTTTTATTTTCACTAAAGGCATCATTAACAACTTTGTGGTATATTGAAATGGTGTTTCACATGGCAAAAAACTTTACACAACGACTGGTTAAACTTTACACAACGAAAGTGTAATACAATATCTGATAAACAAATTTGGTTCCAATGGGAATCGAACACGAAATCCCCAAATAAAAGATAGGCGTATTATCTACTAGGCCACTGAAGTTGTGATATACATATATTGACTATATAGAGTGTATATTTTGCACGTTGTGGAAAAAAAATCTTTTTTTCATTCATATTGTTTGTACATACATATAACAGAGTCATCTCTAGAGTGCCAAAATCACAACATACTTCCTTGACCTCTCCATATCCATACCTCATTCCACACACTTATTTATCTTCTAATCTTATTATTTACCTTTCCTTCTTTTAAAATTTAATTTGCTTGGTCCAACCATCCTTTTCTCGGTCGTTCTCAACGACGAGTTCTACTCATGCTTGTATTGTAAATTAATAAGTCAGTTTCTCGACCATCCGTTCAACAAGTCCAAAATCAAAATACTCTTTTTCAACATATTTAATTCGTCTGTTTTCTATTAATATTCGTCCTTGATTGCTGCATTTCTTATTCAGCAATACATTGATTCACTACATATTCATCTCAAGGCTTGCATTTTCAGCGCAATTACTCAATTCTTTGCATTAATTTTACGCGTCCACGTTTGAATTTCATGCCTCAAATATGGTTTCCTAAACGGGAAGTATTGTACTAAATCTAAGGGCTACAGCCACCATCTTCCTATTCTCATACTTAACATAAATATATTTATTCTGAAATGTTTTTTATTTGTCAATAATTGTGGATTTTAATCCTGAGTTACACCGTCCTTTAGGGGGTATCCTACTCTAGAGGCGTGAATTTCGGGAGTTTTTTCAGACTAAATAAAAAAAAAAACAAAAAATATTTTTCATACACATTTTTTTACAGTTTGTTAATTGATAATTTGAGAATGTACAATTTTTTTTTTGAAAAAATTATTGAAAATTCAAGATGTTATCAGCTGTTATATCTTGTAAAAAAAAGGGGGGTGAGCTGGTCGACATGATTTTTACCTTTTCATTAATTTAAAACAAAAATTATAAACAGTTTCTTAATAAAAACTAATTTATTATAGTTGGTACCAAAATAACCGTTAAATTAGACTGTATGAATAAAAAGGATTTTTTTACCATTTTTATTTATTTTTATAAATATTAAAAAAACTCTTTTAAATTTTCCAAGGTAGGAACGATAGGGAAACATTTATCAAAGTTTCGTACCAAATTTCGCGTTTAAAGTTTTGAGATTATTGTCCGAGTCATTCCGGTGCGGCGTAATTGCTGCCTCATTTATAGCTATAACTTAGTAAATATTGAGAATTTAAAATTTTTTTTTCGAGAACATATTCTTAAAGGTCTACTTACTTTAAGAATACGCAAAAAAAAACGATTTTTTTGTAAATTTCTAGAGTTGAATACTCCCTTAAGGAGAGTCTGCTCTCTAAACAGCGCTCCAAAATTTTTCTTCACCATATTTTTTTAAACTACTATTTTACGTCGAACATTTATTAAATGTCTATCCAAGAACTTAATTTAATTTTACATTATTTTATATAACCGTCAACATTGTCAGCGTGTCTCGATCTTTAAATAAATTCCACCCAGTCTCTTGCAACGGCACGAGGCCATAACTTATACTTGATTGTGCTCCACTCCTAGCGAAATCTCCTTACTTGGCTATATTTTTTTACTCATCGACTCCTGACATAATAACTGGATAAAGAAATTTTAATCAGGGCTTTCACTCATAGTAACAAAAAGTCTAAGATATTTGAAATGCAATGTAAGAAAATAATAAATATGCGAACAGATTTAAAAAAAATAGTTCATTTAAAGCAAAGTCTTATGTTATATTAACTTTTATGCTAAACCAATAACTTGACTTTTAGCAGTATTTAAAAAATATATCTGATTCATCTAAGCTGAATTTATAGAGTGGCATTTTAAGGCTACATTTAATAAGTAAAAACTCAACAACAAACTGGTCTTGAGTATTTTTTTATATTTATATATTTTTTCAATATACAAGTACACATAATTCTTTTAAACACACAATGAAGGTATACATACATACAAAGCTTGTTTCTTGTTTTGAGATAAATGACTTTCAAACGACAAATTCCCATAAACAATTTAAAAGTCAGAGCTGCACCCACTCGTAAGAAATCGGTACAAAAAAATGCTGTAATATTACGAAATTATAATCGTTCTATATCGAAATTCATGACTAAGCATTGCGATTGCCATGCACTTCGCGGTTCGAAGGGCAGTTGTTTAGGGTTGTCTAGTAGCTAATATTCCTGGAGAGATTAACCTGGATAGTAATACAAAAATCAGAGCAAATGGGAAATATACTAAAGCCATAAAAACATCTGTTGGAGTCAGACAAGGCGATAACCTAAGCCCATTTCTCTGTGACTGCATAATGGATAACATAATTGCAGAGTTTGCATCTCTCAAATTGGGGTACACTCTTGGTAAGAAAGTGATGGGAATTCTCTGTTATGCTGACGACGCTACACTCATAGCTGAAAACAAAAATGACTTACAGAGAATGCTCACAAAGTTCGATGAATCCTGTTCAAAGTACAACATGATTATCTCCGTAGCAAAAACTAAGTGTATGACATTCTCCAAAGACCCACTAGAGTGCAGAATTTCAGTACGTGACGAGCCAATTGAACAAACAACCCAGTTCAGATATCTTGGCAGTGAACTGTTCAGTTCTCATGACCTCCCCAGAGAAATGAGGTTTTAGGTAGATAAAGCTGCAGTTATGGCGGGCTGCCTGAGAGATGTGACATGGTTGACATCTTTCAGGCAGTCCGCCTATTAGGATAATCCTGTAATAATCACTCTTGAGTCAACAGAAAGTTGAAGAAGAAGAAGTCTAGTAGCGCCTCTCACTTGGTCAGTCCAACGCATTGGGATTCTTCCTCTAGTGCGTCGTCCTTCCACGCCTCCGGTTACCACAAACATCTCCAAACTGTCTCATTGGTCACGAGCAATGTGCAATTGTCGAAAAATTGTCGGTGATTCTCAGTTGGTTCGCCTTGCTGAGGCGTTGGTTGGCCTTGCTGTCCATAAAATTCGTAACAAGCTTCTCCAGCACTACATTTCAAATGCAATTCTATTTATTCTACGTCTCTCACTTGCTTTTAGAGTCCAAATCTTCACGACATACTTGACGAAGACGAGATACTTAATTTGGCGCATTACCCATGTAGTTATTTATACCAATCTACCAGAAAAGTGTCCATATTCCAGACTTGAAAATGACAAACTTATTTTTATGGGAAACATCGAGAATCGAACCCACGAATAAGCAATCTCCCAAAAGTAGACCAAAGTTTGTCTTTCTCAGGTAAATTTTCTATAGTTTTCTTTACTTAATAAACATATCATGTACAAATGTTAATTCTGTGAATTGACTTTATTTAGGCAACATTCGATTACTTTTTATTGTTAAATAAACTATATATTGGTTGTTAACATAAGTTGTGTCCGTTTTTTTTTTTCAAATTTATAAATGAGCACCAAAAGTAAAACAAAATGGTATGTGATCATCGTTGGTGCCTAGATGTTTTAATAAGTGGGTTTAATATTTTTTTACCTTCAAACTAGTTTAACACTTTTATGGTTTGAGAAAAGAGATTGCCACATGATTACAAACCTGACTGCAAACTTTGTCGTTGTTTATCGAAAAACCAACATGATTCAATGTGCATGTCTTCAAACTTGTGGAATGCTGGTTCAATTCCCATTGGTAATCGATTTTTTTAATGCAGGCTGTAGTCTGATTTTTCCTTCAGGCTCGTCAAACATTTAACATATTTCAGTTTAGTTGGAAGTGATTCCTAAACGGTAATTAACCCTTAAAGTTGTACTATGCCAATTAAAAGCGTGATATAATATAAATAAACATTTATTGGGTGTTAACATAAGTTGTGTCCGTTTTATTTCCATTTTAAAAATGACCAACAAAAATAAAATAAAATGGTAAAAATTATACGTTATTCGAAAGAATTTTTTTGCTCTACAAGATATTGTGTTTGCTTTTACGTTACATATATTATTTTATTTAATTACAAGCTTTCAAAATGGAATGTCAAGTAAACGAAAGTGAGCATTTTCGACACCTCCTTCTGTTCGCGTTCAATCGAGGGAATAAAAACGGGCAAATAGACCATCTCAAATGGATGCCCGAGAGCTACTGAAGCGAGCGAATTGAGATTCTATTTTTGCGTTCCCATATACCGAAGTAGAGTGAGAGTGAGACATGAATAGCGTCGCTTCCGCACCCATAGCTGTTTTTTAGAATGAATATACCTACATCACGCACTGGCACACGTTTGATTGTATTGGTGAATTTATTCCGGATTATCACAAAATATCTCTGACGTGGCCGATAAATGCTAATTATTATTAATATTATTTTTTCATTCAATGCGTAAATATATTACGGAGGAATATCTAGCATCTGAATCCAATATTTATTATATGTATAGAGATATTAAAGTTTTTAGAAGCGACATGTACTAGTTACACATCACAGAGAAGGAAGAGTTAAGGAGAGTCAGCGCCATACCAATTATCATTTTACAATTATAATTATTGAAGCATTTACATCGTTGATATCCATACATTTCGTAATAACTGCTTTTCCTCAGTTAAATTATATAGATCCGTTTTTTTCTCGATTTACCTTTTCTTCGCTCTCCATTTATTCCAGATATATATATTATAGCTATCGATAAAACAATAGCTTGTATCTTATACAGCCTTGAATTTATTTATAAAAACTCGTATATCGTCCTTTGAAAATGTAATATAGAAAATAACTGTACGAAGAAACTATCTTTTATGGAAAATACAAATATCAACTACCATTTTATATATTCTGAGACACTGCAATATTTAGTGATGTCATTTATAATTATGTAGCGTAGATATTATTTTGAATATTTTTTTTTCCTTGTGGAATAAAATTTATTATTTTATCATTAGAGATATATATGTTATGTGTATTTGTTTTGAAAAATATTATATCTCAATATTTACCCTAGCGTCAAAAATTAACAATACATTTCTGTGGGAAAGTAGTAACTTTTGTCATGTCTTCTTCTTATTATTATTTTAGGCCTGTTAGCCTGTTATGGTCCTGCATCATTGTTTCCCTCTTATGACGTCGACTGCCAGCTGTCTTTCCATATTTTGGGAGGTCGTCCTGGAGGTCTATTTGCTTTTTTTTTTTTATTAAATATATTATTGTACAAACATTTGTCAAGGCTTTACCTTTATACAAATTTATTACTTAACTAATCTTAATTATATGTTATAATTTATGCACTTACTTAATCTTGTTTTCCTACATATCATTTTATTGATTAACACCTAAATACTACTTATAGCTAGATAACAATTCTTACATTAATTATTTAGCAAAAACAAGTCCACTCGTTCAGGCTACTTGTATTCCATCACATTTACTCAGACCTAGGTCGTCCCAGCTAATATTTTGCTTGGGGGATACTGCCCCTGGCTATTCTCACGGCTCTTGGTTCCGCCATTCTGGATACATGTTCGTTCCAGAACCTTCTTCTCTGTCGTCCTAATCTGACAATATCTTCAACTTCGCACATCCTTCGGATTTATGTGTTTCGTACTCTATCACGAAGGATTTTGCCAGCGATACTCCTGAGTACCTCCATTTCGCTGGTTCGAAAACGATTTTTGGTTCTGAGAGTGTCGACTCTGGACTCTTTGCTGTATGTCATTATGGGGGGGACACAGGTCTTGTTTATTCTCACCTTGCTTTAGATTGTCATGTCACAAGAGGAATGTTATGAGTGCAGAGTTCTCCATATGGGCATGTGTTTGAATACCATGCAAATGTAGAGCGTTTAATTTGAAGTTATTGAACATGATTATAATGCGGTCTTTAAGATCATGATTCAGTAAAAATTATGAACGATAGCTTTAGATTTATAAGCGTAAAAGGATGTGAATACAGAGTATGACTTTTTCAGTATTTAAGACAAATATATGAAATTTGTGATTAAATAATAAGGCCACTTTATCACAAGGCATGTCTAGGGAAGTGATTCTCTTTATGCGCAAAGTTGAGACTTTATTGCTTTAGTATATGATTATATTATATGGTTACCCTTTTAATGACAGGATGTTAATCGTTAATGTTGTATTTTGGATTATTATTATAGTTATAAACAAAAATAAATAAAACAACTGGACATTTACTCCATTTTTTATTAAATATTATTGACCATTTTGGCTGTATATATATCAAATTGGCTGATCGATTTCCATTTGGAAATCATTTCCTACCAATCATAAATATGTTCCAAACGCCTTAAGGGGATATTCTACTCTAGAGGCGTGAATTTCGGGCGTTTTTTTTTCAAACTTAATAAAAAAAAACCAATAACATTTTTAGTGCCCACTTTTAACAGTTTATTGATAGATGATTTGAAAATGTAAAAAAATATTTTTAAAAAGATATCAGCTGTAATATATTGTCGTAATAAAGGGGGTAAACTGGTCGACATGATTGAAGCTCTTTTGTAAATTTAAAATTATTCACAGTTTCTTGATATAAAATAATGTCGTTATAGTTGGTAACAAAGAAAAAAATTGTTAAATGGCAGCTGTCTGAAAAAAAATCAATTTTTCCCTTTTTCTAATATTTAATTTTTTTAAATATAAGAACAAAAATTTATGAAATTGTTAAGGTAGGGACGATATAAAAACATTATTTAAAGTTTAGTATCAAATTTGAAGGCAATCAGTTTGATAGAACTTAAGATTTTATGTCGACCAGGTTGAAAAAAGTAGTTTCGACAAAAATGCGTTTCAAATTTAAGATTATTGTCCGAGTCATTCCGGTGCGGCGTAATTCCTGCCTCATTTACAGATATAACTTCGTAAATATTGAGAATTTTTAAATTTCCTTTTGAGAACATATTTTTAAAGATCTAAACTTTAAAAATATGTAAAAAAAACACCCATTTAAGTAATAACTACACTAGAACCCTTGCTGAAATCTATTGAGCTCGAACGGATATCAAAATTGTAATTTTCAGGTTGGCTGGCGTGTTACTGTCAAATCTTTACTGGTCGTCTGCGTTGAGCAATAATGATGTATTCCAGCAAGTGTGCAATTCAACACAAGCAATGTAAGAAAATACATAAGCAATAAAGAGTTACGGACATGTACCTAAACGATAGTCTTCATGACATGTACCTAAACGAAGAGTTACGGACATGTACCTAAACGATAACTATTGTATTGCGTGCCAGCTGTAACACTTTGGCAAACATATTGTTTACACAAATCAGCCCCAAAAATTCGATGTCAAGGATATTAAACATCCAAGGCCGTCACCAGGTTAAAACTGTTGCAAATTTTGGTAAGAATTTTTTTTTATTTACAGCACACTATTTTTGCCTTACTTAATTGTGCTACAAAAAAGACGAGCAGCATATATGCTACAGAAAAAAACATAAATTCAAATGTTAAATGGTCTAAAGCCTCGGCAACACAGGTAGAAGCCTCGCTTGATGCTTAGAGCTATGTTGCGAGTTAGGTGACATATCCTAGCGAACCAACGTACCGCATACTATCGCAGTGGCCACACTGCACGCTTCGAGCCACGTTGCATAACGATTAGTCATCGAGTGAATCTCCTAGCAAACAGACGTGCTGGTTAATTTACAAGATTGCGGAAGTTTTATGACAGCTGTGTATAAAAGGGAGCCGTTGTGGAACACATGGAGCAAATTCTACAAAAATGTACCTGTATGTATTAAAATCACTTTAAAATGAAGTTGAACTGAAGGTAAATAAAGTTGGTAAGTTAGACATAAATTGGTTAGTTTTGAGAGTAACATCGTGTGTTAACTCAACGGCTCCCAACTGTCAAATGAATTTGTGCGTAGCACTTTGGTGTGGCCAGGCATGGAGTCACCTAGTATATGAGTCACGTAAAACCTAGCTTAGCACCCAACGAAGCACTTTGGTGTGACCGCGGCCTAAGGGTTAAATCAGCCCGTAAGTGAATCCGCCGGGAATCGAAACTGAAAGGCTCAGGCCACGCCGAAGTGCTTCGCTAGGTGCTACGTGATTAATAGACTAGGTGACTATAAAAGTCACGTAAGATGGTGCTTAGCGTGCATAGTGGCCATTGCGATAGTATGTTTTCTAGGATATGTCACCTAGCTCACAGCGTAGCTCTAAGCACCAAGCGAGAGTCCTACCTGTGTGGCCGAGGCCGAACGCTTGCTAGTTCAGCGTGCATGTAATTCGTTTGATCATGCCCGCTGACGGTAAGGGCATATATAATATATTTAAAAAATAAATGTTTGGATAGTTTATATTGTTATTTATTTATTTTCTACTCGCATTTTCAATAAGGGCAGCATGAATTGTTGATAATTCTAATTCATGAGTTGTTAGTTCACTTATATGTACACGTATTTCAATATATATTACCTCAGAAGTGCAGCAAAATCTGATAGATGATCCAGAGTAAACATATCTGAAGCACTACAACAGTGGAAGTTTGTATTTAATAAAACAATTAATAAAATATGTTTTTTTTCTCGGTTTAAAGCAACCCTGTAACCTTGTATACGCCTTTAAACGTAGCAGCGAGGCTGTTACAGAGACTGATGAAGCTATTTGCTTACACTTTGCCCCACCTCGGGCCCTACTGAAAAAATTATATTTTATACTACCATTATACCCTCACATATTACCTGCTACGCACCCTTTGACAAAGTGCTACATTATAAAATATATAAGACTGAGATGAAAGGAAATTTCAAAATTTCCCTCGACTAAAAGGAATGATGAAAAATAATACGACGCGTCGCTTAAATAATATTAAGGGAAGTTAAATAGATTTACAGTTTAAATAAGATAATATCATTTTTATATTTAAATTCAATACAAATTGAATAACACACAATAATTCTATTGTACGGAGTATTATGACAGGTCTTAGTAAAAAGGTCAGTCCTTTATTGTCATACTAAAACCTTCATTATTATTTGTTTTGTTCAACACTGTTTTTCCACATAATATAATGGTATAACCCTACCGGTTTGAGGGTTGTTATTATTAAGGGAGCACAATAAAGCTCGGTTAAGGGTTATACTGTTGTCTTAAGTGGAAATACTAGTATTTTTATAAACAAACAATAGTGCATTTAAACCTCCACAGTGTAAATTTTTTAATTTAAAAAAAAAACCTTCAATTTCTTTACTGTTATCTAGAATGTTTCCTTTTTGTAATAATTTGTGTCATATTCTCCAATGATATAGCGTCGAATTTGATAACAATAATTCTAATTAATGTGTTATCAGTTTGCATTATACACTAATAAACGAGTATATTTAAATGCGTTGCAGAAGAATTGTATAAAAATCTTACAAATAATCCAGAGCAAATATCTAGCAAACTCTTCAATGTCTAGGCAGCCCAAATATGACTCTGTTCGCAATAGTATACGGTGCAAATTATCTGTTTAATTTCATATACATAACCATATCTATTTTGATAAAACAAAATATATGTTAAACCGCTTTGCTGATGCCACAACTATCCAGGTGGATGGTACACAGCGGGAACAAGTCCAACAATATATCTACTTAGGACAAAGTATTACATTTGAAGACTGTACTTTAAATGAAATAAATAGAAGATCAAAACTAGCTTGGAGTTCCTTTGGACGACTAAACTACATCTTCAAGAGCAAGCTCCCAATCTGCCTCAAACGGAAGGTATTTAACCAA
Source organism: Odontocerum albicorne (assembly GCA_949825065.1). Taxonomy (NCBI): domain Eukaryota; kingdom Metazoa; phylum Arthropoda; class Insecta; order Trichoptera; family Odontoceridae; genus Odontocerum; species Odontocerum albicorne. Next base: position 40,036,834 of record OX463850.1, read on the forward strand.
TGCATCTTGCCAGTACTAACATATGGATGCGAGACTTGGATTTTATCGGTACGAATGTTACAAAAGCTCCAAACAACACAACGCAGCATGGAGAGGTGCATGCTAGGTTATACCAGAAGAGACCGAAAACGTAATGAGTGGATACGAGCCCAAACAAAGGTTGAAGATGTTATGGAGGTTGCAAAAAGACTCAAGTGGAAGTGGGCTGGACATATCGCCCGAGCAACAGACCATCGTTGGACGTATGTAGTAATCCAGTGGTACCCAATAGGTATAAAAATGCCTGTAAGAAGACCTAAGGCGCGCTGGGTGGACGAAATACGTAAGCATGCAGGTATTATGTGGCAGCAATGTGCAAAGGACAGGATTTTGTGGAGACAACTTGGAGAGGCCTACATCCTGCAGTGGATAGGTACAGGCTGATGATGATGATGATGATTTATTTACTTAACGTGCATACCATCTCGCTGTCACCCTATCGGGGCAAGCAGAAACGAGAGAACGTCGGACTTTCCAATCGTGAGGTACATTTTGGGCACTTCTTCATCCGTACACCTTCTCAAACTGCTCCTAATATTTCTATGATTTTTTACATTTCTTACTTTCAAAATAATATACACTTGTTCCAACAATATTTTTCTTGGTCATTTTCCACCCGTTTTTCACTCACATTGGCACTGTACTATATATTTGATTTATTAGTATTTGGAAATTCAGTCGTTCTAAGTGCCCAAACAATCTAAGAGTGCTCTTCACTATTTTGTTTAAAACATCACATTCATTCTTAATCACTTCGTTCCGTATTCTGTCATACATTTTATTTATTTATTTTACACATGACAAGATAAATCCATAATTGGCGAAAATACAACAAGTAATTTTATTCGGACACACAATTTTAATAGATCTGGGTTTTTTTGCCTTTCATTTGTCGTATCCCCAGTAAACTAGGTTTTTGCCTGTATCTCACTGAGGACATGTAGCAAAAAATGAATCGATACTTCTTTACGATTTTTGATTACATAAAACCCCGTTGCACATTTTCATCAACCTGACAAACAGTGACACTCAATTACATACGAGTATGTATACATCATGCGAATCAACCCCCTCACACTCCATCACTCCAGACAGACCAAAACGTTCATCCCACAATATACCGCACATAATCATAAAACAATAACAAAACATACCACACTCAAGAGCACACACAAACATTTGTTGCAAGTCGTTCGTTCCTCTTGCAAGTCTAAGTATTCAAACACATGTTGCAATAACAACCACGCTCTGATCGACTGCCTAAATTGTTTTCCTCCTTTTGCCTTCATTAATTTCGGCACGGAAATATGCAGCATGTGTTTTTGTGTTAAGGGCTTCCCCATGATAAAAATGCATTGTCAATGTATTTTTCTAAGTGCACATTTGTACAGTATTTATTCGGCACTTTTCAGTCTTTTTTTCACGCCCAAATTTCAACCACATATACCAAAGTTTAAAACTGTATTACAAAAAACAACCTTGTTAGCTTATTGCCAGGCGGAAACCTTTTCCAACCAACCAGAAGAAATGTAAATAAAGCGAGTAATATGATCGCAAAAAAATATTCAAATAATTATTTCCTTTTGAAAAATTTATGAACAATAAACATGATAAATATAAAAGTGAAACATCATCAATCAAAGGAAAAAGGAGGGGATATTAGAGAGGAAAGGGAAATTGGGAAAGAAACATATTTTGTTACTGACTTGTATCTACATTTTCTTATTGAACATATTTTTCTGAACATATATAGATGCAAGGAAATACTCAATCAAATGGCTGCATTCAACAACTTTCTATCTTCACACACAATTTTTATTTTATTTTGTAATATTTCTAATCGTTCAATACGGTCTACACTGTCAGAACCAAAAATCTCCTTCGAACCAGCGAAATGAAGGTACTCAGGGGTATCGCTGGCAAAACCCTTCGTGATAGAGAACGTAACACAGAAATCCGAAGGACGTCCGAAGTTGAAGATATTGTCAGATGGGGACGACAGAGAAGAAGGTTCTGGAACGAATACATATCAAGAATGGCGGAACCAAGAGCCGTAAGAATGGCCAGGGACAGTATCCTCCAAGCAAGCAGACCTCCAGGACGACATCCCAAAAGATGGAAAGACAGCTGGCAGTCGACGTCGCAAGAGGCAAACGATGATGCAGGGCCATAACAGGCCAACAGACTTAAAATAAGATGAAGAAGAAGTTTAATACGGGTGGGTTTGATTCCCAAGTTAGAGCGCCTTTAAACAATGTCGACTTTTTAATGGTGATATATTAAGTGTCCTCTTTTATTATTACATACATATATAACTCCGTTACCCTGCCTAATAAGGCAGATAAGGCAGAACGTCCGACTTTCTAATCTAGGCACAGATTCTTGACCTCCTTCATATTTGTACAACTTCTACAATTGCATAGACTTTCTATATTTTCTTTCAAAATATTTCAGTTGGTCCAACCATATTTTCATAGGTCCTCTTACATACTTTTTACTAACATTTGCACTAAATTATTTTTCCTAGTATCATGTCAGGTCCCTCCAATGTTGAATATCACCTAAGAGTAAGCATATTTGTCCCCAGTAGCCCAAAAAAGATCCCCAACGCTCCTTATACCAGTCCAATCACGTATATTGCGGATCCAGGAGATTTGCCTCCTGCCAACATCTCTTCGACCCTCTATTTTGCCTTTGATGACCAAGTACTTTTCTTTTTATTAGTACTTTCCTCTTAATACATGACCCAAATAGGACACCTTTCGGATTTTAATATAAGTCTGTAGTTCGGCGAAAGCCAAACTTTCAGATGGAGATAAAGGAACAAATGGAATGGTACTTACGGGTGGATGATAAGGTCACGAAATCGGGTCGAGCTCTGCTTCGGGCTGAAGAGGTCGGTCACGGTGGTTGAGAACCCATTCGCACTGGTTCTTCGTTGATGAAGCGTACCGGCCGCCGCCGGCCCGGTCCGAGATGTCCCCCCGATGATAGTCTATGCACAAGTGAGCGAGGCGACGGAATCTGTTCGTCGTGTTAAAATCGTGATACTGCGACAATACTATAATTAAGGATAGGTGAGAACAATATTAAACGAATTTGCGAGAATAATACCACATCGCGCAACTGAGCCGTCCGCGACGACAGGGCGACCTAACATGACGGGGCCGGCAGCGACAACAAGGGCGGCCCAACATCGGGATGATATTTCGCGTCACGCTCTGGCGTGAACAGTCTGTAACTCCCTATCAACTTTGGCTCTTTGAAGAACCCATGTGTTGTTGACCATATCCGTCCAGGGTATCCGTAGCATTCTACGTTGCATCCATATTTCGAACGCTTCCAGTGGGTTCATACTACCAACTTTGAGGGTCCATGATTCCACTCCATATAATAACACTGACCACTAAAATACTCGTACTATTATGGACTATTTGATACATATTCTCATAGCAGATTTGTATACTGAACATTTTATTATTATCAATTTATTATAATTATTAATATAATTTTCAATCCTCAGTCAAATAAACCATTTTTTCGAAAATAACATTATAACCTTTCACCCAACCATTAACAAAAATATTTGTAGCTCTTGTTCGATTAATCAAAAATGATAACTTAATGGCAAATTTTTTTTTTTTTTTTCAATAACATGCCTAAATTATCTTTTATTTTGCAAATAAAATTAGGAAACCTCAAGAAAAAACCACATTGTTCCGCAAGGAAGACTGCCTGACTGACAGGTGCTTCACAGAAGACATCCTGAATGACATGAAAGACACGAAACACCCCGTGAAAAGACAGAAAGACAGCTGGGTATTAATGTCCCAGAAAAAAGGCAACATTCATGAAAAATATACCACCGTCAAAATAGGAATGAAAAAATAATTCTGAAGTCTTAAAAATTTACCTAAATTTTATTTTAAACCTGCCAGATTGGATTTATTGCCTTACGTTATTATTTAGTCTTAAATATTTTTATATACATACCATCACACCATTTTCCTATCGGGGTAGGCATAGGACAGTGCGTCATTCTTTCCTATCTCGACACACATCCTTAGCTTCTTCTACACCTATACAACTTCTACGATTTCTCTCACTTTATATTGTACGTTATCGTCTTTCAAAATATCATTCACTTGACCTGTTACTGTTCTTTCATTCATTAGTTCCACATGCCCAAACTAGAATAACGTACTCTTCTTCATCTTACTCAACACATCAGCCTTAAGTTCACATTCTTCCCTTATAACTACATTCCTTATTCTGTCGTACGAGTACATTGTCACTCCAAGTATTCATCTCAAAGCACGTCTTTCCACAGCATTCATTCGGTTCTTCTCAGTCTTTTCCAGGTCGACGTTTCATTACCATGTAACAAAGTTTGTACCATAATACTCTTTTAGAATATCATCTTATCAGACTTTAATATTGGCCGGTTTAAACATAAATGTTAAAATTAGTGAGGTGCATAGCCGCGCGGTAACGCACTGGACTTTCGTGCGGAAGGTCGTCGGTTCGAACCCTGTGGTGTGCATTTCCTCTCGAATGACACAGGCACTTTTTTCCGCCTAGTGTTCGAGGGTATAAGGATACATATGACTTCGGTCGTATCTATTCTTAAAAACAAAAACGTAAAACTATTTAGATTTCTTTATTTATTTAAGTTGCCTTCCTGCAAGTCGGCAATCTCTTCTAACAAACCAGGTAAAAGGAAAGAAAATAAGTTTCATAGTCGCTTTAATTATTCGTATCATTTTTCATTTACTCAAAACTCATCAACAATATACACAATTAAAATAACAGTGAGATATCATCAATCAAAGGAAAAAGAATGGATGGTGGAACATCGAGAGAAGAGCTTCGGGAGTGAAACACGTTATATTGGTTAATGGAAATAAAAAGTTTTTTTTTAAAATTCAAGTCAGTAGTGTATCTAAGATAAGTTGGTAACTGGTTCCAGAATTTCACTGCTTATTTGAGGACGGGGTTAAAAAAGAAGAGCAGTGATCTGATACAGTCAAGACATACTCTCTGTTCATGCTCTGTAGCGTAAGTGTATGATCGGAAATACGCTGAATATTTTCGGCGAGATTAGAGCGGGCAGTGAGACAGCCAAGGATGCTATAAAATATTGACGTGTGTTATGCTGGTCTGACATTTAGCCGGTTGAGCTCTTTCTGATATTAACTAGACTGCACTTATCTATCACTAGACTGCGCCGGCAAGAACTGTTCAAAAGCAAGAACATACGCAAGAACGGGTCTTCCAGCCGCTATGCCTGTTGGAATGGCCTTAACTCTTCTGAACGGGACTGCTTCGGATATTGACATATTTTATATCACATTACCAAAAGCAAAAGTAAATTTTCTTCTTAGATTGAGCGCGTTAGAAAGCACTCATCTACGTAACTAAGTGACTTTGAATATATGTCTATGTTTGTGTATATACCATATTTTTCATTTTGTATAATTTTTTTACTTTAAATCATTTTTCGTTATTTTTAATGTTAACATTTCTTGTATTTTTCAATGTAATTGGGCTAAGCCGGTTTTGAGAAAATAAATAAATTAATTAATTTAGTGATATGATCGTAGATGTATGATAAAATAGATATCTCATCATACATCAAAGGCAAAATCCCTTGTTTAATAATTTTCCTAGTAGTATAATTGTTATTTATTATTCATCCGTTAATTCGTATGAGGCAATTTAAGCTCATCAGTAATTCAAAGAGCTAATTGCCGTAGATACCTGCTTACAGATATTAAGGTCCGCAAGATATCTTATCTGTGTCACATTTTACGTGGAGAGAAGTACGAAATCCTTCAGTTGATACTGATGGGCAAGATCGAGGGGCACCGTGGTCCTGGTAGAAGGCAAATATCTTGGCTGTGCAATATAAGAGACTCGACGGGGATGGGGCGTGTGAAGGACCTGTTCCGGGTTACGCAAGATAGATAAGCCTTTGCCAGAGTGATTGCCAACGTCGGGAGGACCTGATAAGGCACGACAAGAAGAAGAAGAAGTAATTCAAACATATTGAACAGCATGACCGGAGGACAGCTTAATGTTTGCCCCAATTTATTAACCCTTTGCATTTAGAACCACTGGAGTAAGCACGGAAATCGCAGTTTGATATTAATCATGCGAGAATAAATTAGAGGATTTGTTAAGGCGGATTTGTGTTCACGAAATCTCTTTTCAAAAGATCTTCCTGTCTTTCCTATATAGAAATTATCACAGTTAGCACATAAAAGTTTATACACACCACTGTTGCTAATGAAATGGCTAATCATTGTCACCGTGAAAGCCATACTTTTTCTATCGATTATGTCAAATTCTTACATATCGGTAGTAACGGAAATAAATTGGACAGATTAGAGGCCCTAGAAATTTCTAAGTCAGTACACCGATCCGAACATGTGTTGAACAGTTATTTCCCAAAAATCTCTCCGCTCTTGACCGAAATTGTCCCATGCCTCCCTCACCCCTCAGCCTCCAACCGTTGAAGCGTGTATATCAGTACCAGTTCGAACAGCATTTAGTATTGTTTGCACTCCTCTGAAGATGAGGTGAAAGCCTTGAAACCGGTAGGGTTATACCGTCACAAAAAGTGGAATAACAGTGTTTGATAAAAATAAATTACAAATAATATGAATATGTTTGGAATTTGTTATGAATTTCCATTTCGAAATTTTTAAAAAAAGCACTTGACTGACGGTTTATTACATACATACACATCATCACGCCGTTTCCCTGCTGGAGTATGCAGGAAGAATTTCATATCTCAACACATATATTTCGCCTCTTCCACATCCATATGCCATCTCATACAGCTCCTACGACTTATCTTACTTGTAACGTTTTCTTTTTTGCAAAATACCATTCACTTAATCAGACACATTTTTCTTAGTTTTCCTCTACAACGCCCCCTATTCGCATTTGCTTAATTATTTTTGGGAACTATCGAGAATCGAACCCAATATCCCAGTCAGGAAGTAGAATGTACCATGTATACTAAAACGTACTTTTAGACGTTCTCCGTGTATATTAAAAACACTGTATATTAAAATAGTATTAATTGGTTTATTTGGCGTTTTATTACTAAATAGTAAAGCTCAAATTAATATTTTTAGTATTATGAAAAGTATTGTTACTTTACTTCTTATGAACTTGATGACCTTGGCAGTCAAGTTAGTAAGACGCCTGACTTTCAATCTGGGGGTTGTGGGTTCTACTCCCATTGAAACGTATTTTTTTTAATGGTTTTAGTTTGGGTTTCATTTAAGGCATATTTTGCATCTTTCTGGTTAGTTAAAAGAGATCGTCATATTAAGCCCTCCAGGCTACAGTTTACACAACGTAATCATAATTAAATACATTACAACTTTAATTCTCTGTTCAAACGAACAGACGTTTGAAGTTCGTGAGAATCAAAGGTAATTCAAAAAATAAATTCATTTTACACTTTGTATTACACAGCGATAAAAAAATCCAACATAAAATGGGTTCAATAAAGTAAATTTAATAAAGCAAAAGCGAAACAGGATAATTTGATTGGCACATCTTTTCGAATGGCAAGAAAGATTTTTTTTCAAAAATAAAAAAAAAAACGACCGAATTCACACGAAAAAAAGTACAATTGCCTTCATTGAGATTCTTTTCGTATAAAATGAAGCATAAATTATGCACACAAAAGAAATGAGAAGAAATTTAACATAAAATATTATTTGATAACATATATTTTCAATGCCTTTTCAAAGAAATTCAAATCACGTAATGCGGAGGAGAGAAAAAAAAACTATTTTTTTAAATGAACTCGTTAAATTCAGTAAGATGCTAATAAATTATGTATTTTATGGTTCAGAAATATATATTTTTTCGTTTCTATGTACTTTATGGTTCTAACGAGGAGAGATTTTTATGATTCAGAAATGTACTTTTTCGTTTCTACGAGTATGTGTGTACGAAGAATTTCGAAAAAGGAAAGATTAATGCACATAGTTTTTTTTTAAGAAATATTATACTCTGTGATGGTTCATGGATAAACCAGTTTTGTGAAAGGCGTTAAAGTATTTATTACTTAACGTTGTTTTATTGCAAACTATTTGATTCTAATTAAAAAATCTCTTGACATATTGTAAATAAAGAAATTATTATGTGAGTCCAACCATATATGATAGGCAGATATATCAACATAGCTAGTTTAAAATTTTCAAAGTAAGAGTGGAGATGACATGAAGGCGCTTTTTCAGAATACAAAACCTTTTCTGCAACCAACATTTTAATCTTGAATTGTATATGTGAATTTTGCGTTGCTACATATTCTTCTCACTTTTCTATGGTGTTGAAGCATGGACACATTCTTAGACTACCACAAATAAACTATCAACTCTTGAAATCTAGTTCTATCAAAGGATTCTAAGAGACTCGTAGGTTGACAAAGTTCGTAATGATAACAATTTGAAATAGATGAATAAAAATATAATTCAAAATTCAAAGGAGAAAGTTGAGAGTTCTTTGGACAAATGATACGAGGATAAAAATATGAGATCCTTCAAATGATGTTGCAAGAGGGAAGTTCAAGGTAAAATAATAGGAAGAAGGATCATCTTTTTGTTAAATAACTGGTTGAATGTTGGTTCAGAACTACTGTCTTTGTTCAAAACTGCTGTATCAATCTCGAAATAATCATGATGATCGCCAACCTGCAAAAAGGAAAGGAACTTTAAAGTAAAAGAACAACCGGTTCCCTATCTATTCGTGATTCAGAAAAGAAATAGTACTTTGGAAAGACTACTTGGGATTGGAACTTCGATGGAAGAAGATGAAAAAGGAGGTCAGAAGGACGTAAGATTGATCAAGTTAAGACTGCGGTAAGATTTTCAGTGATGTCAGAACTCTTAGTTAAAGGCAACTGAAAGAAAAACTAGAGTGAAAAGATAATTAATTAGAATTTTATCTCTGTTGTAGTATACAATACTGAACAGAATCCTTTGACAATTTTACATGATAAATAATAACGAATTGTTTCCAATTCAATAAAGAAGATGTATCCCAGGTGAGGATATTTCTTGAAAACTAACACTTGTATCTAAGAATTTCATTAAATACAGTGTCAGAAGCAGCGATCATACCCAGAACAGTGATTAAAGTATTTTCCCCTGATTCTATCTCCATCATCAAATAAGACACTAATTTTATAACAACAGCTTCTATTGAGTGAATTTTTTTAAATGCAGACTAATAACTTGAAATCATAATAGATAGTTCAAAATTATGTACTAGTTATTTTAAAAGAAAGCATTTTTTATTAGTTTCGATAAAGGCAGAGTAAATCAGAAATTAGTCGGCAATGTTCTTAATTATTTGAATTACATTTTTTTTAGAAACAGAGTATTAATTGTAGTTTTAAGCACTGTAGATATTATAGAGGCAAATGACTCGTTGACTAAACGCTGAATCATTGCCAGAAGAAAATCTAAACTTTCATTAAACAAACAAGTTGGTTAATGATCTTAAATGTATTGTTTATCAGGAAAATATTTAATTAATTTACTTAAGTGTTCAACCAAATCAGACATGGTTTTAGACTAATTGAAGATGTGTGACAAACTACAGGTTCAGAAATCCATATGAGAACCAGAATAAATAAGAAGGTACTGGAAAGTTACACGTCCAAAAAATTAAAAATCTATTTAAAATGTTATTTTTTTGACGAATACCTAGATTTCACAAGAATTGATTGATAGATTCTCTCTTGTCAGTAATAATGGTAATAATTTAAAGACAATTTATATGGCCCCGTTCAGAAAGCAAACTCCAGAAAGATATACTCGTAATAGATAATTTCCTAACAACCTTATAAACAGCAACACCTTAAACCTAAATGAATTTCACACAAAAAAAAAATTGTCATTTGTATACCTCATTTTATTATTAGTAAAAACATATTTCATGATCCCGTATCATGTTTTAACATACGAGTATATATGATTAATCTTATTGATCGACGGCTAATCCACCCTTAAATAGCAAGGTGCGATTGCTGAAACAAATGCTGAAGTTTTCCCAGCATAATTTCTATAAATTTTTCCTACTCGACTCTATGTGAGGATTTCTTTTTATTAATGTTCAGAAAAACCTTTGATTTCACTACATTATGCTATTATATTGTACCACTTTCGTTGTACAGTATAAAGTGCACCAACACATTTATATTTTGAAATAAATAAAAACTACCCAATTTGAATTAATAAATTTTCACTCAAATTAGATTCAATCATTCCTTCAGGTTCTTGAATTCATTGAATATTGCAATCGCTACAGTATTACGAGCTTTACAATAATAAAAAAAAAGTGATCAAATGACAAAAAAACGGGTACCCATTTAAACTAACACAGAAACATTAAATGGTATCCACTTAAACTAACCGAGAAACATAAAATGGTATCCACTTAAACTAACCGAGAAACATAAAATGGTATCCACTTAAACTAACCGAGAAGCATTAGATGGTATCCACTTAAACTAACCGAGAAACATAAAATAATATCCACTTAAACTAACCGATAAACATAAAATGATATTCACTTAAACTAACCGAGAAATATAAAATGATATCCACTTAAACTAACCGAGAAACATAAAATGATATCCACTGAAAGTAACCGAGAAATATGAAATTATATCTACTTAAACTAACCGAGAAACATAAAATGATATCCACTTAAACTAACCGAGAAACATAAAATGATATCCACTTAAACTAACCGAGAAACATAAAATGATATCCACTTAAACTAACCGAGAAACATAAAATGATATCCACTTAAACTAACCGAGAAACATAAAATGATATCCACTTAAACTAACCGAGAAACATAAAATGCATTGGAATTTTGTGCACGGCTTCAGGAACATACAAATAGACAAAAATCTAACATATCGGAATTTACTTGAAACATTTTGACAAAAAACGCATCTGACATCTATAGTAGCGCCCGAATACAAATATTTAGAAAACCGTAAAGTGTAATTAGATATTTTGAGAAGTTACTATATTTTTTTAACATGGAAAAAATCCAAGTATTCATCTACCACATAATAAATTTAAACATTAATTTTTACATACAAACCATCATGACGTTTCAAGAAAGAGAAAGGAAAGATTTTAATTTTTTCGCCTCCTTTACATTCATAAACCTTCTCATATAGCTCATTCGACTAATCTGACTTGCAACATATATTTCTTCAAAATATGATGGACTTGATTCAACTTTTATTCCTTTGGTCTTCTTTCTGCATTTAATTAATCAAATGTTCTTCATTAATTCGTTTTACGTTAACAAACCATTTCTATATACTCGTCTTCATCGTATTTAATATATTTGTTTTAAGTTTACAATTGTTCATAACTCATTCCCCTTATTTTACCATACAATATCACCCCATATATTTTCTCAGTAAAAGTATTTAAACAGCATTTATTATTTTCCACGTCAAAATTACACTGTACACTCTGCCTTCCCCGACATGTAAATGGCGTGATGGTATGTATGTAAAATTTCACTTGCAGACATTCAACTTGGTTCTAAAATACTGATGTAAATCTTATAAATTGTTTGGGACAGCTTTGTTTGAGTATATACATGTATACAATAGTGGTCAATTAACGTTTCGCTATACACCATTCAATTCACCACAACATCGATAAGACTTAATAACTATAAAAAAACAAACTTTTTGTCCACGAATCGCGCTTCAAACGATATTTTAATTGATTTGTCGTCACCCCGGATAACCAAACCGGCCCTAATTAATAACTAAGCAAGCTTTATTCATTACATCCCTTCTAGACAAATCCAAATCACTTGTAAGTGTCATTGCTACAAAGGCGCGAAGCTTTCAATCCGTAAACTCTTTACGCTACGGTATTCCCGGGTATTTCCTACGAGACTTTCATCACAGTTTTCAGTGCCATGAAAGCCTTTTAAGCGTCCGGACGCTACGATGTTTCTGAACTCAACCGGCATCGCGGCGTTTTGAATTTGACATAAAACTATCGTCGGGATATTCATATGTCAAAAATCTAACCTAAAATATGCATGTTCATATATTGCGCAATATAATTTGTACGTAATTTGAATGATTTATTAATAAATGTACAATATTAAAAGTAAAGTTTTTTTTTAATACCAAAACCTCGTATTTCTGTTTAAAAGATCAAACTGAATGAATGTTATTTAATATTTAAGAGCCGGTTTAACGTCTCATGTAATATAAAACAAACATGTCTTGAAGTTGATCTTGATATTTTGAAATTGTAATGTAAACAAAGTGGTTAGTTTATATGTATAGTGGAAAAGTAAGCAACAGTGAATTTATATTTTAGACAAAGTGTTTTACTTTTGAAATAATGTCGTGTATTGTTGAAAATGTGATCAGTGTGTTGAGTTACTTCTGCTGACATTTTGACATTTCTGTGATTCAGCAATCGAAGATCGAGTTTAATCGTAAGTTTGGTTATGTTTGTTTTTTTACATATGACATTTATTATATTTAATTACATGAAATAGTCAATATAAAATTTTATGAATATAAAAAAAATAATTCAAATTATAATCTGAAAATATCGATAAACATTTATTAGTTAAGCATGTTATTTTGATGTAGATTGCTTATTTGATAAATTAAGTATGAATTCGTTTTATTTTTATTTTAAATATTTTAACAAAAAAAGTGGGTGAAACTTCTGTAAATAATCATAACATCTATTTTTACAGAAACCATATAAAGGACTTTTCCGTAGAATCTTGCTGTTGTGGACATAATACGCGTATATATCGATTTCATGTATAAACCAATGAAAAAAGATCCATTTTCATAATATTTAGTTTCGAAGATCTAGTGGTGTTGGTGTCGTGTTCCAATAGGTGGTATGCTTGCTTACCATCAATGCGACTCGGGTTCGATTCCTGGACGTTTTCAAACTGATTTTAGTAGTGGGCATTATTTCGTTTAATGTTGTTGCTGTCCTGACGTAAAATTTTACATGTTTCCTAAAAAATTTCTTGGGAAATTTCTGCTCTTTTCGATTTAGGACTATGCGGATATCAAGGAATTGGATATTATAGAGGAACAGTTGGATAAATTTGTCCAAAATTTATTTTCAAACTGAGAAAGTACGATCACATCAATTCATACTAGATGAAGTTGAACTGGTTGAAAGTAAAATAGTCGCCAAGTTCACATACCAACTCTGTTTTATAATACACTTACAGTACCCGGTGGTAAGTATTTACACATCGTTTGTACAGAGCCGTATCTGTCGCACAATGTCGTTACCGGACTGGACTGTTAGCGCATCGTGCGACAGAGACGACGATCTACAAACGATGTGTTTTACTTACCGCCGGGTACTGTAACAGTCTATTTCCTCGAAATTATCAGCATCTTTCCGATCAATGACTTGCGCTACGCTCAAACAGAATTAGTTAATTGGCTTTCTGAGTTCACCGCTCTTATTTTTAACGTCATCCGTTCCATGGAGTGAGACTGGAATAAATAAAAAAATCTATATTAGACTCGCTCCGCCTTTGGCATGCTTTTTTTTATTTTTTTATTTTTTTTTAACCTGGCGAGTTTATTGCCATGTGGCCATCTCTTCCAATCAACCAGAAAGATGTTTTTATAGGCCCTAAGTGTTAACCAGACTGGAATCCTATTTAAAAAAAAATCTGGATTCCAGCGGGGATTGAACTCGCAACCTCCGGATCGGCAGACAAGTGTCTTACCACCAAGCCACGGAGGTCGTCTTTAAGAAGGAACTGAAAAAAAACTCTTAAATTTATAATCCTTAATATAACGTGTTTCATTCCAGATTTTTCTTACCTTTCCACCATCATTTCCTTTTCCGTTGTTTGATTATATCTCACTTTTATTGTAAAAAGGTTTGTGTCCATAAATTTCATGGATATTAAAAATCTTTTTAATGTGTTTTGCGACTATGTAACTTCCTTTATTTACTTTTGTCTGGTTTGTTGGAAGAGATTGCCACCTGGAAATAAACTCGTTAAATTGTATTTACAATGGAGTGTTAAATAAAAAATAATTTAAGTATTTTTTGCGGCCATGTTTTTTTTTTTTTTTTAAAGAATATTTATGACCGAAGTCATAAATATCTTTATACCCTTGAACGCTAGGCGGAAAAAGTGCCTGCGTCGTTTGAAGGGAGTAGCACAGCGCGGGGTTCGAACCGACGACCTTCCGCACGGAAGTCTAGGGCGTTACCGCGTGGCCATGTACCTCGCAAATGTATTTACTTTTGTCGGTTGGTTGGAGGATATTGCTCGCTGGATTATTTTTACAATGAAGTTTTAACATATATAATTATAAATAATATGACTGACATAAGTAAAAGAAGCGCTTTTGGGGCAGTTGGTGTTTCAGATTAGCGCTTCTTTTATATATTTTTTTATATGTAACTGATAAAATGAACCTGGAATAATTATTATCGAAATTCCTAGGTACAAAAACTATTGTGTAACTTGAAACTTATCCTAGAACATCCAGTTTTTATGCAGTGCCTTTGAATTTTATATTCAAATTTAATAAATGTGTCTCTCTTACTTCTGTACAAGGTTGGCTTTTAACCTTTCCCTTCGTGTGGTAAAAAAATCCGCGTGTTCCGGTGCTGTGCATTCAATACACATCAATAGACATGTAAAAATGAGCGATTTAAAATCGGAAAAATAAGAATATTAATAACCAATCGCTTAAATTAATTAAATTTGAAGTTAAAAGTGATAATATATGAAATTTAATTGCTGAAAACATGGAAAAAATATCGGCCGACGTTCACAAAACGGGTAAAGAGATCAACTCAAATGGATGCCCGAGAGCTACTGAAGCGAGAGAAGCAAGCGAACTGAGATTATATTTCTTGCGTTCTCATATACCGAAGTAGAGTGAGAGTGAGACGTGAATAGCGTCGCTTCCTCACCAATAGCGGTTTTTAGAATAAATATACCTACGTCACACACTGGCACACGTTTGATTGTATTGGTGAATTTATTCCCGATTTTCACAAAATATCTCTGATGTGGCTGATAAGTGCTAATTATTATTAATATTATTTTTTTTCATTCAATGCGTAAATGTATTACGGAGGAATGCCTAAAATCTGAACCAAGTATTTATTATATACACAGAGATATTAATATTACAAAATGTTATATTACGAAATGTTATACATGTTATACGAGATATTGATATTACGAAATGTTATACATGTTATACGAGATATTGATATTACGAAATGTTATACACTTTTTAACTGCCTTTGTTAGTGTGATCCAGAATAATTGAGAGTTGACTGAATATTAATTATATTTATGAATAAAATATGTCGCTTTATTATGTGACTTAACAATTTTTTTAAAAAGGCAATTAGTATGCGTTGAGAAACAAGTAATTATTGAGATAAGAAAACCATTGCCACACTCATCTCTCGACAACCAATCTGAAAGGTTCTTAATACATCGACAACTGACTAATATATTGTGTGTCATAACCATGTGCAAAAGAAGTCATATAGGTGTGTTAATAGCAAAGAGGTGGAAAGGAAAGAAAATGAATTATTTCAAATAAAATATTTGGCAATTCGAACGGAGATTATATCTAAATGATTTGTTAATTTCGTAAATAAATAAATTATAACATAGAGAGAGAAAATAATTCAAAAAGCGTAATAATATATGAAATAAATAAATGGCACTTGAAAAACAAATGGTTAAGGATACCGGTAAAAACTATTTTATTATTTTTGATTAACGCCTAATTTTTATTGCCTTCCAAATATTCGTTTAATCGTTCCATTTCAGACAAATATTTTTGCTAAGTACTGACTTTTTACATTTGGCTTGAAACAAAATTCCTTGTTTCTGTGTATGAATTTCAGCGAGGCTTTATTTTGTCAATTGTTTCAGTGATTCACAATCCGAGGTATTATTTCGTTGAAATTTTGAAATCCTGCGATGTTTTACTTTCGCGATCGTGAATTCATGACATATTTTCACAAAACTCACTTATAAAATAAATGTATTTGACTAAAATAAATGGAGGACGAGGAACGGGTAGACCGAGAAACGAGTGGAAGGATATTATAGGAGAAAATCAATCTGAAAGAAAAATAATAATAAATGAACATCGTGTTTTAAGGTAAATTTGGTTTACGTCAAAAAAAATCCAAGTACATTCATAACAGATAATAAAAAAAAGGTGGACGTGGTCTAATGGTAAGCTTTCACACTAAGCAGGCAAGCGTCCCAAGTTCGATTCATGGTGGATTCACACTTCCGTTCTGGTTTTACTTTAAGATCATTTGGTATCTCAATATTTTTGTATATTTTATTTATAACAAATTTAAGCGCTTTAAAGTAACACAAAAATAACGCTTTTTAAACA